>CM024271.1:14018336-14468639 GCA_013621005.1 Aeschynomene evenia
TTATAGAAGTCAATTTATCTACTTCTGCATCATGGGTATTAGATACTGGATGTGGTTCTCATATTTGTACAAATAAATAGGTGCTAAATGAGAGTAGATCATTGACGAAGGGTGAAGTCGACCTACGAGTTGGAAATGGGAGCAAGAGTTGCTGCATTAGCTGTAGGATCTTATGATTTGACTTTGCCCACTGGGCTTGTAATTCAGTTAGAGAACTGTTATTTCGTACCTTCCATTAGCAAAACATCATTTCTATTTCCAGTTTGGATGAACTTGGTTTTAGTTTATAATTAAGAACAAATGTTGTTCCATTTATTATGATGATGTGTTTATGGTAGTGCACCTATGTTTAATGGACTTTATGTACTTGATCTCGAAAAGCCTATCTATAACATTAATACCAAGAGGTTCAAACCAAATGAATTGAACCCTTCTTACCTTTGGCATTGTCGTTTAGGCCATATAAATGAGAAGCGCATTTCAAAACTCCATAAGGATGGATTATTGGACTCATTTGATTATGAATCATATGAGACATGTGAATCTTGTTTATTGGGAAAAATGACTAAGGCACCATTCACTCAAAAGGTGAAAGGCCACTGAGCTTTTGGGCCTTATACATACCGATGTATGTGGACCCATCAGTACCTTGGCCAGAGGTGGTTTTCAGTACTTCATCACATTCACCGATGATTTCAGTAGATATGGATATGTGTATCTTATGAGACACAAATCGGAATCCTTTGAAAAGTTCAAAGAATTCAAGAATGAAGTAGAAAACCAACTTGGCAAGAGTATTAAAATCCTTCGATCAGATCGAGGAGGTGAATACTTGAGTCAAGAGTTTGATGATTATCTACGAGAGTGTGGGATACTATCCCAACTCACTCCTCCTGGAACGCCACAATGGAATGGTGTTTCTGAGAGAAGAAATCGAACATTGTTAGACATGGTTCGATCAATGATGAGTCATGCAAACCTTCCAAATTCTTTCTGGGGACATGCAGTCTTAACAGCAACATTTACACTTAACCGTGTTCCAACCAAAACGGTAGAAAAGACATCATATGAGATGTGGACTGGTAAACTAGCCAGTGTGTCTTTTATGAAGATTTTGGGTTGTGAAGCTTATGTGAAACGTCAAGTCTATAATAAGCTTGAACCCAAATCTGAAAAGTGCTTCTTTGTGGGATATCCTAAAGAAACCAAGGGATATTATTTCTACAGTCAATCTGACAACAAAGTGTTTGTTGCACGAACTGGTGTATTCCTTGAGAAGGAATTCATTGGAACCAGTGGGAGCAAAGTAGAAATTGAAGAAATACTTCAACCACAAGAAGAGACTGAGGTGGAACAAGAACAGAGTACACAAGTCGTTGTGGTACAACAATCTGCTCAAGTAACGCAAGAACCACGTAGGTCAGACAGAACACGTTACCCACCTGAGAGATATGGATTTCTCATGACTCAACAGGGTGATGTGCTGCTCATAGATCAAGATGAGCCTGTCACCTATTAGGAGGCCATTACTGGGCCTGAATCTGAAAAGTGGCTAGAAGCCATGAAATCTGAAATGGATTCCATGTACACTAACGAGGTATGGACCTTGGTTGATCAACCTGAAGGGTAAAACCCATAGGTTGCAAGTGGGTTTTCAAAAAGAAAACTGACATGGATGGTAATGTGATTACTTTTAAAGCAAGACTGGTTGCAAAGGGTTTCAAGCAAACTCATGGTATAGACTATGATGAAACTTTTTCACCTGTCGTAATGCTTAAGTCCATTCGGATTTTACTTTCTATCGCTGCATACTATGATTATGAGATATGGCAGATGGATGTCAAAACTGCTTTCCTTAATGAAAATCTCCTTGAGGATGTGTACATGACACAACCTGAAGGGTTTGACATTGGAGATGATACGGCAAAAGTATGCAAGTTACAGCGATCAATCTATGGATTGAAGCAAGCTTCTAGAAGTTGGAATCTTCGTTTTGACGAAACTGTAAGACAGTTTGGATTCGTCAAGAATGAAGATGAACCTTGTGTTTACAAGAAGGTTAGTGGGAGCACAGTTGCATTTCTGGTCTTGTATGTAGACGACATACTTCTCATTGGAAATGACATCCCCACATTACAGTCTATTAAGACTTGGCTTGGGAATTGTTTTTCGATGAAGGACTTGGGTGAAGCCACTTACATATTGGGTGTAAGGATCTATAGAGATAGATCAAATAGATTGCTTGGCCTGAGCCAGAGTACATACATAGATAAAGTGTTGAGACGCTTTAACATGCATGATTCAAAGAAAGGGTTCTTGCCTATGTCACATGGTGTGACACTCTCAAAGAATCAATGTCCCCTTTCACAAGCCGATAGAGATCGGATGAGTAAGATTCCATATGCTTCTGCAATTGGATCTATCATGTATGCTATGTTATGTACACGACCAGATGTCTCGTATGCTTTGAGCGTGACGAGCAGATACCAGTCAGATCCCGGTGATAGTCACTGGACAGCCGTCAAGAATATCCTTAAATACTTGAGAAGAACTAAGGATTCATTCTTGGTATACGGCGGTGAGGAAGAGCTTGTTGTAAAAGGTTACACTGACGCTAGCTTCCAAACCGATAAAGATGATTCCAAATCGCAATCAGGTTATGTGTTTTGTCTTAATGGCGAGGCTATGAGCTGGAAAAGTTCAAAGCAGGAGACAGTCGCCGATTCTACTACAGAGGCCGAGTATATTGCTGCCAGTAATGCAGCAAAGGAGGTTGTTTGGATCAAAAAGTTCATTGCTGAGCTTGGTGTGGTTCCTTGCATCGAGGACCCAGTGGCTCTCTATTGCGACAACAATGGAGCCATTGCACAAGCTAAGGAACCCAGATCTCACCAGCGATCCAAACACATACTTAGGCGTTTTCATCTCATTCGAGAGATTATCGATAGAGGAGATGTGAAGATATGCAAAGTACCGACTAAAGATAACATCGCTGACCCACTGACCAAGCCCCTTCCTCAGCGGAAGCATGATGGGCATACTAGATCATTAGGCATTAGGGATATGCCAGATTGGCTCTAGTGCAAGTGGGAGACTGTTGGTGTATGCCCTAGAGGGCCAATCATAATTGCGTTTTTATGATGTTATGACATTTTATATTATATATTTATATATATATATATATATGAGGCATTTCATTCATTAATTGTTTATTTATTTTAATGAACATTATAAAGTCCTTAGAATGGAATTATTTAAATATTAAATATTAGGTACATGACCTAATAGTGAGAATCCATTCTTAAATGTCCCTAGTCGAGTATTACTGAACCAACAGGACAACAGTAATGCATTGAGGCTAGTATGTGTATGGACTGATAACCTTTTCTCACAGGTTATGGATAGTGATATCAAGTCTGCACATAGGTATATATGGTCATATATATTGGACTGACCCGCCATGAGAACACCACATGGATAGTAATGTGAATGTCATAAGTGATTCTCATAGTGATGATGGTACATGTAGTCCTTTGACTTGAAGTTACTTCAATCCGCTGCATGAGGAGTTATGTGCTTTGATACCGTCAAACGTTATCCGTAACAGGGTAATTATAAAGTCGGTCATTAGGCATATCGTGAATCATGTATGCAGATGTGAGTAACGTAGATAGGATTTGTCCCTCTCACATTACGAGAGATATATCTGTGGGCCCCTTGATGAGTAAGACTGGGTAAATGCATGGCCGTGCTGAAATGAATTAATGTGTGACATTAATCTTATTTAATTTTATCAGTCTACTCGGTAATCAAGAAACTAAGGATTTAACTATACAAGATGACTAATTCCATGCTTGTGTTAAATCTAGATATTTGGACAAAGGGATTGAATTGTACAATAACATCGATCACGTAAAGGTTATGTCAAACCGTTGACTTTCTTATAACTTGGGTTACAGTGATGTGTTGCTAGATACCGCTCACTGTTTATATTATTAAATAGTATTTAATAATATTGCCAATGTTATGAGAACCTATAGGGTCACACACTAAAGCAGTTTTTAAATTGATGCTTAATTAGATTAAATTAGTGAGACTAATTTAATTGCATTGGGCTTACATCAGATGGGCCCAATAAGACACAAACTAGGTTTAGGTTTTCTATGAGATGAGAGTGGAGTGTTGGCTATAAATAGCAACACATATGAGCCTAGCCTTACACACAAGAATTTTGAATTCACTCACTCTCACTCAGAGAAAGCTAATCCTTGTTTTCTCTGAAATTCACTACTAGCATAGAGAGTCTCAGAGGAGCATCAAGGTGGACGTGTGATGGCCACAGCTGCTGTGTGGACTTCTAAAGGCCGCCACTGCTATTGCGTCGGATGGATTGACATAACTCATTTCGTGTAGCTGCCACGCTTCAACAAGTAAATCAAATATGATTTATAATGTTTCACAAGGGTCTATGGGAGGGAATTGCATTTAAAATTTGTTTTCCGCTGCTTCTATATGCATGATTTCCCAACAACCCCTTCATCTATTCTACAAATTAAAGAAGGCTTTGTACAATCTTCGCCAAGCACCACGTTTTTGGTTTGATAAGCTTGCCTCCACTCTTCATTCTCTCGGGTTTGTTACAGCAAAGTTGAAGGTAGTGAAACGTGAGAAGGGGGTTGAATCACGTTACACCAACAAATCCTGTTTCTGAAAATTACTTAAAAAAAATTAAAGATCAAGTATAAACTTGTCTTGCACAGCGGAAACGATTGTTAGTAAATAAACAGAAACTTAGCCTATAGACAAGGCTATAATAGATCTTGAAAATATATTTACTTTCAATCTTTTCTAAATGATAAAGGTTAAAACTTTAACCTTCAATACTTAGTCTAATGATGATGATGATTGCGCAACTTATATATGTGTGTGTATGCAATGATAAATTGTAAAAACAATAATAATAAAAGAGTAGGGAAGAGAAAAAGCACACACGGAAATTTTATACTGGTTCGGCAACGTGCCTACTCCAGTCCCCAGGATACACCTGAGAGTTCACTATCACCACCAACACTAGGTGGAATTTCCTGCCTCTGCAACAACACAAAGCACTTCAACCTGCACCTTCACCAAGGTGACTCACTGCCTTTGAAAATCACAAAGGACTTCACTTGCACCAACAATTAGGTGACTAACTGCCTTTGACAACTCCAAAGGACTTCAATCCTTGCCTTCAACACCGAAGGACTTTCTACCCTTGCCTTAGACCCTCTAAGGACTTCTTGCATTACAAAAATAAGGACTTTGTATAAAAGATGTGGTTTTACCAATCAAGAACTTAGATGCAACTAAGTTTGAACCTTGATGGATTTTTCTCTCAAAGAAATAACTAGCAAAGCTAGCGTAAACAAATAAAACTCACTCTTATAAGAATTACAACCTTTACCCAAATAAAAATAAGAACTTGAGGTTTAGAGGTTGAAGATGAAGAGAAATAAGGATTCAATTCGACAGCGTTTTGGCACTTGTAAGCTTGGGTAGTCTCTTGAATTCTTGGGCATTGAGGTCTTGTATTTATAGGGAAAATACCACCTCATTTTTTAAATTTCAAGATTGATCTCCACCCTTGATTTGAATTTGTAATCTCTTGATCCATGGTGAGAATTCTTTGATATGATTTCAAATTTGATCTTCCAAAAATAGAAAAATCAAATAAGAGGAAGTTTCATCTTGGCCATTGATTCAAATAATTCCCTTTAATCCAAAGGTTATTATTTGATCTTAAATATGGAAATTTTGTAACCAAGTATTTGAAATAATGAAACTTCATCTTGGCCCTTGAATTTGAATTGTGCCTTGATCTTGTGGTGTGCATTGCTTCATCATTTTTTCACAAAATCTTGCAAAAATGCAAGCTTGTTTTGCGCCAACTTGGGAGTGGGAAATGCTAGGGTTTCTAGCTTTTCTTGCTCCACAAGTGTGCCTACATGTTGGTACGAATTAGGATTTCACAATTTCTCATTTTTTGAAAATCCTAAAACACCAAACATGGTCTTCCAGGGAATCATCTGAATGTAGATTCTTGAATCTTGAATATTCTTGAATCTTGAATCTTGAGGCTTGAGATTCTTCTGGAATCTTGAGATTCTTCGGGATCTTGATAGAATCTTTGGGAATCTTCTGGAATCTTCACAAAATCTTCGGGAATCTTCTAGACTTGACAATCTTGACAGAATCTTATGAGGTCTTCTAACTTCGTGTAGAATCTTCAAGAGAATCTTCTGGTCCTGCATGGAATCTTCAGGAAATCTTGTAGATTCATGTAGAATCTTTAGGAGACTCACAAAATCCTTTTAATGTGTCCATATAAATATTCTGTTACTTAAATGCAAAATATATTCTAGAATAAATTCTAGATAATTATTTTTATTTAATCATTTGCATTTAATTCTCCATACAAGATCTTTCTAGATTTCTCACACATATATATATTTCGAAATTATTAATCAAAATTGTGCAAAATAGAGATTTGATTTTGATTCCCTATTTTATATATGTAATTTTCGAAATATATATATATAAATATATATATATATATTGTGCATGAATATTTAAATAGAGATATTTGATAAAGAAGATTCTCTATTTAATTTCATGTATTTTCCATAATTAACTTTTAGGAAATCATAGAGTCTTCCAACCAAACTTTCCTTAATTAGAAAAACTTTGACTTGGTCTTCAAAAATTAGAATAACTTGTATTCCAAGCATGTATCTTTGCCACTTTTGTTGTCCATGGTGATCAAGATGTGTCTTTTTATTTTGTCAAATACATTAAATCCTAAAACACACTTAACAAACCATTAGTCCAACCAAATTGAAACTTTTATTTTAATTAAGAATTTTATCATTCAAAACCTTCAATGATGAGGTAAAGGGTTCTTGGAGCTAACAATCTCCCCCTTTTTGATAATAACAATTCCAATTGAAATAAAGGTTTTGATTTGGTTACAAGAGAAAATATTTTCTTAAGACTTGAAGCCTTAGGAAATTATTTTCAAATAAACAATATAATAATAAAACATAATAGAAGAGAAATACTAAAAAGAAAGAAACTTTAATATTAAAAAAAATACATAAACATGAAATAAGATAGAACAAAACATAAAAGAAATTAAAAAAATAACAAGTGCAAGAACTTTAAAAAGAACTTAAAAAAAAAATTCAAACGAGTTTTAAAAACATAAAAATGAAAAAAAGGAATTAAGCTCCCCCTAGAGCTAGATAAGTTCTTGATGTTCTTGGTCTACATTTCCCCCTAGAGCTAGATAAGTTCTTGATGTTCTTGATCTACATTCTTCAAAGTTCTTGAAAAAGTCTTCCTTTATCTTCAATTTTCTTCTCCCCCTTTGTTTCATCAAAAAGGTCTTCACTTTTAGTATCCATCATGCTTGGAACGGTTGAGAACTTGAGATATGAATACGGTGTAACATATTCAAACCTATCCAAGTTGATATTTGCAAACTTGAATATGCGAGTCAGGAGTCTCGCATGAGGTAGACGACCAATGATGTATTCTTGATTTGTATTTAAAGAGTTAGTGATGTTATCAAGAATCAATCTTGATAAATTGATCTTCAAATTTGTCATGTGGTAAAAGAGAAGCATGGTATCCTTTTTGCTCAGGAAGTTTGTTAATCCAACTCGTGGTAGGAGATAGAATTGGACAATTTGAAACATCATCTTCGCTTTGTCCGAGAGATCACTCACTTTTAAACATACGGGATTCATGTTATAATTCCCGCAAAGAACATTAGATACATCATTAGGACGGATGCCATCTTGAATAAACCATTCCGGGTTCCCATTGATGATAATGCCATCGTTGTCTATGTTGCATGCATTGGAAATTAGATTCTCCGAAAGATAAATTGATTGGCTTCCAACATGACTAGTCCATCCAATGGATCCATGAGAAAGCTCAGAGTAGAAAGCTTTTACTGCCATGGGATAGACAACTTCATTGTCCATTATCAAAGAAAGTAAATTTCTTTGATGCCTTAAAGCAAGAGGAAGGAGTGGCATCTTGGAAAGCATCCTAGGTTGGAGAACCTTTTCAATGGTGACTTTTCTTAAGATAAAGTATGTTTCAAACTTTCGTTGTGATGCCGGATTTGCAAACACTTTATCATCAACAACATACGTTTCATTGCTTCTTGATATACCATGAGGAATGAGATCCATTGTTTCTTTGAAGATTAAGATGTTGTGTTTGAGGTTGTGTATGTGGGTATGTATGTGTATGTGTTGCGCAAAAAGTGAAGAAATAGGAGTAGAAAAGAAAACTTTGTTGTGTTAGATGGTTGAGGGATGAAAGAATATATAAATGGTGTATGGAGGAGGCTATATTTCGAAAATAAGGAAGGGAAAAAGAGGGAAAATCTTAAAAAATATTGCAAGGATTTTCCATATGAATATATCTCAAAACACTCTTAGAAAAAGACACTGTAAATCAAGAAAGAATAAACAATATTTCTCAACATTATCATTTAATTTAAATGACAATAATTTAAGAAAATAAAATTTATTTTTCATGATAGAGAGAGAGAGAAATTCGAAAATTATATGTATGGATAATAGAGAGGGTAAATAAAAAAGATATGATGTGGAAAATAAGGATATGTAATGATTTTCCATAAAAGATCTCTTCAACTAAATCTAGATTTACTCTAGATAAATCCATTTAAATCCAAATAAGAATAATCTTAATTTTCAATATCATTATTTAAATAATAAATAACAATATTTGAAAAATTAAAATATATTCACCATTAATGCCAATAATTGGGCGAAAATATTGAGCTATATGGGTCTTTTTGGATTTTAATTTGTCTTCCATGAGGCCCATGTAGAGACATGAGAGGCCCATTGATTTTATCAAAGCCCATAATTATTTTTGAGGCCAATAATCTTGATACAAGTCTTTACAGCTTGCCTGAGGCCCAAAACCTGTATGAGGCCCAAGGCCCATATGAAAGCCCATCAACTTTTCTTCGTTATGGGTGGTCTTCATATAGTAATTAACAATACTGTACACCCGGTTTCTTCAAAAGATCTTCAGAAGGTCTTCAAATGAGGTTCAGAAAAATTTTCCGAAGCTCATATGTCTTCAAAACTAGTCTTCAAAAAAATCTTCAAACTCTTGAGACAAAACTCAAGGCCTTCAAAAAGTCTTCAAACACTTGAGACAAAACTCAAGGCCTTCAAAAAGTCTTCAAACACTTGAGACAAGCCCAAGGTCTTCAAAAAGTCTTCAAACACTTGAGACAAGCCCAAAGTATTCAAAAAGTCTTCAAACACTTGACACAAGCTCAAGGTCTTCAAAAAGTCTTCAAATACTTGAGGCAGGCCCAAGGTCTTCAAAAAGTCTTGAAATTTTGGCCCAATGATGAAGAGATGGGGCGCAAATTTGTCTTCATAGGTCTTCAGTTGACTTTTTGTTGACTTCTGTAGTGGTTGACTTTTCTGTTGACTTCTGATTGTTGGCATGTTGATTTTTCTTCATCTTCTAGAATACTTACCAACTTTTGGGGAATACATAAAGCTTTTTAATTTTCAAAAAGATTTTCGAAATGAGTTTTTAAAAGCTCTTTAGGTTAAGTAAACCTTTCAGCGTGCTAAAACGATCTTCAGCTAAAGGTTTTGTAAATATGTCAGACACTTGGTCTTCCGTATTCACAAACTTTAACTCAATATCGCCTTTCTGCACATGATCTCTAATGAAATGATGTTTAACATCAATATGTTTAGATCTAGAGTGCTGAATGGGATTCTTAGCCAAAGCTATTGCACTTATGTAACACCCCGCTACTTAGGGGTGTCCGTGCGAAGGGTACTATCCCAACGAACACGCTAAACGTATGCATAAACTCTTTAAATAAACTAGATTAACTGAAAATAACTATTAACTGACAACTGTAAATAACTGGTATAACTGGTATAACTGTTTAACTGCTGGGAATACTGAAAATATCTGAAACATAAATGAAAAGGTAACCTGCCTCTAAAGTCTAGAGCAAACTATTACAACTGAAACTAAAATGTCTTATGAAACTATTAACTGGAATAAATATAGAATAATAACTAAGGACTCCACGATGGAAGCGGAGCTCACCCAAGATGACAGCTGAACGACCTCTAGTGGATCAACGGCTCCTCGTCGGTTGTGGGATCGTACTCTGAAATATGGTTAATGAGGGGTGAGTCATCGACTCAGTGATGGGGAACATGCATGCAATGCAACATTCATAACACATATATCACAAACTAGCATGTTATCAACCATACAATCAATATCCTGTCTAGCTGTCACACTAAAGCCTGCATACCAAGCCCCTTTACTGTACAATGTATCTGTGATCTGTCACCTAGCGCTCAGCATAGGCATAACCTAATCTGACTCAGCGTGTAACACCCCGACTTTCATTAAGTCCTAATCGAGGGAAATTAAGGGTAATTGACCTTGGTTAGAATTAAATTAAGTTTGGGTGGGTAAGTTTCTTCTAGTAAACCATTACTTGTTATGTGACCTAAGTATACGTATGTGTGTTATATGATTTATGTGTGTTTGTCATGTGCTATATGATTTATGTGTATGAATATGTGTATTAATTACATGTTATGTGAATTATGTGTTATATGTTATGTATTTTATTTTATTTTATTTTATTTATATGTCTATGTGTGTATTTTAATTTATGTTTAAATATTAGAAGAGTTATATGAGCATTATAGTATTATTTGGGACGTTTTAGAGTGTTTTAGTAATTTTTAAGTAATGGTGGGCCCCACGGTAACTCTTAACCTAGACACTCCCTATATAAACACTAGTAACCCTCTCCACTTCAAGGAAACACTCTTCTCATTCCTCTGAGCCGCCATAGCCATCTTTCTCTCAAGAACTCCCTAAGCCATTGATACTCCAAACCACGAAACACCCATCAAACCATGCCCAATCTAGAAAATAAACTCATATTCTTAATCCTCTCATCAAGCCGGAGCTTTCTACCGATTCTGTTTCTCCGTTAAGAGTCTCCGGCGTCACCGGACCGTTCTTGAGGCTAGAGAGAGAGGTTTCCAACGAGAGCAACGTCGGGAAAGGGTTTCTCTTTGCATATTTCGTGATTGTCTTCAAGAGGTAGGGGTTTAGGCATTCTATTTTCGTGCATATTGATGATGAATTTATGAAATTGATGTTATGGTTGTTTTTCCCATTAGAGTTCATGAAAAGGATACATTTTTGTAACATTATTTCAAAGAGAGAATGTTTTTACCGATTAAAAGTGTTGAGAAAGTGTTTCTATGAGTTAAAGGTGCTTTGAGAAAAGTTTTTCATCTATTGCATGTTCAAAAATGGCTTTTTGGAAGAAACACAATTGAAATCGCGGAGTTCTGCGAACAGGTCGACGCGCGACCGCCCAGGCGGCCAGAGACCGCCCCAGCGGTGGCGTCGTCACGCGACGGCCGCCTAAGCGGCCAGCAGCCGCTCCAGCGGCGCAGCACCTGGTAAGGCCGCCCCAGCGACCGAGATGCCGCTCCAGCGGTGAGTGCTCTCTGTGAGGCCGCTCCAGCGGCAAGACCCTGTGTGCGGGCCGCTCAAGCGGCCGTGGACCGCCCTAGCGCTGGTCCTGCGCTGTTCCCCACTCCTTTTACGAAAATTGACATGTTTTGACCCTTTTATGCTCCCTAATGCGTTCTACGACCTGTATAAGTGTTATATATGATCTATGCATGATTTATATATGATTAGATGAGATGTAATAAATGTTTATATGTTATTATAATATAAAAGTATGATTATATGATAATATATGGTAAATATAATTATTGTATGAGATATATATGTTATACTAAGTATATGTATTGCTTTTATGATGTCTTAAATTGTTTATGTGATTATACGATATAAATTATGATGAAATGCTCTGAATGAATTAACTCTATCATCCGGTAAAGGTTAAAAGATGTTCTGAAAGATACTCTGATGCTCTGAAATATCTCTGTTAACTCTGAAAGATTTGTGATAATTAAAAGACGTTCGGAAAGATCTCTGATACTCTGAAAGATTAAAATACCATGTAGCCTTCAGCTTGTGATGAGAGTTGTAGGGAGGGGTGGCATCATCGGCTGCAACTCCTTCACTTGAGGAAGGTGAATTGTACCCCCTCTTCCCCGTATATTTTAGGATGAGCTCATACCTAGGGGCCGGATTGTAGGAGTAAGGATGGGAGGGAGGCTTTGCCATGTCTGACAGATTTAAAGTAAAAGTTAATGATAAGATGCTCTGAAAGAAAGTTCTGATAAATGTTCTGTTATGTTATATTTTCCCTGATTGTGATAGAAGCACCTAGTACACTACACATGGACCTTTAATTATGATATGTTATACGAATTAATAAAATGGACAAGATGCACTTAGGTAAGACGTTCCGGGGAAAGATTGATTTTCAACTTATATCCGACTTAAACTCATTCATGCTTCACTTATTTTATAATTAAACCCGGGGCGGCTTCCTCTACTGAGTCACTTCCCAGTGCTCACCCTATGTTTTTCCCACCTTTTAGAGGAGCAGACAGAGCAGGATGTCGGAGCACACGAGGAGCCCGTGCAGACTTAGTTTATGATATAGTTCCCTAGATATCAGAGACATGTTTTATTTCCTTATCAGATGTTATGACTTTTATGCTTCCGCTACGTTTATTTATTTATTATGTTTTCTGAGTCCGGACCTTTGTTAGCCGGCAGCTATTTATTTACTCATATTTATGGTGGAATCTCATAGGTCACAGTTTTTGGCTTATGGGGTGAGACCTAGTATTTATTTCATGTTTGTTACTTGATGGGAGTTATTTATATGATGTAGTATTTTCGTAGATGTTTGTATTGCTTATTAGTATCGTTGTATTTATGCGCCAGGCCCTTATTTTCTATACCGCAAATGATTTTCGAAAATTTACTCCCGCCTATTTTCCGCGTATTATATTTTAAATATAAAGATAAAACATGATAACAGGAGGTAACCCTTATGAAATGGCCTAAAATGACTTAAGCATTAAGGGCTTTCTAGTAGGGTGTTACACAGCGTGCGGCATGAGTTTACTCATATCTGACCCTCGTGGGGTATATCTGTATCTGTAACCAAGCCGTCCGATAACCGGGATCGAAACGTACTTGGCGGGCTCGGGCGACTCACCGCTAATTAGTAAACCATACTAAGATACCGGGACTGACCACCGGCCATAGCGTCTGACGTATACTAATCAGGGGCGGCGTAACTACTCTAGACAGTCAGCACATAACTCACACTAGCAATCATACATGTCATGAATTCTATTTATAGTCTTATTTATCTGTTTTATATCACATGTCATATCATAACGCAGTAAACAGCCAACCAATCAGCATCTCATATACATAGCATAAAACATAAGTCTCTACTATTCTACTCTAACCACCTAACATGTTACTAATTCTACTACTACTCTACATACAAACACATGCATAATAACTTTATTATTATCTTTCCTAATTATCTAATTATCAAACATAAATATATGCAATAAATGCTAAACTACATGCAAGACCTCCACTCACCTGGATATTCCTGACACTGAGAAGCACCGTCAGCTCCAGCTCCAGCCAGCGGCACTGCGTTCGCACCTGAAGTGCAAAAAGGACCCATTAGGACCCCTGAAGAAGAAAAAAAAAAACTTGAACTACTGATGCGGATCACGCCGTCGCTAGCGAGGTACTGCCTCTCGCTAGCGAAGGGTCAGTCGCTGGCGAGCTCCTCCTGCTCGCTGGTGACCATCAAGCAGAAAAAGGGCAAAAACGACTTTTTACTCACCGTCGGGAATTTGCTCAAGCAGAGTATCCCCAAGACGTCGATACCTCACTCCGACAGAGTTCCTTTACTGAAAAAGAACGCCCAAAAGCACTGCTCTTGAGAAAGGCGGAAGAATGAGTTGTGAAGAAAAGGACTTCACTACTACTCATATATATATGTGAGGGGGACAGGCTGACATCATGTTGCGTCCGATGTGGGACTTCGGACTGGTCGCTAGCGACTAGGATACACTCGCTAGCGACAAGCTCTTCGCTAGCGGGCACTGGTTGCTCGCTAGCTAGCGCCTTCTGACAGCAACGCTGTGACGTTCGTTCTGTACAATGTGGGACTAGTTCCCATCGCTAGCGACTCACAGGTGGTCGCTGGCGACCAACTACTCGCTAGCGGAAGCTGACTGCTCGCTAGTGAGTCCCCTCTGAAAGCAACTTGCTGACGTGTATTTGACGCGTCCTAAAGAGAGTCCTTCCTAAGGGATACTGTTATACGGGGTATCACAACCTGTGTTATCACACATAACGGGAATTTAATCATACCTGAGATTGTAGTCAAGTAGTTGATTTCTTACCCATAAAATTTGTGTAACACATCCAGCATTAGACACGTATTCTGCTTCTGCGGTTGAGTGCATCCCCAAAGAACACACAGCATCCACTGGTGCTTTTTCTGTCAACCTGGTCTCCGACGTAATCAGCATCACAGAAACCTGTAACCACAGAGGAGATACCTTTCTTGTACCAAAGGTGATACCAACTGATGAGAATCCACTTGGGGGTGAATCCTCTGAAGTTGCGGATCGTCTCAAAGGAGTGTCCTTCTTGGTAACAAATGGTAGCTTCTCAAGATATGCAGCGGAATGGATGATGAATTAAGATATGCAGCAACATATGAATTTTTAAGATGTTTCTTTTTGGGTTTTTGGTTTATTTAGTGAAGAAGGATATAAACGCCACACTCAAGAGTAGATGAGAAGGTGAGTGATAAGTCTTGGATTAGACGCCACAAAGGTTGAAATTCTACCTTTGATAAGTCTTGGATTTTCTTGAATCACTCAAGAACAAAAAGAGATAATGATGTGATCATGAGGGGGTCAATAATTTTTACATAATTTTACAAAAATAAAAAATAAGAAGCTCAAGATCCTTGGGTGAATTTTACGAGTTTAATTTTTTATTCCGGTTTATTTTTAGTTAAAATAAGCTTTTATAGCATAAAACAATAATTGAGTTTTAATTCTTGTAATTTCTTTATTTTCTAGAGTCAATCATAGGCTGATGACTTTTGGTATTTCTTTGTTAAGTTTTATTTCATTTATTAGGTAGAGTAAGTAGCAATTAAAGACATATATTATTAGGTCGGTTACAATGTTAGTAATTGTGTCAGTAAACGCTACTAACTCCAAACTTATTGTAAGAGCCTATATAATTGTATTTTGATCAAATAATGGATATAACTTGGTTTTTACTAAAATTGTGAGAGATTATCTCTTTTTGTTCTTGAGTGATTCAAGAAAATCCAAGACTTATCAAAGGTAGAATTTCAACCTTTGTGGCGTCTAATCCAAGACTTATCACTCACCTTCACATCTACTCTTGAGTGTGGCGTCTATATCCTTCTTCACTAAATAAACCAAAAACCCAAAAAGAAACATCTTAAAAATTCATATGTTGCTGCATATCTTAATTCATCATCCATTCCGCTGCATATCTTGAGAAGCTACCATTTGTTACCAAGAAGGACACTCCTTTGAGACGATCCGCAACTTCAGAGGATTCACCCCCAAGTGGATTCTCATCAGTTGTGATTCGAGGACGAATCACCTTTCAAGATGGAGAGTATGATGTGATCATGAGGGGGTCAATAACTTTTGCATAATTTTACAAAATTAAAAAATAAGAAACTCAGGATCCTAGGGTGAATTTTATGAGTTTAATTTTTTATTCCGGTTAATTTTTAGTTAAAATAAGCTTTTAGTAAAAACCAAGTTATATCCATTATTTGATCAAAATACAATTATATAGGCTCTTACAATAAGTTTGGAGTTAGTAGCATTTACTGACACAATTACTAACATTGTAACCGACCTAATAATATATGTCTTTAATTGCTACTTACTCTACCTAATAAATGAAATAAAACTTAACAAAGAAATACCAAAAGTCATCAGCCTATGATTGACTCTAGAAAATAACGAAATTACAAGAATTAAAACTCAATTATTGTTTTATGCTATAAAAGCTTATTTTAACTAAAAATAAACCGGAATAAAAAATTAAACTCGTAAAATTCACCCAAGGATCTTGAGCTTCTTAGTTTTAATTTTTGTAAAATTATGTAAAAATTATTGACCCGCCTCATGATCACATCAAAAGGCCAAGATTAGTAGTACCTGCCTAGTATCTAAGAATACGCTTGACTGTAGTTAGGTGAGACTGTTTTGGACAAGATTGAAATCTTGCACAAATGCCAACACTTAACTGTATGTCAGGCCTAGATGCAGTTAAATAAAGCAGGGACCCGATCATACCTCTGTAGGTGCTTTCAGACACCTTTTCTTCTTCTTCATCCTTGTCAATGACTTGTGATGGATGCATCGGAGTTTTCACGGGACTACACTTGTCCATTAAGAATCTTTTGAGATGTTCTTTGGTGTACTTTTCTTGATGTATGAAGGTTCCATCAGCTTGTTGCTTGATTTGAAGTCCTAGGAAGAACTTCAATTCTCCCATCATACTCATTTCGAACTCCCCCTGCATTAGATCTGCAAACTTTTTACATAGAGATTCGTTAGTAGCACCGAATACTATACCATCTACATAAATTTGCACAATTAATAAATCAGAGTTATCAGTTAGATTGAAAAGAGTTGTGTCCACTTTTCCACGAGTGAATCCATTCTTAGTCAAGAAGCTACTAAGTCTATCATACCAAGCTCTAGGAGCTTGTTTAAGACGGTATAACGCTTTAGACAGACGATAGAGGTGCTCGGGATAGGTTTCACTGATAAAACCTGGAGGTTGCTTGACGTAGACCTCTTCACTGAGGACACCATTAAGAAATGCGGACTTCACATCCATTTGATATAGCTCTATTCCTTTATGAGCAGCGAATGCAAGAAGCATCCTAATGGCTTCTAGTCTTGCAACTGGCGCGAAGGTTTCATCGTAGTCGATCCCTCTTTGCTGGTTGTATCCTTGTGCCACGAGTCTAGCTTTGTTCCTTGTGACCTTTCCGGATTCGTCTAACTTGTTTCGGAATACCCACTTTGTGTCGATAATTGTTTTGCCCTTAGGTTTCTGAACAAGCTTCCAGACTTCATTCTTTTCGAACTGTTCGAGTTCGTCTTCCATGGCTTCCACCCAACTGGGTTCATCCAATGCTTCTTGAACTGTCTCAGGTTCGATTTCTGAAACAACTGCAGCATTAGATTGAAATCTCAAGGATCTTCTTGTTCTTATCCCATGAGATGGATCGCCAAGAACTTCGTTATCTCTAATAGCTTTGAGATCGTTTATTCCGATTTTTCTTCTTAGAACAAGTTCTTGAACTTCAATAGACTCAACCCCTTGAGGAGTAGAGGGTTCTTGAGCTACAATGTTTCTTGGTTCATCTCCCCCTAAATCGGGTGATTCCTTCATAGTTTGATGATCATCTTCTTCAATAGGTGCTTGATCATGGCTTTCACAACCTTTGGTTGAGATAGTTAGATCCTTCAATCTTTCTTCGATGTCATCTAGATTATGTTGGATGTCTTGCTTTAGTTCCTTGAACTTCTCCACTTACATCAATGCAAAGACTTCACCTTTGGATCTTTTCGTTGAGTACTTTGATGTAACTCCCCCTAGGCATGTGCATCCTTTTTAACTAATTGAAAAGTTTCAATCTTTGGTATCCATGAACATGGTTTGACCAAAAGGGTTTCACCTTTGTGATTTTTTATGCTTGCCAACAAATGATGAGGGAAAAAAATTAGGACAAGGGAAAAGGTTAAGGTGAGGATTGTGTTTATATGTGATGTGTTTGGAGGTTTGAGAGAGTTAGGAGATGAGTTGTGAGAGTTTGGTCATATGTTATGATATAGGAAAGGTTATGCACGAAAAATATGTGATGAGGAGGGTTTAGGTAGAGATGTTTGTAGAGAGATTGTGTGTAGAGATGTTGAACAGTCATCATGCCTTTTCTTGACATCTTTCCACATGGGTTGACGTAATGTCTGACTTTTGATATACTTTCGCGGAATTGAATTATCCATGTGACACTACTCAATGTTTTCATCGTATCTTGAGTTGTAGATATCGGAATTGAGTGGTCTTTGGCTTGTTGGAAAGCTAAGATCGAGAACTACAACTTCTCTTCACATAAGAATCTCGAAATGTGCCATTATGAGGTCCATTAATCTGCTCAATTTCGTGGACAATCCTTTTAGCTAGACAAATGTAGGTTGTGGAGCTTATGAAGGTTTGATGAGTGCTTCAACATGGCTAGCATTCCTTGGCACCCATATGACCTTTGTGTAGCTTTCCTAGAACAGCCACCAAGTATCCACCACTCCTCATGGAGGTGGTGGTGTTGACTTCAGTGATGTACCTGCATTCACAGAAAGAGAGGTTTTTGGTACCCATACCTTCTTGGGTGCTTTCTTGTTAGCCTTTCCAGCATCTGGTTTCAGCTTTTGAGACTTCCACGTCTTTTTAGGTTTTCTCTTCCATGTGCCACCCTTGGCTTTAGAGGTAGTTCCCTTTTTAAGAAGTGGACACTTCTCTTTGCTGTGTTTGTGTTTAAAACTGTAATACCTTGGGTAGTCTGAGTTAGTTTGAGTAAGAGATCACGGTATAACCGGGGAGATAAGACCACGTGGGCCCTACCTTTCCCCTCTTTTTCCTTCCTTTTCCTTCTTCCTCCCCCCTCATTCACGTTTCTCTCTCTCTCTCTCATTTCTCTTCTTCTTCTTCTTCCTCATCCCCTTTCTTTCTTCTCAAATCCAAAACCCAAACCCCATTAATCATCAAAGATCAAGCTAGCTTTGTTCATCTAGTATATTGTGGGTAAGTGTAGTGTATTTCTTTCTCTCTATGGTTGTCTATTTCTTTCTATTTTTCGGATTGGGGGTTTAGGGTTCCTAATTGGGGTTTTTGATTTTGTTGAGAGATTGAGGTTTGTGATATGTTCTCTAGGGTCTCAACCAACTAGGGAAGCTCCGGGGAACTCATCCTAGCTCCGGTCGGAGTCTTGGAGCTCATCGGAGTAATTTGTGAGTAATGGGTTATTTGTAGTTTATGTATGATTTTGATTGAATCTGTGAATTTCTTGTTATGATAGTTGATAGGGACTGAGATTGGTTGGTATATGATTGATATTGTATGTTGGTTATGTTTGATTTGGATGGGTTGTGGTGGAAATGTGGATTGGAGGATGATTTTCGCGTAAAAACGCTGCTATTTTTCGTCTATGGACTGGTTGTAATCGATTACCACGTATTGGTAATCGATTACAATGTTTCGAAACGTTAAAAATTGAATTTTTGAGGTCTGTAATCGATTACACGTATTGGTAATCGATTACAGCTATTTGGTAATCGATTACTGTAATCGATTACAACCAAGTGGTAATCGATTACTGTAATCGATTACAG
Source organism: Aeschynomene evenia (assembly GCA_013621005.1). Lineage (NCBI taxonomy): Eukaryota > Viridiplantae > Streptophyta > Magnoliopsida > Fabales > Fabaceae > Aeschynomene > Aeschynomene evenia. The sequence goes on from CM024271.1 coordinate 14,037,869, forward strand.
CAAGGATGTAATCGATTACAGTCTGGAAAATTTTGCAAAAATTTTATTCCAGGACGAAATTTGACACGATTACACCAGCATTGAAACTCCATTTTTTAAGACTTTAACTCAAAATCTTCATACTTTTAAGTTACGTACTCAAATCCACTCGTTCACCACTACCCCAAACTCGATATTGAATTGTTGTAATGACGATGATGAATTGATTATGATGTGATTATGAATGAGTGATTATGAATGATGTGTGCCACTAACAGCGTTAAGTAAGATAAAAATTGAATGAATTAAGAGATGGTAAAACTACCTGAGGAGGGGCATAACTCGCGGGGTCGTAAATGGGAAACCTGATGAGGGGCATAGCTCGCGGGGTTTCCCAGTATGGTGTCTGATGAGGGGCATATCTCGCGGGACATTCATACTACCTATGAACATGAGTCGGGGCTGTGCTCCAGGTGTTCATAGGTTAAAAGCTACTAAGATAAAGAGATTGTATAAGAACGACGAGATTGATATATATTTATTATTGACTTATGTTGTAATTTCTTTGCACTGTTGTATCCTACATACACTGCTTATAACCTGTTTATTCAGTGAGCGTATGACTCACCCATTCATACAATATGTTTTCAGATCAAGGTGCAGATCAAGGGACGAGTTCATCCGTTCCTCCGAGTTCTTAGATTTGGTGAGCCTCATGTGTAGAGGCATTATGTATTTCATTCTAGTGTGTGCTCCTAATGTTACAGACAGGATTTCCTTGGACTAGGATAGTGGATGGATGTTGTATAAGTCTATGTAAGACTTACTATTGTTGTGTTGATGTTGTTAGACTTAATTACGGATATGTATGACATATATATTTAGATGTAGGGATTGTGTATGATGGTTTATGGATTAAATAGAATGTTATGACCAGGTTATATATATGTGATGGTGTGAGAGTCTCTTTGGAGATTCTCTTAAAGCTATGATTTTCAACCCAAGAGGGGGGGTGAATTAGTTGGTAACTTTTTCTTGTATTTTTAACTTCTGAAATTTTGCAATTTGATCAAGCTTCTCAACTTGTCAAGAGTTAGTTCCAACTCAGAAATTAAAATCAAACACAAGTTATTAGAATGTCAAAGTATATATGCAGCAGATTACAACCAATTACTCAAATCAATTTTCGCACCAAGCTTAATCAATCTTCTGAATTAATTTCGATTTAAAACAATTCCAAAATATGAAAATCAATTTCAGAATTATCAATATCAAAATCAGAAGTAACAAATTAGCAAAAACAACTCCAGAGAATTCAAGCTTCTGAGCTCAGAAGATTCAGAAACAGTTTCAGAAATATCAAGCTTCTGAATTCTGCAACAACTTTTTTCCCAATCTTCTGACTTCGAGAACTTGACTCTTTAATGCCAATTTGACCAAAACAATTTATCAAGACTTAAATCCACATACAAACATATGATTCAAAATGTTAAAGCACTTAAAACATGTAAGAATCAATATCAGAATTATATCAGAAGTATCAGTCACAACCACAACAAATTGCAGATTTTACAAGATCAAGAACACAAAGCTTCTCACTCTGTTTTCTTAATTTTTTCTAAATCAATCTCAATTCTGATTTCTTTTATCAATTCTATATGTTTTAATCTTGTTAACACAATCACAATTAATATACAAAATTACTTATATCACAAAGATTAATTATTTCACAAGATTCTTTAAATTTCAAAACTCAAGCAATTTTATGAATGCAAGATTTAATATGTATGAATGCAAGAGTTAAGGGTAAGAGAAATTGGACCGATTTTATACTGGTTCGGCTAAAACATGCCTACATCCAGTTCTTCAATCCTTGGGAGATTGAGTTCCAATAAAACTTGTCTCAAGAATACACAAGAATTCAATACAAGATATATTTTTCAACCTTCTCAGGTTCGCCCACTCCAGGATATCCCCTCTTGAAGATTTCCTGCCTTGATGTACCCCTCAAGGACTTTTCAGATCTTTGTATCTTGACTCCCAAGCAATCGAACTTGTCTTCCAAGAATCTGCCCTTTTAATCTTCTGAAATTTTGCAGCCTCAAACTTCTTGTTTGATCAATCTCAGATTCTTTGAATCTGAAATTCCTTTCGATTCCAATATGATCAGAACATTATTCTGATCCTTCTCTTCTCCTTGATTCTTTCTTGATGATCAATATCAGAACATTATTCTGATTTCACCTTGAGCCTTTTCTTTCTTGAGTTTTCTTCAACGAACACAAAGACTCTTTCTCTCTCTTTCTTCTTGCTGTGTATATTCTCTCACTACTCTTGTGATTTTTCTGATTATGATTTCTATTCTCTTGTGTTGTATATGATTTTTGAAACACAACTCCCTTATATAGTTAGCTTTAGGCTTTCAACAAATTACAACAGCCTAAACAAAAATAAGCGGGAAAATAAACTAACTAGATAACATCTATCTAGATAGACACTTAAGCATATTCCCCTTTCTTTAAAATCTGCATGTGACAGCACCTATCTTTAGTGCTTCAAGCTTCTGAAATTTTTTCAGATCCTTCTCATGCTTCTGAAGTGACCTTCCAAGCTTCTGAAATGTTTTTCTATCTTCTGAAATGTTTCCCAAGCTTCTGAAGTATTTATTGCACGTTGCTCTAGTGTGTGTTACAAGATTATACATTATATAACTTATTACAACACTAATCCTATACAATACTTCTCAAATAAAATACAACTATTACATTTTAAATCCTAGAAGCATCTACACAACACTCACAGTGGTTTACCTATTACATCAAGCTTCTGAGCTAATCAAACACATCCACTGTTGCTTCTCAAACTAAAGTTACATTAGTTTTGTTATTATCAAAACCAAATGAGGGTTTACATTAACAATATGGATACTATGTATGCTATTGTGGCTGGATTATTGTGTGGATTACAGGTTAAGGCTGACATGGGACTCGGTGTCCCATGTGCCGGTCACGATCCGAATTGGATCGTGACAAAAACAAAAGATGCATAAAGGTGTTGGCTTCTTATCTGTCGGAGGTTTCAAAGTATCTTCATGAAAGATTGGAACGTATCCAAGACCCGTATGATCTTTGTAAGGTTTTTGACTTCCTAACAATAGATCTAGCATCTTAGAACCGTCGACCATTCTTTTAAGATCTTTCAAGAGGAGAGCATTAGTCTTTTGCGCTTGGTACATAGCTTCCTCAGCTTTCTTCACAAGCACAGATGCTTATCTCCCTAGAGATTGCCATCCCTCATACAGTTTATCTTTACTGTCTTTGAGTTCTTGACATTCTTTCTCTAGTTCCTCATTTTGAGATCTAAATGACTTATTTTCTGATTCAAGGTTTTTCAAAGTTTTTTTATTCATCAGAAAATGAGTCGTCAGATTCTTTGAATCCTCTAGCAGTTCATCATAGAGGTCCGAAAGTTCCTCATACGATGGTGCCGAGTTTTCAATACATACCTCAGATTCATCTTCATCAGATTCTGAGTCTGTATCATACGAAACACCAGCCATGAAGCAAAGGTTCGTTTCTTCTGTGTCTTCGTTTTCTTCAGATTTATCAGAATCGGAGTTGTCACTCCATGTGGCTGCAAGAGCCTTCTTCCTCTTGAAGAACTTCTTCTTCGACTGCCTGTTTTTAGGACAGTCGTTCTTGAAATAGCCTTTTTCGCCACATCCGAAACACATTGTGTTATCGATCTTCGTCTTGTTCTTCTTATCCTTCTTAAAGAAGACTTCTTTATTCTTCTTAGATCTATTCTTCCAAGCCCTTGACATTTTACGCACAAGCATGCTCATGTTTTCTTCGTCAAGGTCTTCGTCTTCAGATTCTTCATCTGTTTCTTCGTCTTCGTCTTCTTCTTCAACCTTTAGCGCTTTCTTCTTAGTCTTCAAAGTCTTCTTGGTTGTAGATGTCTTGAGCGCTAAAGGTCTTGATCTTGATGTTGTTGGTTCTTCTTGAGCTTCAAGTTCGATTTCATGAGTCTTAAGAGACCCAATCAATTCATCCAAGCCTAAATTAGTTAGGTCCTTGGTGTAAACACCGTATTTTGTCTGGATTTATATAAAAAATAAAAAACACAAAAAATAGAAGAATAAAAAAATAGATATAAAAATTGCAATTAGGTCAAATTTAATCAGGTGTAATTAGGAACAATCACAATCAACTCAAAATCAATTATCATCAATCAAAATCTCATCAAATACAATCACATTAACTAAAAATCAAAATCAATCAACACATCAGTAAAATCAATCAAAATTTCATTACATTAATGTTAGTTTTAACCTAGATAGCTTCTATATATTAATTTCATTACTACAGCAACAAGGGCGGAATTTCAACAAAAATAAAACACCAAAAAGTGTAAGAACAACAGTGGCAGCAGCCGACGGCAGGACAGCAGAAAACAGAACAACAACAACAGGAGCAACAATGCGCCCTAGCAGCTCTGGGCACCGTCCTCCACCAACGAAGCCATCAACAGTGGCGGCCAGATTCGCCGAAGGTTGAAACCCGGGCAAGACTAGCCACTGCCGCCTCCACTCCCCTCTGCGGTCCTCCTCCTCACCTTCTTCCCCACTGAACCAGCAGCTCCGTGGGCCCTTCTCCTTCGCGGCGGCAGCAATGGCACAGAGCTCCTCGCACCAGCCGCGTTGCTCGTCCCCAGCGGTCGCGCAGGCACCCGCAGCGCTCCAGCCTCCATCGCAGATCGCCTCTGTTCGCGGTTGGTGGCGCGCGACAGCAGCAAAAGCTTCTTTCTCTTCCCCGCGGCGGTGCTGCGCCTTTCACCTTCCTCACAGCTTCCTCCAATGGCGGCAACAAAAAACCAACAAGCACCAGTCGTGGCTCCACTTTCCCTCTCCCAGATATCGCAGCCGCACGGCGGCAGTGGCCACGAAGCCCGCGCCCTTCGCATTGAACCAGCCCCATCGGCCGAAGCCTCCGCCTCTCTCTGCTCGCCCAGAACCGCATGGACACACCTCGTCCCTCCCTGGCTGTAGATCGGCGGCGCCCTCTTCTTCTCCCCCTAATAATTTCTAAACCTATACCCAATTTCGTATATAGTGTGTGTATGAGGTTTCTGATTGTGATTTTATTATTATTAATTATTATTATTATTGTTGTTTCATTATTACTATTATTATTATGATATTTTCTTTTTAAATGAACAAAATTTAACAAAAACCAAAACAATTTTTTTTTTATAATTTATTATTCCGTTGTATGAGATAATCATCCTCGGGATTATAATTTGTGGGGTACTTGTGCGAATCATATCGTCCTGTACCCTAAAAATATCATTTTCTTAAATAAACAAATCTTTTTTCAAATAAGATTCAATTCCTTTTTCGTCAAAATCAAAATCTCTTAATTTCCCATTTTACAATTCATGATCTCGTTGTATGATTTAATCATCCCCAATGATCGTAATTTGTGGGGTACTTGTGCGAGTCGTATCGTCCTATATCCCAAAAATATCTTTTTTCTTAAAATAGCAATTATTTCCTTTTTAAATTAAACAATTAATTCTCTTTCAATTAAAATCAAATCAACTCAAAAATCTTTTTGTTTTACAATTTATTTATTTCGTTGTATGAGATAATCATCCTCGGAATAATAGACAGGCAGGTACTTGTGCGAATCATATCGTCCTGTACCCTAAAAACATCTTTTCCTTAAAATAACAATTATTTCCTTTTTAAATCAAAAACTTTTTTTCTTTTTAATTAAAATCAAATCAATACATAAAATCTTTTTCTTATAATTTATTTCGTTGTATGAGATAATCATCCTCGAGATTTAAAATTGTGTACTTGTGCGAGCCAGTTCTCCCTGTACTAACATTTTCTAATAAACACTAACACACAAGCATTTTCTACAAGAACGACGTGGGTTTGAGTTCCTCATTGCACCAGAGGATACGTCGGCGCAGGCTACAACCTGCCAACCCAAAATTAATTTTTTTAAATCATTTTGTTTCTTTTTTAACTTTATTTTATTATGTGCTCATTTTAATATCTTAAAGGGGAAATTAAATGTTATTAAATTACAAATATAGATGTGCATAATTTGCTCTAGGGTAACCGTATTTATTACGAATGTATTAGGGGTACAGTGAGATTAAATTCTCACCCTTCCCTAATCATAATTCGACTCCCGAACCTTAATCTCTAAATAGACCAGTTTTCAATAAAATAAAGGTTTTCCAATTTTTCCATAATTAAAATTGGTGGCGACTCCATTTTTCTCTATTTTTAGTCACGGCACCCCTCGAGGACGTTGTGATAGTTTGGCGACTCCACTGGGGACGGCTAGAGAGTTAAGCCTATTAGGGCAAGTTATGCAAATATTTATAATTTATAATATTTAATTTCCCCTTTTCACTAACCTTTTATTTATTTGTTTAGTCATTTATTTTATTTATTATTGTTCATGTGCTTTATTTATCATGTGGGGATGTGTGGTTTGGGTTCGAAGTGCAAAAGCTCCTCACACACTGAGCACCATCACAGACACGGCTCTATACCCGAGCCTAAGAAACCCATAGGGCTAGAAGGTGTTTCATCGTTGACCTTGTGAGGCTTAAGCTTCCCTGACAGTCGATGACTCATCGCTCAAGTTGTTACCGGAACTATGGATTACTATCTTGTGACATTACATGTCCCTGTGGTTAATTCCATAGAATCGGGACTTTATCTCATCGATAAAGGCAACTTGGGAACCATGATTAGGTGTCTAGATCTAACCCCTCACTAGTGTAACCCTAGCATACTACCAAAATTAGGGTGGTTTTAGTCTTACCTAACCATAGGCTCCACATCGCTTAGGACACAAAGGAGCATTTTCTTTTATTTATTCATCCTTATGTCTTACCATGCATCTCATGCATAATACATTCACCTTTCTATCTCGCTATTAGTATTATTCTCTTTAAAAGATCTACTAATAGATGCAGATAGATCGGCAACTCTTGGTCTCTGTTTAACATTAGACTACCTCATGCATGCATTTAAATACAATAAGTGCATCATGCATAAAAAAAACACTCATGCATGCACGTCCCACTCCGGTCTTGAATCGACGTTCTAAAAAAAAAAACTCTTTTTGATTGATCCAAGCAACAATTTGAGACGACAAGACAAAAGAAGTGGTGCAGAAGGACCAAGCAGATTATGAAGCAAGTGAGCGACATTACAAGAAGATCTCTAAATTCGTGGTCACCATTCGTAGTCTTGATGATCAACAATCACCAGTTCAAGGGAGTCTTAGAAGCACAAAGAAGACTTTTTGTCTGATAAGCAAGCACAAAAAAAAAATAAATAAATAAATAAGAAACATATATAAGGATCTGAATTTGACTTCAATCAAACCATTTGAATGAACATGCATGTTCTTCTCACCTTGTCACCCTCCACTTCTCTCCACATCATCTTCTTTACCATTCTTAAAACCACCTCTTCTTCATCCTTTCACGCAAACACACCATGTGCAGATGATTTATGAGAACCCAGATATCGATCTTTGTACTGTGATGGACTAGAAAAATCATGGTTTTCATGGAAATCATAAGAAATGCAACTTACCTGCTCATGGATTCAACATAGCGACAGATGAGCAAGCAGCTAATCACCAAGGAAAATTTCTAGCAGCCCGACTTAATCTTTGATGAGGGCAATCCATTAACTTTTGGTAAAATAGTTGCGATACCCAAAGGAAAAGCAAGACGAACCTAGATTTGACAATAACCATTTGACCTCAGAATGTTCTGGCATCGTCTAAAGGCGTTGAAGCAAGAAGGACCTCACATTGAAGGAGCCAACAAAGCTGGCCTGTTCAAAAAAATAAAAAGCTCGCTAGACCAAAAACTCAAGAAACGGTCTAGGCAAAAGTTAGAGCAACAAAAAACAAACAAAAAGAAAAAGGCTCGCTAGACAAAAAGCTAAGATTAGCAGTCTAGGCAAAAGTTAGAGCTATAAAAAGCAGGATGGATTGAAAACCCGAAAGGGCAATTTAGCAGAGGATCAAACGATGTCAAACTGGGGCAAATTGAGGTTCAACGACGGGAGAAAAGGCATCATCATAGAAGATCAAGAATCAACAACCCAATGGCAGGTCATAGCATAACAAGTATATTCTAGTCATCATAGTCAAGAGATTGATAAATGGGTACTCAAATAAAATCTGCATCACACATCCATCATAACTAACCCTAACTCTTATCCCCCTAAATACTTATTCTCTCATCCATCTCTAAATCCAAGCCCTTCATTTTTATCACACATCCCTCATAACAAACCTTAATTCTTCTCCTCCTACATACTTCTTCTCTCATCCATCTCTAAACCCAAGCCCTTCATTTTCATCATTTCCCTCATAACAAACCCTAATTCTTCTTCTCATACATACTTCTTCTCTCATCCATCTCTAAATCCAAGCCCTTCATTTCCATCACACATCCCTCATGACAAATCCTAATTCTACCGTCCTACATCCATCTCTAAATCCAAGCCCTTCATTCTACCATTTGTTTCACATCTCCCAGAATCTTCCACCATTAAACAACTCATCCTTCTTTAGCATGCATAATCAACTATATCAAGTCAAAGTCAGATCCAAAAGCTCGCTAGATCAAAAACCCAAAAGGGCGGTCTAGGCAAAAATTAGAGCACAAAAAAAAACAAAAAACAAAAGCTCGCTAGATCGAAAACCTGAAAAGGTGATCTAGGCAAAAATCAGAGCGAAAAATACTAAAAGATGCTTGCTTATCACAGACAAAAATGTCAATTCCAGAAAGACTAGAGATTTCGAGGAAAGTCAAGGCTACGAAAAGAAGATAGAGACAATGACATACCAAATGACAGAAACTCACTTGCTAGGAGAATCAAATAGGAGAAAGAGCAGCAACAAAACAGCACCCCCTGGGCCCCTCACCACTGTCGCTGGCTTGTCATCATTGCGATGCACGGCCACTCCTCCATCTCAGTCGTCATCATCATCAAGCCTCTGATCGGCAACAACAACGACAGGGAGACAACAGCAACAATGGCAGTAGCCGCGACCAACTCCAGAGGCGAATCAGATCTGCAACGTCTTCCTCCATCGGTTCCCGTTCAAGCTCCGCCCTCTGTGGCGCCTCGCATCCCACTACCTGCCACCGCGAGGAGCCTCTGTTCCCAGCCGCAAGCTCCTGTTTCTCTCTCTGCGGTTCTCGTCTCTCTCTCTCTCACATCACCGCTAGATCCCACACCACCCACCACCATGACCTTCGTTCATCGCGACCACTACCATCCACCCATATCCAATCACCAACAACCATCAAAGGGATTGAGATATGGTTTGAGAAAAAAAATCGCTTACTTCGATTAAGCAAGCTAGGGGAAATCTACCCTTCAGTTAAAATCATCTCATGCCCTTTTAGTCATGCATTACAAGCATATTTTCTAGATCATCTGCATAGCTTGCAAGGAGACCAAGATAATTTTCCAGCATTATCATCACCACATTCAGCACACATACATGCAACGTCTTTACAAAATTTCAACAAAGGGCTTTTAATTTTTCAACAAGATAAACCTTACATTCCCTTGCCTCTTTTATCTTTTCCTGCCTCGACGTTACTTTTACTGCCTCGACGTTACTTTTCCTGCTTCGACGTTACTTTTCCTGCCTCGACGTTACTTTCCTGCATCGACGTTACTTTTCCTGCCTCGACGTTACTTTTCCTGCATCGACGTTACTTTTCCTGCATCGACGTTACTTTCCTGCATCGACGTTACTCTTCCTGCCTCGATGTTACTCTTCCTGCCTCGACGTTACTCTTCCTGCCTCGACGTTACTTTTCCTGCTTCCTGCATCGACGTTACTTTTCCTGCCTCGACGTTACTTTTCCTGCCTCGACGTTACTTTCCTGCATCGACGTTACTTTTCCTGCATCGACGTTACTTTTCCTGCATCGACGTTACTTTTCCTGCATCAACGTTACTTTTTCCTGCATCGACGTTACTTTTTCCGCGGCGTCTTTTTCTTACCGCGATTTATTTTCTATATCAACCACCAGTTTTCACACATACACATAACATGCATGTCCACAAGCATTTTCTTTCAACAGCAAACATTTCTTTCAACAACAAACATTTCTTTCAACAACAAACATTTCTTTCAACAGCAAGCATTTCTTTCAACCACAAACATTTCTTTCACAAAAAGCATTTCTTTCAACAAAAAACACTTCTTTCAGCAACAAGTTTTTCTTTCAGCAAACTGTGTTTATTTTCACCAAGTCCACTAACATCTGTCATCAAATTTGGACAAAATATGTGTTTATATCTTTACTTGTCCTTAACTAATTCAAAATCTACAGCTTTCTCAAATTAGTAATGAACAAGTAAAGAGTGGCAACTATAAACACCGTATTTTGTCCGGACTTATATAAAAAATAGAAAAAACACAAAACATAGAAAAATAAAAAATAGATATAAAAATTGCAATTAGGTCAAATTTAATCAGGTGTAATTAGGAACAATTACAATCAACTCAAAATCAATTATCATCAATCAAAATCTCATCAAATACAATCACATTAACTAAAAATCAAAATCAATCAAACACAATCAGTAAAAATCAATCAAAATTTCATTACATTAATGTTAGTTTTAACCTAGATAGCTTCTATATATTAATTTCATTACAACAGCAACAGGGGCGGAATTTCAACAAAAATAAAACACCAAAAAGTGTAAGAACAACAGCGGCAGCAGCCGACGGCAGGACAACAGAAAACAGAACAACAACAACAGGAGCAACAATGCACCCTAGCAGCTCCGGGCACCGTCCTCCACCGCAGAAGCCAGCAACAGTGGCGGCCAGATTCGCCGAAGGTTGAAACCCCGGCAAGACTAGCCACTGCCGCCTCCACTCCCATCCGCAGTCCTCCTCCTCACCTTCTTCCCCGCCGAACCAGCAGCTCCGCGCGCCCTTCTCCTTCGCGGCGGCAGCAATGGCACAGAGCTCCTCGCACCAGCCGCGTTGCTCGTCCCTAGCGGCCGCGCAGGCACCCGCAGCGCTCCAGCCTCCATCGCAGATTGCCTCTGTTCGCGGTTGGTGGCGTGCGGCAGCAGCAAAAGCTTCTTTCTCTTCCCCGCGTCGGCGCTGCGCCTTTCTCCTTCCTCGCAGCTTCCTCCAATGGCGGCAACAAAGAACCAACAAGCTGCAGTCGTGGCTCCACCTTCCCTCTCCCTTCGTCTCGCAGCCGCACGGCGGCAGTGGCCACGAAGCCCGCGCCCTTCGCATTGAACCAGCCTAATCGGCCGAAGCCTCTGTCTTTCTCTCCTCGCCCAGAACCGCGTGGACGCACCTCCTCCCTCCCTGTGTAACACCCTACTAGATAGCCCTTAACGCTTAAGTCATTTTAGGCCATTTCATAAGGGTTACCTCTTGTTATCATGTATTATCTTTATATTTAAAATATAATACGCGGAAAATAGGCGGGAGTAAATTTTCAAAAATCATTTGCGGTAAAGAAAATAAGGGCCTTGCGCATAAATACAACGATAATAATAAGCGATACAAACATCTACTAAAAATACTTCATCATATAAATAACTCCCATCAAGTAACAAACATGAAATAAATACTAGGTTTCACCCCATAAGCCAAAACTGTGACCTATGAGATTCCACCATAAATAAGAGTAAATAAATAGCTGCCGGCTAACAAAGGTCCGGACTCAAAAAACATATTAAATAAATAAACGTAGCGGAAGCATAAAATTCATAACATCTGATAAGGAAATAAAACATGTCTCCGATATCTAGGGAACTATATCATAAACTAAGTCTGCACGGGCTCCTCGTGTGCTCCGACATCCTGCTCTGTCTGCTCCTCTAAAAGGTGGGAAAAACATAGGGTGAGCACTGGGAAGTAACTCAGTAGAGGAAGCCGCCTCGGGTTTAATTATAAAATAAGTGAAGCATGAATGAGTTCAATTCGGATATAAGTTGAAAATCAATCTTTCCCCGGAACGTCTTACCTAAGTGCATCTTGTCCATTTTATTAATTCATATAACATATCATAATTAAAGGTCCATGTGTAGTGTACTATGTGCTTCTATTACAATCAGGGAAATATAACATAACAGAACATTTATCGGAACTTTCTTTCAGAGCATCTTATCATTAACTTTCACTTTAAATCTGTCAGACATGGCAAAGCCTCCCTCCCATCCTTACTCCTACAATCCGGCCCCTAGGTATGAGCTCATCCTAAAACATACGGGGAAGAGGGGGTACAGTTCACCTTCCTCAAGTGAAGGAGTTGCAGCCGAGGATGCCACCCCTCCCTACAACACTCATCACAAGCTGAAGGCTACAGGGTATTTTAATCTTTCAGAGTATCAGAGATCTTTCAGAACGTCTTTTAATTATCAGAAATCTTTCAGAGTTAACAGAGATATTTCAGAGCATCAGAGTATCTTTCAGAACATCTTTTAACCTTTACCGGATGACAGAGTTAATTCATTCAGAGCATTTCATCATAATATATATCATCACATTGCATATTCATCATGTAATCATTCATCATAAACATCTCATACAATAATTACATATACATATAAACATATTTTATAGCTCATATAATCATATATAAATCATGCATAATTCATACATAACATTTATACAAGTCGTAGAACGCATTAGGGAACATAAAAGGGTAAAAACATGTCAATTTATACTCTTTAACATCATGGAATAAACATAGCACATACACTTACTTACTCTGACATCATGGAGAATAAATAAATACAACTCCTTATCAAATAAACATGGTATACAACTACCTATAAATATTATTCTCAGTGCTTCTATACCTTTCATGTCATATGATCTCGTTTATTTTATTATTATTTCTTACTTATACTTTATTCTAGTTTTACTTGTACTTTGTACTCTACCCTTAAGTATCTTGTAAACTCTTATATTTTATTTATCACCAATCTTGTCGTCTATACTATTATTGTTACTATTACTATTATCATTACATATCATATATTATACATGTTGTTGTTCTTACTGTATTATTCTTTTATTATTATTATTATTATTATTATTATTTCTACCTGTTATTAACTAATATACATGCTAATATGTATAAGTTTATGTAATAATAATATGTAATAGTAAAATACATATACTTGTAAATTGTTTTCTTTTTTTCTATTTATTTATATATATATATATATATATATATATATATATATATATATATATATATATATATATATATATATATATATATATAATACGCTCATTCACGGCCAAGGAAACGAACACCAAGCATGCTCGCTGCCATTCGCATGTATACATATATATATATATATATATATACTATATCGATCTACGTAATAGTAATAATAATAATAATTATTATTATTATAATAATAATAATAATAATGCACAAAAATTTCTGATGGGAAAAACAACCATCACATTAATCTCATAAAATCATCATCAATATGCATGAAAATAGAATGCCTAAACCCCTACCTCTCGTAGACAATTTCGAAATATGCAAAGAGAAACCCTTTCCCGACGTTGCTCTCGTTGGAAACCTCTCTCTCTAGCCCCACGAACGGTCCGGTGATGCCGGAGACTCTAAACGGAGAAACAGAATCGGTAAAAAGGTCCGGCTTGATGAGAGGATTAAGAATATAAGTTTATTTTCTGGATTGGGTAAGGTTTGATAGGTGTTTCGTGGTTTGGAGTATCAATGGCTTAGGGAGCTCTTGAGAGAAAGATGGCTATGGCGGCTCAAAAGAAGGAGGAGAGTGTTTTTCTCAATTGGAGAGGGTTACTAGTGTTTATATAGGGAGTGGCTAGGTCAAGAGTTATTGTGGGGCCCACCGTTACTTAAATTACTAAAACACTCCAAATCCCCCCAAATAATACTATAATGCTCATATAATTTTTCTAATATTTAAATATAAATTAAAATACACACATAGGCACATAAAATAAATAAATAAATAATAAAATAAATAATAATATATAACACTAATATTATCTAATAACATCATGTAACTCATATAAATTTTTATATCATCATTCCTAACCATATGCATCATCTAAATACCAATTAAACTCATATGCATCAACATATTCTCCAACACAATGAACACTCACATAAATACACATAATTATCATGACATATAATTTACACACGTAATTCACATAACATAGAATAAACACATATATACACACTTAAATCACGTCACACATAAGGGTTTGACTAGAAGAAACTTATCCACCCAAACCGAATTAAATCCTAACCAAGGTCAATTACCCTTAATCTCACTTAATTAGGACTTAATAAAAGTCGGGGTGTTACACCCTGGCTATAGATCGGCGGCGCCCTCTTCTTCTCCCCCTGTTAATTTCTAAACCTATACCCAATTTCGTATATACTGTGTGTATGAGGTTTCTGATAGTGTTTTTATTATTATTAATTATTATTATTATTGTTGTTTCATTATTACTATTATTATTATGATATTTTCTTTTTAAATGAACAAAATTTAACAAAAACCAAAACAATTTTTTTTTACAATTTATTATTCCGTTGTATGAGATAATCATCCTCGGGATTATAATTTGTGGGGTACTTGTTCGAATCATATCGTCCTGTATCCTAAAAATATCATTTTCTTAAATAAACAAATCTTTTTCAAATAAGATTCAATTCCTTTTTCGTCAAAATCAAAATCTCTTAATTTCCCATTTTACAAGTCATGATCTCGTTGTATGATTTAATCATCCCCGAGGATCGCAATTTGTGGGGTACTTGTGCGAGTCGCATCGTCCTGTATCCCAAAAATATCTTTTTCTTAAAATAGCAATTATTTCCTTTTTAAATCAAACAATTTATTCTCTTTCAATTAAAATCAAATCAACTCAAAAATATTTTTGTTTTACAATTTATTTATTTCGTTGTATGAGATAATCATCCTCGGAATAATAGACTGTCGGGTACTTGTGCGAATCATATCGTTCTGTACCCTAAAAACATCTTTTCCTTAAAATAACAATTATTTCCTTTTTAAATCAAAAACTTTTTTTCATTTTAATTAAAATCAAATCAATACATAAAGTCTTTTTCTTATAATTTACTTCGTTGTATGAGATAATCATCCTCGAGATTTAAAATTGTGTACTTGTGCGAGCCACTTCGCCCTGTACCTAACATTTTCTGATAAGCACTAACACACAAGCATTTTCTACAAGAACGACGTGGGTTTGAGTTCCTCATTGCACCAGAGGATACGTCGGCGCAGGCTACAACCTGTCAACCCAAAATTAATTTTTTTAAATCATTTTGTTTCTTTTTTAACTTTATTTTATTATGTGCTCATTTTAATATCTTTAAAGGGAAATTAAATGTTATTAAATTACAAATATAGATTTGCATAATTTGCTCTAGGGTAACCGTATTTATTACGAATGTATTAGGGGTGCAGTGAGATTAAATTCTCACTCTTCCCTAATCATAATTCGACTCCCGAACCTTAATCTCTAAATGGACCAGTTTTCAATAAAATAAAGGTTTTCCAATTTTTCCATAATTAAAATTGGTGGCGACTCCATTTTTCTCTATTTTTAGTCACAGCACCCCTCGGGGACGTTGTGACACTTGGCTTCTTGAATAGCGGTGACCTTAGGTCTCCACTTGGTAGTAAGACTCCGAAGAATCTTTCTAACCATTTCAGCGTTTGAATACGTCTTGCCAAGAGCTTTCAATTGATTAACAATATGTAAGAATCTTGTAGCAAGAGTATCAATGTCTTCGTCTTGATTCATCTTGAACGACTCATACTTATGTACAAGCATGGAGATCTTCGTTTCTTTAACTTGATCTGTGCCTTCATGTAGGGCCGCTAAACGATCCCATATTTGTTTTGTCGTTTCACATGACACAATCTTGTCATATTCGGCTTTAGGTAAAGCACATAAAAGTATGTACTTTGCCTTCTTGTTTTGTTGCACTTGGATCTTCTGTTCTTCAGTCCATAGTTTCTTTGGGCCGAAGGGTGTAGGGTTGTCGCCGACTTCAACTATGTCCCAAAGGTCGAGACTTGTGAATTGAATGAACAACGTCATTCGATCTCTCCAATACGCATAGTCATCACCGTTGAACAATCTCTTCTAAATGATAAAGGTTAAAACTTTAACCTTCAACACTTAGTCTAATGGTGATGATGATTGCGCAACTTATATATGTGTGTGTATGCAATGATAAATTGTAAAAACAATAATAATAAAAGAGTAGGGAAGAGAAAAAGCACACATAAATTTTATACTGGTTCGGCAACATGCCTACTCCAGTCCCCAGGATACACCTGAGAGTTCACTATCACCACCAACACTAGGTGCAATTTCCTGCCTCTGCAACACCACAAAGTACTTTAACCTGCACCTTCACCAAGGTGACTCACTGCCTTTGAAAATCACAAAGGACTTCACTTGCACCAACAATTAGGTGACTAACTGCCTTTGACAACTCCAAAGGACTTCAATCATTGCCTTCAACACCGAAGGACTTTCTACCCTTGCCTTAGACGCTCTAAGGACTTCTTGCCTTACAAAAATAAGGACTTTGTATAAAAGATGTGGTTTTACCAATCAAGAACTTAGATGCAACTAAGTTTGAACCTTGATGGATTTTTCTCTCAAAGAATTAACTAGCAAAGCTAGGATAAACAAATATAGCTCACTCTTTTAAGAATTACAACCTTTACCCAAATAAAAATAAGAACTTGAGGTTTAGAGGTTGAAGATGAAGAGAAATAAGGATTCAATTCGACAGCGTTTTGGCACTTGTAAGCTTGGGTAGTCTCTTGAATTCTTGGGCATTGAGGTCTTGTATTTATAGGGAAAATACCACCTCATTTTTTAAATTTCAAGATTGATCTCCACCCTTGATTTGAATTTGTAATCTCTTGATCCAATGGTGAGAATTCCTTAATATGATTTGAAATTTGATCTTCCAAAAATAGAAAAATCAAATAAGAGGAAGTTTCATCTTGGCCATTGATTCAAATAATTCCCTTTAATCCAAAGGTTATTATTTGATCTTAAATATGAAAATTTTGTAACCAAGTATTTGAAATAAGGAAACTTCATCTTGGCCCTTGAATTTGAATTGTGCCTTGATCTTGTGGTGTGCATTGCTTCATCATTTTTTCACAAAATCTTGCAAAAATGCAAGCTTGTTTTGCGCCAACTTGGGAGTGGGAAAGGCTAGGGTTTTTAGCTTTTCTTGCTCCACAAGTGTGCCTCCATGTTGGTACTGTAACACCCTACTAAATAGCCCTTAATGCTTAAGACATTTTAGGTCATTTCATAAGGGTTACTTCCTGTTATCATAAATGTTTTTATGTTCAAAATGCATATACGCGGAAAATACGTGGGAGAAATTTTCGTAAATCGTTTGCGGAATATAAAATAAGGGTCTTGCGAAATAATACAACGTATATAAACGTGGAAACAATTATCCTGAATAATACCTCAATAAAATTGAATAAACCATGTAATCTCCCAAAACATACATCAAGACAATAATAATAATAGTGTTATCTCATGAGCCTAAAACAGTGACTCACAAGACTCCACAACATACAATCCATAAATAATAATATTTGCCGGCTACAAAGGTCCGGTCTCAGAAACTTAATCATAGAAAATAATCATAAATCCATAGAGAAACAACTCAATTGTCCATATCTAATAAACAAATGCAGAAGCTAAAACTAAGGTTGCACGGGCTCCAAGCTCGCTCCGTCGTCCTGCTGGTACTCATTGTCTAAAAGGAGTGAAATAACAAGGGTGAGTACTTGAAAGTAACTCAGTAGGGGAGCCGTACCGGGTTTATTTAATAAATACGTGAGCATGAATGAATTCAATTCAGTTATAAGTTCCAAAATAATATTTTCCCGGTACGACTACCTATGTGCGTCTTGTTCCTTTTTAATTAACAGTTATACATAACATAAATGATCATCAATGTGTGGTGTGATAAGTGCTTGACCATCATATAACTATATAAGGAAATATAACATTCTTTGTCTGTAACTTATATCTCATATTCATTACTTAAATTATCTTGAGTCTTTTAAGCATACTTAGTATGCCTGTGGATCCGTTTCATTAAAGCACGCCCTTTTGGTTCCTGTGGATCATTTACATTGTTTTGGCCTGACCACCCTCCTGTAACCTCCGCATCACCGACCCTAGGTATGAGCTCATCCTATACTATTGGGTAGAGGGGGTAATTCACCTTCCGCTAATGAGTCGTTACAACCGAGGTTGCCAGCCCCCTGTAACGTTCATCACGAACATAAACACTACTCTGTGTGTTTTTAACTTTCTTTTCACTTTGCACATTAATCTCTTCATATAACATGTACTCATTCATCATATACATCATATAATTCATCCAAACAGCATATATAATCACATATATTCCATAGAACATTCATACATATCATTCATACAAGTCGTAGAACACATTAGGGTGCATAAAGGGTCAAAACAGTTCATTTTCGCACAAACAGCAGTGTTGTAATCGATTACCACGTGGTGGTAATCGATTACAGGACCCCTGTAATCGATTAACAGAGAGCACGCGTTTCTGACGATTGGAAATTCACTTGCTGTAATCGATTATGAACTCGTGGTAATCGATTACAGCGTCGTAAAACACGATTCTAGAGTTCCAAAACACGATTTTCCATAGCCAATGGCCAAAATAATAACCTAGAATCGTTCCAATCATTAGAAAACAAAGCCATACGAAAATCAATCATAAAAATACAATTGAAACACTTTTTAATCGGTGAAAACATTTTTAATTTCAAAACCAATCGGTACAATTTACCCATTTCATGAACCCTAATGGGAAAAACAACGAGAACATCCATTCCATCAGAATCATTATCATCATGCATGAAATTTAACATTTAGAATGTCTAAACCCCTACCTCTTAGAAGACAACCGTAAAACTTTGATGACAACACTCTAGCCCGACGTTTCCCGTGAATCCTCTTTTACTCTCTAAACCCACGAACGGTCCAGTAACAACAGTGACACTTGATGAAGGAAATAAACCGGTGGTTATGTGTATTTCGGTGTGAGGATCAAGAATATGTGGTCGGTTTCTCGATCGGGTGAGAATTGGTGGGTGTTTCTTGGCGTGGAAGGGTTTTGGCTTTGTGTATTCTTGAGAGAGAAACCTATGGAGGCTCAAAGATGAAGAGAGAGGGTTTTCTGATGGAATGATAGTGGTATTAGGGTTTACTCACGTGGTGGCTAGGTTAAACATACTCTGGAGTCACCGTGGGGCGCGAACGTCACTAAAACGCGCTGAAAAATGTGTTCTGCGCACATGGTAATCGATTACATCGATTTTGTAATCGATTACACATGGTGAAAACAGCTGTAATCGATTACCACGGGATGGTCATCGATTACTGGGCTGTGAAAAAGCTTCAAAACACTTCTAAACGTCCTGACTCGTACCTTAACATCCGTATATCCTTTTTAACTTTTAAACATCATAAAATCACATACTTGGGCACATAAAACACATAGCATACAATACTTTAAGCTAGGAGAAACTTATCCACTCAAATCCAATTAAGTCCCAACTAAGGTCCTTTACCCTTAATTTCTCTTAATTAGGACTTAATTAAGGATCGGGGTGTTACATTTCTCCCCCCCTAAAAAGAATTTCGTCCCCGAATTTCATACCTGTAATCATAAGCCGAAACTGACGACGCATCTCGTTCTTCAGCTCCAAAGTGAAGTCGCCCAGCCGACCTCCGCCCCAGGCCACCTTGACCAAAGGCACATCCTTCCGTCTTAACCTTTTTACGCTGCGGTCAACGATGCTCATAGGGGGTAACTCAAAACTCAAATCATCCCTTAGTTGTACACTTTCCGGCTCAAGAACATGACTAGGATCAGACACATACTTTCTCAATTGAAAGACATGAAAGACGTTATGCAAGTTTGAGAGGGTGGGAGGTAAGGCCACCCGGTATGCGACTGGCCCGACACGACTCAGGATCTCAAAGGGACCGAGGTACCTAGGGCTAAGCTTCCTAACCTTCAGGGCTCGTCCTATACCTGTCGTGGGGGTAACCCGCAAAAAGACGTGCTCGCCTACTGAGAACTCTAAGGGTCGTCTCCTCTGGTCAGCATAGCTCTTCTAGCGGCTTTGGGCCGCGAGCATTCTCTCCCTAATCATCCTTACCTGCTCCGAGGTCTCTCTCACCAGCTCAGGTCCTAACACACTCGCCTCTCCCGGGTCATGCCAACACAAGGGTGATCTACACTTTCGTCCATACAAAGCCTCGAAAGGCGCCATCCCTATGCTTGCCTGGTAGCTGTTGTTATAGGAGAACTCTAATAAGGGCAACAACTTGTCCCAACTCCCCTGTCCGTCCAGTATACACGCCCTCAACATGTCCTCCAGGGTCTGGATAGTTCTCTCCGAATGACCATCCGTCTGCGGGTGATATGCCGTACTCATGCTCAACTCCGAGCCGAGCGCTTTCTGGAAAGCTCTCCAGAAGCGAGACGCGAACCTCGGATCACGATCCGAGACTATCGTCTTCGGCACATCGTGCAACTTCACAACCTCCCGGATATAGATCTCAGCTAGCTTCTCCAAGGGGTAGGTCATCCTAATCGCCTGAAAGTGAACCGACTTGGTCAGTCGATCAACGATAACCCACACAGCGTCGTGTCCTGCCTGAGTCTTCGGCAACCCGAACACGAAGTCCATAGATATGCTCTCCCACTTCCACTCAGGTACACTCAGCGGCTGAAGTAGTCCCGGCATCCTCCTGTGCTCCGCCTTCACATTTTGGCAGACTAAACATCTGCTGACCCACTCCGCTACATCCCTCTTAAGTCCCTGCCACCAGAACATCTTCCTCAGGTCCTGGTACATCTTGTCTATCCCCGGATGAATGGTGAAATGGCTCTTATGAGCCTCCTCCAGAATCGCTCTCTGAAGGTCACCACTCGCAGGAACGCAGACGCGTCCCTCAAATCTCCACAGACCATCTCCGTCCAACCGAAAACCCTGCATCCTCCCTTCGCTAACAGCCTTTAGCACCTTCCCGAACTCCTCATCCTCCTGCTGCGCTTTAGCTATGTCCCTCAGAAAAACACTCGATACCTGAAGCTGACTCACTCTCACACTGGTGGGGGTAAGGGTAACTCCTAGGTCAAGGTCTCTAAACTGCTCTATCAGTTGCGCCTCTCTAACCATCATGTGGGCCACGCTCACCGTCTTGCGACTCAACGCGTCTGCCACCACATTCGCCTTCCCTGGATGGTAGTTTAGCTCAAAATCGTAGTCCTTCAGGAACTCCACCCAACGCCTCTGCCTCATGTTCAGCTCCTTCTGATCAAACAGGTACCTAAGGCTCTTATGATCAGAAAACACCTCAAACCTGACTCCATAAAGATAGTGCCTCCACATCTTTAAGGCAAACACTACCGCCGCAAGCTCCAAGTCGTGGGTAGGGTAATTAAGCTCGTGTGGCTTCAACTGCCGTGAAGCATATGCCACAACGTTGCGATGCTGCATTAGCACGCAACCCAGCCCCTTCTCTGAAGCATCACAGTAAACCTCGAAAGGTTCACCAGGGTCCGGTAACGTAAGCACTGGAGTCGAGGTCAACCTCCTCTTCAACTCCGTGAAGCTACTCTCACACTCGTCCGACCATTCGAAAGTAGCGTTCTTCCTAGTATGCTTCGTCAAGGGTAATGTTATCTGGGAGAAGTTCGAAATGAACCTACGGTAATATCCGGCTAGTCCGAGAAAACTCCGAATCTCCGTCACCGTAGTGGGTCGCTCCCAGCTCATCACAGCCTCTATCTTACTAGGGTCCACGAAGATACCTCTCTTCGACACCACGTGCCCCAGAAACTTCACTTCCTCCATCCAAAACTCACACTTAGACAGCTTGGCGAACAACTTCTTCTCCTTCAGCACCTCCAACACTACCCTCAAGTGACTCTCATGCTCCTCATGCGTCTTTGAATAGATAAGAATGTCGTTGATGAAGACAACAACGAATCTATCCAAGTAGGGTCTAAAGATCCTGTTCATGTAATCCATGAACACCGCTGGAGCATTGGTCAGTCCAAAAGACATGACCGTGAACTCGTAGTGACCATAACGAGTCCTGAAAGCCGTCTTTGGGATATCCTCATCTCTTACCCGAATCTGATGGTACCCTGACCTCAAGTCTATCTTCGAAAACACCTGGGCACCTCTCAGCTAGTCCATCAAATCATCAATCCTCGGCAGTGGGTACTTGTTCTTGATGGTCACTTTGTTTAGCTGCCTGTAGTCGATACATAGTCTCATACTCCCATCCTTCTTCTTCACAAACAGAATCGGCGCTCCCCATTGTGATACACTAGGTCTAACGAACCGTTTCTCCAACAGCTCCTCCAACTGTGTCTTAAGCTCTGCCAACTCTCCGGGTGCCATCCTATAAGGTGCTATGGATATGGGTCCGGTCCTGGGCATCAGGTCTATAGAAAACTCTACCTCTCTGGTTGGGGGAAACTCGGGTATATCCTCAGGGAAAACCTCCGGGTAGTCTCTCACTATGTGTAGCTCACTCAACACCTGACCCTTCTCTATCTCACTAGCGGCGAGGAAAACGTAAGCATTGCTCATAACCCCACAATAGTTCAGCCTAATAGCACTAACATATAGGTCTACAGGGGTGACACATGCAGAAGGAATAGAAGGAAAGATCACAGACTTTGCATGGCAATCAAGCAGGACTCGATTGGTGGAATACCAATCCATGCCTAAGATAATGCCTAGACCTGTCATGGGCAAGCAGATAAGATCAAATGTAAATGCCCTATCATCTATATGGAACTTACACTTTATGCAAACTAAGCATGTCCTAATGGGTGCAGCAGTAGGGGTGGATACTAACAAATCAAAAGGTAGTTCTGACATATGCAAACCTAGGCTCCTAGCATGATCATGTGAAATGAATGAATGTGTGGCACCGGAATCATACAGTACAACTAAGGACTTGCCATAAATCATACACGTACCCCTAATGAGATCGTCGGACCGCTCTGCGCCCTCCGCTGTAACCGTGAATACCCTGCCTTGGTGTTGTGGCCTAAGAGAGGAAGAAGGTTGTGAACCTGTAACTCTGCAGTCTCTGGAGATGTGACCCGGCTGGCCACAACGGTAACAGACACCTTGCCCGACGCGACAAACCCCAGAGTGAAGTTTGCCGCATGTGGCACATGGAGGTCGCGGTGCTGCTATCGCCGGACACGGCTGCTGCTGCTGCTGCTGCTGTGGGCGTGACTGAGTCTGTGGCCTGCGAGGCTGGCCATACGGCTGAAAGCGTGCAGGGGCGGGGCGGTTAGTCTGCTGAGGGGCCGCACCCCTTATCTGAGCATCGACCCTTTGCGGAGCCACTGGACGGCTCGTCTCCTCCACAATCTTGCAGGTGTCTACCATCTCCCGGTAGTCTTTGATCTTCATATGCTTAACCATCCTCTTGATGTCTTGGTTAAGCGCAGCACAGAATTTCATACACTTCCAGCTCTCCTTTGGGTTCTCCTGGTAGATCTCAGAAAACCGTATGAGCTCCTCAAACTTAGCAATGTACTCTGGAATGGTCATGGAGCCCTGGCGGAGATCAAGGAACTCCATCTCCTTGTCTTGGCGAACTGTCTCTGGGAAGTACTTCTCATAGAACATGTCCTTGAACATGTCCCATGTGATAGCTACACCCGCCGCATCAGAAGGGCGACGAGCGTCGTTCCACCAAGAACGCGCCTCCATCTGTAGCATGAAAGTAGCCAGCTGCATTTTCTGGACCTCTGTGCACTGAACCACCGTAAAGATATCTTCTATACCTCTCAGCCAATCCTCGGCTTCAGAAGGGTTAATGGTACCGAGAAATGGAGAGGGGTTAGCCCTCTTAAAATCAGCAAAATAGGAGCTGCCGCTACCCGCAGGTGGTGCTGCAGGTGTGTTGTTGTGTCATATGGTCCACCATCCTGTTCATGGCCCTTGCCATCTCCATGAACGCCTCTGCAGAAACCCCGTTTCCTTGCCCGTTTTCCTCATGAGTGTCGCCATCGTCCCTAGTGCGTTTGTTTTGTGGTGCCATATTCCTGTGCACACAAAACAAGAAACATTGAGTTTATCAGGCTCCATATTACAGTTGTGTATGCACAGTTACTATGACAGTAAAACAGACCAATCATGCACCCCAGACTAACTAAAACACATAAGAGGCATACGCATGATATAACTAACGTGCATGCAACAATAGCATAACAGGTCCATTACCCCAAGCCCTGTAGGATAGACCTGCTCTGATACCAAAATGTAACACCCTACTAGATAGCCCTTAATGCTTAAGACATTTTAGGCCATTTCATAAGGGTTACTTCCTGTTATCATAAATGTTTTTATGTTCAAAATACATATACGCGGAAAATACGTGGGAGAAATTTTCGTAAATCGTTTGCGGAATATAAAATAAGGGCCTTGCAAAATAATACAACGTATATAAACGTGGAAACAATTATCCTGAATGATACCTCAATAAAATTGAATAAACCATGTAATCTCCCAAAATATACATCAAGACAATAATAATAATAATGTTATCTCATGAGCCTAAAACAGTGACTCACAAGACTCCACAACATACAATCCATAAATAATAATATTTGCCGGCTACAAAGGTCCGGTCTCAGAAACTTAAACATAGAAAATAATCATAAATCCATAGAGAAATAACTCAATTGTCCATATCTAATAAACAAATGCGGAAGCTAAAACTAAGGTTGCACGGGCTCCAAGCTCGCTCTGTCGTCCTGCTGGTACTCATTGTCTAAAAGGGGTGAAATAACATGGGGTGAAAACTTGAAAGTAACTCAGTAGGGGAGCCGTACCGGGTTTATTTAATAAATACGTGAGCATGAATGAATTCAATTCAGTTATAAGTTCCAAAATAATATTTTCCCGGTACGACTACCTATGTGCGTCTTGTTCCTTTTTAATTAACAATTATACATAACATAAATTATCATCAATGTGTGGTGTGATAAGTGCTTGACCATCATATAACTATATAAGGAAATATAACATTCTTTGTCTGTAACTTATATCTCATATTCATTACTTAAATTATCTTGAGTCTTTTAAGCATATTTAGTATGTCTGTGGATCCGTTTCATTAAAGCACGCCCTTTTGGTGCATATGGATCATTTATATTGTTTTGGCCTGACCACCCTCCTATAACCTCCGCATCACCGACCCTAGGTATGAGCTCATCCTATACATATGGGTAGAGGGGGTAATTCACCTTCCGCTAATGAGTCGTTACAACCGAGGTTGCCAGCCCCCTGTAACGTTCATCACGAACGGAAAGGCTACTCTGTGTGTTTTTAACTTTCTTTTCACTTTGCACATTAATCTCTTCATATAACATGTACTCATTCATCATATACATCATATAATTCATCCAAACAGCATATATAATCACATATATTCCATAGGACATTCACACATATCATTCATACAAGTCGTAGAACACATTAGGGTGCATAAAGGGTCAAAACAGTTCATTTTCGCATAAACAGCAGTGTTGTAATCGATTACCACGGGGTGGTAATCGATTACAGGACCCCTATAATCGATTAACAAAGAGCACGCGTTTCTGACGATTGAAAATTCACTTGCTGTAATCGATTATGAACTCGTGGTAATCGATTACAGCGTCGTAAAACACGATTCTAGAGTTCCAAAACACGATTTTCCATAGCCAATGGCCAAAATAATAACCTAGAATCGTTCCAATCATTAGAAAACAAAGCCATACGAAAATCAATCATAAAAATACAATTGAAACACTTTTTAATCGGTGAAAACATTTTTAATTTCAAAACCAATCGGTACAATTTACCCATTTCATGAACCCTAATGGGAAAAACAACGAGAACATCCATTCCATCAGAATCATTATCATCATGCATGAAATTTAACATTTAGAATGTCTAAACCCCTACCTCTTAGAAGACAACCGTAAAACTTTGATGACAACACTCTAGCCCGACGTTTCCCGTGAATCCTCTTTTACTCTCTAAACCCACGAACGGTCCGGTGACAACGGTGACACTTGATGAAGGAAATAAACCGGTGCTTATGTGTATTTCGGTGTGAGGATCAAGAATATGTGTTCGGTTTCTCGATCGGGTGAGAATTGGTGGGTGTTTCTTGGCGTAGAAGGGTTTTGGCTTTGTGTATTCTTGAGAGAGAAACCTATGGAGGCTCAAAGATGAAGAGAGAGGGTTTTCTGATGGAATGATAGTGGTATTAGGGTTTACTCACGTGGTGGCTAGGTTAAACATACTCTGGAGTCACCGTGGGGCCCGAACGTCACTAAAACGCGCTGAAAAATGCGTTCTGCGCACATGGTAATCGATTACATCGATTTTGTAATCGATTACACATGGCGAAAACAGCTGTAATCGATTACCACGGGATGGTAATCGATTACTAGGCTGTGAAAAAGCTTCAAAACACTTCGAAACGTCCCGACTCGTACCTTAACATTCGTATATCCTTTTTAACTTTTAAACATCATAAAATCACATACTTGGGCACATAAAACACATAGCATACAATACTTTAAGCTAGGAGAAACTTATCCACTCAAATCCAATTAAGTCCCAACTAAGGTCATTTACCCTTAATTTCTCTTAATTAGGACTTAATTAAATATCGGGGTGTTACAGGTACGAATTAGGATTTCACAATTTCTCATTTTTTGAAAATCCTAAAACACCAAACATGGTCTTCCAAGGAATCTTCTGAATATAGATTCTTGAATCTTGAATATTCTTGAATCTTGAATCTTGAGGTTTGAGATTCTCCTGGAATCTTGAGATTCTTCGGGATCTTGATAGAATCTTCGGGAATCCTCTGGAATCTTCACAGAATCTTCTGGACTTGACAATCTTGACAGAATCTTCTGAGGTCTTCTAACTTCGTGTAGAATCTTCAAGAGAATCTTCTGGTCTCGCATGGAATCTTCAGGGAATCTTATAGATTCATGTAGAATCTTTAGGAGATTCACAGAATCCTTTTAAAGTGTCTATAAAAATATTCTATTACTTAAATGCAAAATATATTCTAGAATAAATTCTAGATAATTATTTTTATTTAATCATTTGCATTTAATTCACCATACAAGATCTTTCTAGATTTCCCACACATATATATATTTCGAAATTATTAATCAAAATTGTGCAAAATAGAGATTTGATTTTGATTCCCTATTTTATATATAATTTTCTAAATATATATATATATATATATATATATATATATATATATATATATTGTGCATGAATATTTAAATAGAGATATTTGATAAAGAATATTCTCTATTTAATTTCATGTATTTTCCATAATTAACTTTTAGGAAATCATAGAGTCTTCCAACCAAACTTTCCTTAATTAGAAAAGCTTTGACTTGGTCTTCAAAAATTAGAATAACTTGTATTCCAAGCATGTATCTTTGCGCCACTTTTGTTGTCCATGGTGATCAAGATGTGTCTTTTTATTTTGTCAAATACATTAAATCCTAAAACACACTTAACAAACCATTAGTTCAACCAAATTAAAACTTTTATTTTAATTAAGAATTTTATCATTCAAAACCTTCAATGATGAGGTAAAGGGTTCTTGGAGCTAACAAAAGTCTGATGCCTCTCTTTTCCTCAAGATTACCTCTCAGTTTCATCTTTTTATGCTCGTATATGTTGACGACATAATCCTTTCTGGTTCGTCTGATGTTGCCATTCAAGACCTCATCAATACCCTTAAAACTACATTTTCACTTCGTGACCTTGGTCTGCTTCACTACTTTCTTGGCATTGAAGTTACTACTTTGTCTCATGATGGTCTTCATCTTTCATAGTCAAAATATATCCATGATCTTCTTTTCAAAGCTGGAATGGACACTTCTAAGGCAATGGACACCCCTATGACATCCACGGTAAAGCTTACAAAAGAATCCACTGCTCCTATATCTGATCCAAAGCTATATAAAGACAGATTGTAGGCGCTCTCCAATACATCACTCTTACTAGGCCAGAATTATCTTTCCCTGTCAACAAGGTTTGTCAGGTCATGAAAGATCCTCAACAATCTCATTGGGTTGCAGTTAAACGAATCCTTCGTTACTTAAAAGGGACTTCAACTCATGGTATTTGTATCAAACTCATCTCCATCTTTGCAATAACTTGTTTTTGTGACTCGGATTGGGCATCTGATCTCGATGACAGACGCTCTACCTCGGGCCTTGCTATCTTCTTGGGTCCTAACATCATCTCCTGGGTTTCGAAGAAACAAGTCACGGTTTTCAGATCCAGTATAGAAGCTGAGTATAGAGCTATTGCTTCCTCTGCATCTGAGATCACTTGGCTTCGCAGTCTGCTACATGAGCTTGGCTATGCAATTACTCATCTTCCCAGGTTATATATTTAAGTGTTGTGTTACTTACTTCAAATCCCATTCTTCACAATAAAAAAAAAGCATTTCGAAATTGACATCCACTTTGTTAGAGATAAAATTCAACAAAATCAACTTGTTGTTCATCATATTTCTACAAAAGAGCAGTTAGTCGATGTTTTAACCAAGCCAATCTCGTCCTCCAAGTTTCCTTATCTCCGCTGCAAACTTAGTGTCACTCCTGCTCCATCTAAGTTTGAGAGGGTGAAAGGGATAATTGTAATATTGCAGTTAATTAGTTAATTTTCTATTAATTTTGCTGTCATATATCAGTTACTATTTTCTTTGCTATTCTCTTGGTGCTATATATATATAGCATCTCATCTCCTCTAAACACACACTCAATGCTTTCATAATACAAAACTATATTTTTATCATCTTGTTCTCTTCTTTTCTCTCTATTCTTGGCAATAGCTTCATACCATTTACAATTCTATAAATGGTAAATCATGGCACGTTAATATTTTTTTGTCTCCATCAAAAATTTAATTTTAGAGTAATATATATGATATATGATATGATATAATATATATATATATATATATATATATGATTTATCTACCAGGATGTAAAATATAGCTTTTTAACTTATCTATGACATATTTAATTCACTTTTAAATGGTTTTTTATTTGACACTCATGCGTATTGATGCATATTATAAAAATAATTAAGTGTTATAATTTAATGATTGATTTAGTAGATCTTAAAAAATGACATGATTTTTTTATAATTATATAATAATTAATAATATCAATATTTATAAATTGTATTGGATAAAAAATTACTTTTTAAATATTCAAATACTAATAATTCAACGACATGGGAGAATGATGATCATTCATCATACTTACACATGAAGTAACTTTTCCTTGTTATCTATATCTTCAACTTCAATGACCCATCTGACATGAATTTCTCTGAAAAATTGTAGGTCGATTCACGTGGGTTCCATTTCCTACTCTCACGCACCGCCAAAGTCCCCCATCCATAACTTTCATGGCACAGCAAACAAAAATATGTTTTAAAAAATAAAAATAAATAGATTAATAATAAAAAAATTCAACAAAAATTAGTCTTTCCAAATATATAATAATTATTTTGATAATATTAGTGCATTATTATGTAAAGTACACATTACACATTGAGTCTATTTAGAAATTTAAATTATAGGAAATAAAATGAATTGGAACGAAAGAAATGAAATGCACTTAATAAAAATGAAATGATTTTTTTTTCAAATCCAATCAAAATTTGTATGATTTAAAAATACAAAGAAAAAGAATTATTCCAAAGAATTTCATAGAATTCTAAATAAAATTATTTCTCATTTTTATTCAATTCAAACAATAGAATTCATTCTCAAATCAAATCAATTCCCATAATTTAAACTTTCAAATTCATCCATTATATTATTTGTAAAATATACATCAATTCAGAACACGTATAACTAGTATTTAAAAAATTGTATTATATAACACAATTAATATATACAATGCACTTGTGCTACTATATATAATGCACATCGCATTACTCATAAAATTCACATAGATTAAAAATATTTATAATTAATATATATCAAGAAAATTATTGTATCATATAACATACATAAATACATAATATTAATATATATAATGTACATGTAATATTATATATAATATACATTTTATTATACATAAAATGTATGTCATATACAATTGAACGATGTTGACTCAAAATTTATTATTCACATGCAATTAAAAAAATTTTAAAAAATAACTATTTGAGTAGTTTGGTCGTTGAGCCTATTTAAGTGTTAACAGTTCTTCACCGGTAAGCATTTAATAATACAAAAAATTAAATCAATTTTGTCAAACAAAAATAAATAAATATATATACATAGATTACCAAAAAAAAAATTTATGGATAGTGTACAAATATTTTATACAGTCATCTAATTATATATTATTACGTTAGTTATAATTGTATTTTTTCTCTCTCATTACTTATAAAATCATACAACATAAGTATTTTAATTGGATGATAGTATAAAATATTTTTATACTTATAGTGTATCAAAATTAAATAATATATATAAAATGTAGTAATAATTTTCAACCTGCAACCTCCCAAACACCCCACATATAAACTCACGCATTTCTTCCCTCATTCCTTTGAAAGTCCATCAGCCCCACGTTATACCTTCTCACCCCATCCCACCCTCCCACGCCACACACAACATTTACTTCTTTTTTGCTAACCCAAACACATACATGGATATATATTTGGGTCTTATTACACTCTGCTTTATGTTGTGACTCAGAAAGGGAAAGTTTTGAGGTTAATAGGAGTTCCAACTTTCAAGGCAAAATCTTCTTCATTCAAGACTTACTCTCGAGAACATCGCGTGGATATATATACATACATACAAATTATTAGCATATTCATTGATTCATTCAGTTTTATTTCATCAGAATGGTGGGTATCTTTTCGTTGGTAACAGGGAGGCCTGGACCAAGTGGTTTTGGATCAGCCTCAACCGCAGAACAGGTTACTGAAGGAATTGATGCCACCAACCTCACTTGCATTGTAACAGGTCAGTCTTATTAACTTATTATAGCATTTTCATCGCTTGCTGTAAAACTCTAAATACAGTGAATGGACCTATTTTAGTTTTGTCTTTTGTTCAAATAATCGTTGAGATGTTAATGGACTTAACAATTATGACCCAAAATCTCATTTATTGACTGATTTGACTAATTTGTCATTGTATATTTAGTATCACCTTTTGAATATTTCATCCTACATTAACGGTCTTCTCTTAGCAATATATCTAGACACCATATCTACTGTGTTCAGATACATTGCTGAAATTGAATGATATGTTTCTCTTTTAAATTAAATATTATTTTCGCTTTTAAAGTATATTTAAAGATTAATATATATTTAAATTTACTTTTATTCATGTATAGTAATATTTATATGTATTAAAAAATAAAAGTAATAAATAATATGAAATACGGAGGTCGTGTATCCTTTGCTTTTGAGGACAAACTTTTCACAGGCCAAGTATATAAATAATGGTTGATCCGAAGAGTGTTGTGTTAACAGCAATAAGTAATAAAAAGAAAAATTTTATTTCAAATTATTTTTTCTTGTGAACATTTGTTTTGATGAATTTTTATTTATTATATTCGTTGAAGAATGAGTTGTGAATTCCATTTGAATAGACTCATAAATCATCTAATAATAGATAATATGTTTATCAATATGAAGATTTAAAAAAATATTTTAAATATCAGGTAATGAAAATATTTACAAACTTTATAATGCATTTGACACATTGAAATTATGAAATTTTATTCTCCAATCTATCAGTTATTTCTTTAATCAGTGGCTTAAGAGTACCGATAAAAATTTACAATGCAAAAAATATAACATTCAGTTCTTCAATAAAACAAAAATCACCAGTTTACTTTCTAATAAATATCTTGAAGGTGCTGGTAAAAAAAGAAAAGTTAATATAACAAATAGTATGATTCTTTCACGGTATAAGTTTTCATGAGTTGATGTAGCTCCTTCTTTTAAGACATCTCTTGTTTATAATAATGTTAGATGCCCAATAAAAAATCAGCAAATATAAATAATGATGGCCTAATTTAGCTTTGGTTTGAGCCGAAATAATCATTGAAATTGTAACGGATTGAGTAATTGTGGCCCAAAATCTCATTTATTAGCTGATTTGACTGATTTTTTATTGTACATTTAGCATCACTCTTTCTTAATTCTTATACCGACGAATGATAATTTATATTTGCAAGTGCATTAATAACTGAAACAAAATAATCATCTGTTATTCTTTAATTAATCATAAGACACAGATTAAATTTTTGTTATAACACAGAATTTTCACACGTTAATGTCTGGTCCTTCTTTTGAGGAGTGTCTTCGCTTTTCTCTGTCGGTATCCGTTTTTTCTTTTTTTGTTTTTTTGGTTTCTCACACGTTATTCTCATCTTCAGTGTCTGTTTCATGGCTTTGAAATTTTGACGTTGTCATTGACGTATATGGGTGGTTTTCTTAGTATGAAATTCCCATGACTCTGACCATCCTTGCTCATAAAAACATTGATAAATCATATATATCTCTATAAAAATATATTTAGATACATTAATTTTTTAATCAGAATTTTTTTTGTGTATAATAAAAAATTAATTAAAATAGTCAATAAATTTTGCACAATATATAATATATAATATACACAACAAATATTATATATTATGTACATCATATATCATATTTTGTAATATAATTTTTTTTACAATATATGATATATATTGTATTTACAACATGTAATTATATGTTGTGCATATTATAAAATATATATTGTATATGATATATTGATTGTTTTAATTATTTTTTATTGTATGTATAGCAATATTTTTTTAATATATTAAAAAAGTTAAAATGATTATTATAATGGAGGAAGTATATTACAATTAGGTGCTAAAAGCACAGGAAAGTAAACGGAGCCATTTATGTATCGTGCTTGTCCTTCTGTTGAGAAATTATAAATTTTAATAAAATTTAAAATATAATATAAATTGTTTAAAATATATTTTTATTTTAAATACGTTAAGAAATATATTGATGAATACTTGTTAACAGAATCCAATTTTCACGCGTGCAATTTTTGGATTCACGGATCATTAAATGATAGACGATGAACTGCATGCTCTTCAAAATGAGTCAAGAAAAAAAAATATTTCTAACTATATCATTTTTCTCATTAAAAAAAATTGATAAATGCTTTGTGTACACCACTTATATCAATCATCGCTTCCAAAAGTAAAAAAATTCAACCAAAATAAATAAAAAAACTCATTCAGATAAATAAAAAAATAAAATCAAATAATAAAAAATTAACTTAATGACAACTAAAAATTGACTAAATAATGTATTTTGTCAATTTTTAGTGTTAATATGTGTTGTTTTAATGACAATTTAGTGATAAAGTTATTTTCTTTAGGGAAAAAAATACATTTTGTATTATTTTTCTATTCTCAACATATTTATAGTGAATTTATTTGATTATTTAGTAGATTTTTAATTTTTATTAAGTTATTTTTTTATTATTATTTGAGTTTTTTATTTATTTGATTGAGGTTTTTTTATTTGTTATGTTGGATTTTTTTATCTATAAAAGTAGTGACTGATGGTGGTTGATTATAGTGGTGTACAAATAGCATTATTAAAAAGAATTTTCTATGCGTTCTATATTGATATGTAATTTATATGTAATGGTCAATGTTGTGCATGTTCATTATGCACACCAATATTCATGCATCACATGTAAGCTTAGGTATGTTGATTTCTTATTATTATTTATGGAGATTTTTGGTAATATATTAGATGAAATATGATAGTATTATATTAAGTAGATTCATTTATTCTCCATAATTAGTAAAATAATTCATTATTTTAATCTTTCTGAAATTTGTGAGTGTAGAAATTTTGAACAATGATGAATTGTATAAAATGCTGTAGTTTTTTATTAAGTAATGTTTGTTGTACAATAGAAATACATCCAACTAATATCTAATATGTGTTATGTATCATACGTTATATGTGTTATATGTAATAATTTTTGCATATAACACACATTATATATAACACATAATATACGTTAAATACTAGTTGAATATATTTCTATTGTATAATATACATTACTATTTTTTATCCATGTACACAAAGGGTTTTGTATTTGGTTTGAAAAAATGACATAAATCAATTTCATGTGTTATTAATGAAACATGACATTACGCAAAAAATAAATAAATAAAATAAAATAAACATGACAACAACTTTTTCCTAGGCGAACAAAGGTTTTTCCCTTCTTCTCCGTACGTAGATGGATCTGAATCCTGGTTAATAAGATCTCATTTATGTTTTGGGAACCTTCTTTCTCAAAAATATTCATGATAAATTTCTAATCTTTTTGTCGTTTTGAATATTTTATCATTTTTCTTTTATATTTTCTTTCTTTATTTCTAGTAATAACTTTTCCTACTAGATATATGAGCATGGCTAGAGGCACACCAAAAAATTAATCAAAACAGCCAACAAATAGGGATTTGGGCCACAATCATCTAGCTCATTAAAAATAAACACATGACTAAAAGTGTTATTTAGGCCATAAAATGTTAAATCGACTTTATTGACTGTTTTGGCTGGTTTTTTGTTGTGCCCTAAACTAGATATATATCTTCAGTAATTTCATTAATAGTGAGTGAAGAAAAAGACTGGCCAACACCCTCCTACCAATACTGTAATCTGGCAAAGTTTGTCATTTATGGATCCATAATTACTCCATGCCAAACAGAAGCTAATACGAATATTTACTTTTTTCCTCTGAATAAGCATTTATAATACTAAGTACCAAACACATGATGCAATTAACAAGTATAATCATTAATCCTAAAAATATAGTTAAATTTTAATGTTTTAATCTTAGATTGGGACCATTTTTTTCCCTTTGCTAAACTTTCTAACTATAAATATAAGGGAAATAATTAATGAACAATAAAAAAATAGTCAAATCAGTCAATGAACTCATCTATAATATTTTAACTCAAAAAAAGCTCACTTTAAAACATTAGTTTTTAGTGGACTGAGTAATTATGATCCAAAATCTATATATTAACTTATTTTAACTAATTCTTTAATATGCAAACAGTAGCACGTTAAAAATAACCAAATATTTCAAAGTATTGAATTTTTTTTAAGAGAAAACAATATAACTATTTTAGCACATATTTTTCTTTATGCATATTTTGCACCTACACTATTATTTTTAAATTTTGATGTTAGTCGCTCTAATCATACATTAATTACCAAATTTTCTAAGTTATTTATTTTTTTCTTGAACACAAATTGAGACCATCTTTTTTCCTCCTTTATATTTTATTTTGACCATGATTAATTTTTCGTCCTTCTATAATGAGTTAGGGATAACAAGGTTCAAATCTATGACCTTTTAGTTCTGATGATTATGATAATGTAATCACCTACCCTAAATTAAAAGCTTAAGCAGTAAAAACATATAAATGATTTTATATTCTAATAATAACATGAGTATTTGTAAAATAATGATACTTTGATATCTATTTGTATAAACCAAAACAGCCAAAAATATGATTTTTGACTTAAATCATTTAGCCCATTAAAAAAAAAACACATAATTAATAATACTATTTGGATCAAAAGTGTTAAAATGAGTTTTTTTTACTATTTTGATTGGAAAAATTTTGTTACCCAAGAATTTGTGATTGTTAAATGTTAAATGTTTCATGTGACATTCATTTTCTACATATCTATTCAATTCACCCTAGACTTTAGATGTTAATTGAACATAAAAGAAAGTCCAAACTCCAAATATCATTACTCGTATTTTAATGCATACATGGCATGATGACTATCCTATTGACAAAGATGATACTATAATGGTGATAGATAGAATGTTCACAGGTAGAGACAATAAATGTTAAAGTATTGGTTTGTTGGAATGCAGGAGGAGCAAGTGGTATCGGGTTGGAGACAGCACGAGTCCTGGCTCTTCGGAAGGCACATGTGATTATTGCTGTGAGGAACATGGACTCTGCAAAAGAAGCCAAACAGATCATATTGCAGGATAACCAGTCTGCTAGAGTCGACATAATGAAGCTCGACCTCTGCTCATTGAAATCTGTCAGATCATTCGTGGACAACTTCATTGCTCTTAATCTTCCTCTCAACATCTTAATGTGATTTCTCTAACCCCCTCGTCATTTAATTTTGACTGATTAAATACTCCTTCTGTGAAGGAAAGATTCATAGTTGCATGATGCAGAGAAATTTATTGGTGGTGTTGAACTATATTTAATGTGTGATATATGAATATTTATAATTAATTAAGTATTTTAATTTATAATAATAAAAATTTATATAAAAATAAATTAAAAATATGTAATCATAAATATTTTTAGATCACACATTAAATATGATTTAGAATCATTTAATTTTTTTCTAAAAAATAAGATATGTTTTTTAGCATTGTTAACAATATTATATATTATAAAGAAAGATGATATTGTATAATATGTGATATATATGCACAACATGTCATATACGATATGCACAATATATAATATACGTTGTGCATATTACGTATTACATGTTATGCATAATCTATTAATTATTTTGACTGATTTTTTATTATGCATTATATTAATATTTTTTTTTTTTTGTGTGTTTTGACCAGTTTTTTATTAAGTATTAAGATTTTTTTTACTAGTAGTACATTTATTCCATGTCACAGATTTAGAGAAGGTCTTACATATCTCTTGATTAAAATAATTATGTGTCACTAAATATATGGAGGTGAAGAAAAGAAATGTTTTGCTTAATACAACTAAGAATCCCCAATAGACATCTTTAAAGGAGTTTTGAAAGTGTACTCTGCAAAGGATATCCTCATATGTACCTTCATTGATATCATATTTTAAGGACATTCTAAGATATCCTTTTATAGCTATCCAATAAACGTAGTACAGATAATATTAATTTTTTATTGATTTTGGGGTTGATTTCATTTTATATATATATATGGCCGTGTTAGAAATTAATTAGGACTAATGTGAATAGGCCTTTGGTGGTTTGATTTCAGAAACAATGCTGGAATCATGTTCTGCCCCTTTCAGCTCTCAGAGGATGGGATTGAGATGCAGTTTCAAACAAACCATCTTGGTAATGCATGTGTCTCATTATCAATATCATATCATATATGCACGACATAACATACAATATAACATTATTGTGTTACCACATTTTTATGCAATTCTAATTGCTCCTTCATTCTTTCATTACTCTCTCTAATTTCTTCACTAATTCTCAGGTCATTTCCTATTGACAAACCTTCTCCTTGACAAAATGAAACAAACCGCAAAAGCCACTGGAATAGAAGGTAGGATCATAAACCTGTCGTCAATTGCACATACCTACACATATGAAGAGGGTATTCGATTTGATGAAATCAATGATCAACTTGGGTATGTATATAAATGTTTTCACATTTTCTGCTTCATGCCTTTAATTTGATATAAGAAAAAAAAAAGAAATCGGTGAATAATAAAAATTCGGCCAACACCTATCAATCAGAAATATTATGTGTACAATAAAAATTTTATAATACTTATACAATAATTATATCCATGGTTGAATTATATTAATTTAGATAGAAGAGTAATTAAATCCATATTATAATCCAACAGTAGATATGATTGTTGTATAAATATTGTATAATTTTCGTTGTACACATAATATTAATATCATTTAGTAGAGATGCACAATCATTAATATATATAATATTCTTTTTGTTATATCATTAATGTATATAATGTATATGTATAATATAGTACTTATATAATACACATTACATCATACGTAAAATACATATCAAAACAGAATGTACGTAATTAATACAAAAAAGTTATATCATATAATACACATAAAATTATAACTATTAATATATATATACATACATTACTATATATAATACATATTCATTCGTTACACGTGATATATTATTAAGCAGGTGGTGCTGAGTGAAAGTTTGTTATTCAGCTAATATTATTGTAATTTGATGCAGATATATAGCTATAACTTTACTTTATTTATTTATTATTTAACAAGAATTCTTTTATTTTTCAGTTATTCTGACAAGAGAGCCTATGGGCAGTCCAAGTTAGCAAACATATTACACGCAAATGAGCTTTCTCGTCGCTTGAAGGTGAATACACTCGTAGGAAAAAAAAAATAATAATACTAAGTGGACCATGAAAAATCATCCCATCCAGTTAATGACCCTATTTTGGTTTAGTTTTGGCCCAAATAATCATTGAGATTATAATGGGCTGAGTAATTATGGCTCAAAATCTCATTTATTGACTGGTTGGGCTGGTTTTATATTGTCCATTTAGTATAAAAAAAACTAGAATTTTAGAATAATAGTATCACTTATTCATCTGACAATAGATAGTCTTTTCTTGTTATTCCTGAAAAGAAAAATCTAACACAAATTTGAGCTCTTAATTTAATACTTCCTCTCTTTATAAATAAATTTTCACTTCTAAAATTTTACCTTTTCATAACTAATTTCCCATTCATAAATTTTTAAAAATATTTATTATTTTTTGAATTATATAGCTTTTAATAGTAGAAGAGATATATTAAATATGATTAAATAATTAAAAAGGACAAGTAATTAATGATAAGCATAATATTGTAAATATATAATTATTTTTAAAAGATTGAGACTTTTTCAATATTATTTTAATCTATATGTGCAGTTTAAAGTTGGACAATTATTTTAAAATGGAGGCAGTACTGCTAGCTGTAATGTCTATTCTTGCCTGTGTTAACGGAATTCAAGCTCAGAGAATTTACATTTTATGTTCTGCTTTGCTTTGGCTGGTAGCTTTGAATATATGATTCATTGAATTGCACTACCAAATAAAAGAGCATTTTTAATAATTTAAAAATGTATCTATAAAATTATTATTAATAAAAATAATTATAAAAAAATTTAAAGATAGTTTATAAATACCAAAAATTGTAAATAAATATAGTTATTAAATAATTGTTTATAACTATTTTTTATAATTAATAATAGTTAATATAACTTTTATTAACAATACTTTTATTAATATTTTTTACAGTAAAATATTAAAAATACTTATTATTTTTATACTATTACTAATAAGTGTTTCTTTTATGGTTATATATATGATCAGCATATATATTTCACTTGACTTGTCCATTTATTATTCATTGAACTTATCTGACAACTACTAACATTATATTAATGTGGATATATATACAGGAAGAGGGTGTGAACATCACAGCCAACTCTGTCCACCCAGGAGTGATAATGACCCCTCTGATGAGACATTCTAGTCTACTTATGAGTAAGTGACCCCTAAACTAAAACCACATACACAAATTATATTAATAAAGAAAAACAGTTGAGTGTTCTTTTCAGTTATTTATTGTTATTTCACTAAAGACAATTTTTATTGTCAAATAATCATTTCAATGCAGATTTTGTGAAGATGTTCACCTTCTTCATATGGAAAAACATCCCACAGGTAATTATTATTCTATTTCACTCTTTGCTCTGTCCTGCTAGCTAGCTAAGATTCAAATACATGAGCAAGGTTTTAAATCTTAAGGGAAAAAACTAGATTGTTACAGATTTTGCCCAAATTTTTACGTCAGAACTGAATAAATGTCGTCGAATCAATGTATTTAGACACTATACTATAATGCATAAATACATTGATGAAAAGATAACTATTATTGGGCAAGTGTATATATTATTAACACAAATGCTTGGTGCACAACAAAAATCAGCTAAAACAGTCAACAAAAGCTAAAATAGTCAACAAAGCTCATTTAATACTTTATGACCCAAATAACACTTTTAATCATGAGTATATTTTTAATGGGTTGGATGATTATGACCCAAATTTCTATTTGTCGACTGTTTTGACTGATTTTTTGTTGTACATGTAGTAATGTAGTAATGCTCTATTACTAATAAGTCCTATTGAAAATTCTGATAATATTATTTTTTCTTAACTCTCAGTTCTTTAATATATGTTCACTTTATCACTTTTTTTTTAATAATATTAGTCCATTTAAAAATTTTAAATATTACTAAATATTTTTTTATTATATTTCTATAAAATATTAAAACTTTTAAATAATACATAATAATGAGATATTAATGTAAGAACATTATAGTAATTATGAGTAATGTTACATGTACATTATAAAATTAGTCATCATCTGTTATCATATGCAATAAATCAATTTTTTAAAACTATTAATTCAACTTTTAAAATGTTGGATTAATGTATGCTATTAAAAGTTAAATTAATAGTTTTAAAAAGTTAACTTAATATATATGGTGACTAATAGTAGACTAGTAGTTGATTTTGAAATGTATAAAAAATATTTCACAATAATTCTTATTAAAAATTCTCTTATTTTAGTATAAGTTAATTATTTTCTTAATAAGTATGAAAAATACAAAGTGAAAAGAGAATAAGGAAGGAATATTTGTCGAATATTAATAATGCTTAAAATGTAGAGTCACATGCTAATCAATTAATCATACTAGTGTTTTGTTTTGCTTTTCTTGCAGGGAGCAGCTACAACATGCTATGCTGCTCTGCATCCAAGCTTGAAAGGTGTAACTGGGAAGTACTTTCTAGATTGTAATGAGTTTGAACCAAGTGCATTTGCCTCAAACCAACTCTTAGGAAAGAAACTCTGGGATTTCAGCAACAAATTGATCAACTCAATTTCCAAAGCTTGATCTACATTATCTTGGTCCATTTCATAATATTAGTGTAATATCAAAATTCATTATGCAGCACAAGCTAAGATCATCACCCTCTATAGTTACATCCATAATAATGAAGTTTCTATAATATAGGAAAATGCTACTTGTACATATAACAATATCCTTCTATCTATTTTTCACTCATTCAAAAAATTGATAATTTTTATGAATATGTTAACAACTTGCCAACATTTTCATAAAAGTTATCAACTTTTAAATGGATAAAAAATAAGTGAATGACACTGTTATATGTACAAATAACAGTCCACTTCTTTATATGAATTTGTTTAATTTCCCAAACATTTAATTTGTAGTTATCCTTGACTTCGTGTGTATTCTTAAATTATATATATATATATGGATCAAACATCTTCTTTCTCTTACATGTGGATCAGCTAGAGCCTAGAAGGCACGAACCCAAATATTGTTCATTAATTATATGTTATAGAGCATTGTTAGAGTATAATAAAAAATTAGGTAAAATAATTAACAAATAGTAATTTGGATCACAATTATTCAGCCCATTAAAAATATACTCATAATTAAAATATTATTTAAGTCATAAAATATTAAATGAGTTTTGTTGGCTGAAAAAATATTATTCTCTTAATATTTGTGCAAGTTATAACTCTAATAATAATAATAATAAAAAAAAAAAAACGGTATTATTGGTGGATATGACATGCTTATGCATTATATTTGAAAGAGCAATGCTAGAGGCACAACAAAAAAACAGCCAACACAGTCAATAAATTGTGCACAACGTATATAACATAAATTGCACAACGAATATTATATGTTGTGCACACCATATAGCACATAATATGCACAACATATATAACATGTTGCAAAGAAAGATGATGTTGCAATATATGATATATGTTGTGCACAATAGATGATATACGTTGTGCACTACATATAATATACGTTGTGTATTTTATATTATATATGTTGTGCATAACTTGTTGGCTGTTTTGACTGATTTTTTGTTGTGCCCAACATATTTCCCAATTTGAAATCATGATGTAACCATTCAAAATCCTTTTCAGGATTTAATTTGCAACGGCCAACGGTAATGGAAGCAAATGTATGTGTATGTAGTACAAACTGTATTATTGAAGTATAATGCCGGAGCCAAATAAGATTCCAAATTAAACTTCCATAAAATAAATAAAACATACTAATGCAATGTGTACACTGAAAATTGTACAATACTTGTACAACAATTATATCCACCGTTAGATTGCAATATGAATTTACAAATTAATGTAATCTAATGATAAATATG
This sequence comes from Aeschynomene evenia, assembly GCA_013621005.1. NCBI lineage: Eukaryota > Viridiplantae > Streptophyta > Magnoliopsida > Fabales > Fabaceae > Aeschynomene > Aeschynomene evenia. The sequence goes on from CM024271.1 coordinate 14,080,255, forward strand.
ATTATTATACAAATATTGTACAATTTTTATTATACACATAACATTCATCGTAAAAAAATAATATATGTTCAATCCTTTGTTTACATAAAGATTAACTAATTTGAGTAGTTCCAAATTACTCCCTCTATCCAACTTTATTTGATGTTTTAGGGTTGTACACACTTATTAATGTATCATTAATACACACAAATTCTGTTATTGAATAAAATTGTGATGACAAAACTATTCTCATAAAAAACATATTTTTTCTCTCTCATAAACATGGAAAAATGTGTGAGAGAATTAAAAAGAAGGTAAAATTAAAAAAAAAAAAATACATTATTAAAAATAACAAATAACAAATATTGTTGGACAATAATATTTACTAGAAAGACAATTAAAAGTGTACGGATGATATAATATGAATTACTATGTCACTTATGAATAGTTTGATCGTGAAAAAAATAAGGAAAATAACTTTTTAACACCTTGTTTGGAGTGAACACCACATATGGAGTGTGATGACAAGGGAGAAAAAGTTAAAAAAGAAAATAAATAGTTGGTCTCGTGTTTTTTATGAGTGATATATTTAAGCATTTGAGATATTTGGATGTTAAAAATAAAATAATCATTCCCAATCTTACTCTTTTGACAAAACACCAAAATTTAATTCATCTTTATAAAATTTATTATCGGTCAAAATAGTCTCTCCAGAAATAATAAAATTTAAAATAAATTACTCCTAAATTAAAACGTCGAACAAATTGATTCTTTAAGAAATAATAAGACAAACTACTCTCTCAAGATTCATAATAAAATTGTCAAATTAGTCCTTACCAAGTGAAAATATTGGACAAATTAATCCTCCCATTATAGGGACCAATTTGGAAACTTTTATGAATCTTGAGGGACTAATATAATTTGTCTGATTTTTTTCTTAGATGAGCAATTCGTTTGACGTTTTAATTGAGAGTGATGTATTTTGAGTTATGTTTCTGGAGGGATTACTTTGACTGATAATAAATTATGGACGAACGAATTTAGATGTTCTTGCGATGGTATCGAGGGTTAGGATAAATAAAACAATGGAAAGGTAATAGAGAAAGAGAAGAAATAGGATTAAAAGGTGTTTTTTCCTTGTATATCTTTGCTTACAATTGCTCCCTTAATATAAAGTATTAGGGAACTAAATATAGAAACAATCCTAAATAAATACAATTGATTTTCCTTGATTTTCTCTGATATCTAATGATTTATTCTCTAATTAGAATATTCTAACAGATATTCTAACACTCCCCCTCAAGGTGAGCAGTGGGATCACCAATGCTGAGCTTGCTAAGGATACGAGTAAATGCTCTGGCTGTGACAGCTTTGGTAAGAATGTCTGCCCATTGATCTTCTGACCTTACAAATGGAAGCTCAATACTACCATCCTCAATCTTTTCCTTGATGAAGTGTCTGTCCACTTCAACATGCTTGGTTCTATCATGTTGTACAGGATTCTCTGAGATACTGATTGCTGCCTTATTATCATACCTTAACTGACTTGGTAGTATTGGAGGAAAACTAATTTCAGTTATCAATTTTTTGATCCACAGAATTTCAGTTATCCCTTTGGCAATTCCCCGGAATTCAGCTTCAGCGCTTGAGAGGGCAACCACCTTCTGTTTCTTACTCCTCCATGTCACTAGGTTACCTCCCACAAGAGTAAAATAGCCTGATGTGGATCTCCTATCATTTGGATTACCGGCCCAGTCAGCATCAGTGTATGCTTCAATGTTTAAGTGCCCATTCTTTTAGAACATGATCCCACTTCCTGGTGTCCTTTTCAGGTATCGAATAACCCTCATGGCAGCTTCCATATGATCTTCTTGAGGTTGGTGCATAAACTGGCTTATTACCCCCACTGCATATGCTATATCTGGCCGAGTGTGTGACAGATAAATCAATTTCCCAACTAGTCGTTGGTACCTCTCTTTATCTGCCAGATTAGCACCCTCCTCAAACTTCAGCCCATGGTTAACCTGCATAGGAGTATCTGCTGGCTTACAATCAACCATTCCTGTTTCTGCAAGAAGATCCATAATATACTTTCTTTGGGAAATAAAGATTCCTTTGTTGGAGCGTAGAACCTCTATTCCCAAGAAGTACTTTAATCCTCCTAAATCCTTCATTTCAAATTCTCTGAACAGATTACTCCTCAATCTAGCAATTTCTTCTATTCACTCCCAGTTATGATCATGTCATCCACATATATAATTAAGCATGTGATCATATCTTCCCTTTTTTTCAAAAATAAAGTATGGTCAGAGTTACTTTGTTTGTACCCGTACCTTTTCATGGTCACTGTAAATCTTCCGAACCAGGCACGTGGAGATTGTTTGAGTCCATAGAGAGCTTTTTTTAATTTGCAAACTTCATTTTTCTGAAATTTTTCAGAGAATCCTGGAGGAGCTTCCATGTATACTTCTTCTTTCAAATCCCCATGGAGAAAAGCATTCTTGACGTCAAACTGATGGAGAGGCCAATCTTCATTTGCTGCTATTGAAAAGAGTACTCTGATAGTGTCAATTTTTGCAACTGGTGAGAAGGTTTCTGAGTAGTCAATGCCATACGTTTGTGTATAGCCTTTGGCTACCAATCTTGCTTTATACCTCTCAATGGTACCATCTGCTTTATGTTTAATAGTGAAAACCCAACGACACCCAACTGGCTTCTTTCCCGCTGGCAAGACGCACTTTTCCCAAGTTCCATTCTTCTCTAGAGCCTCCATTTCTGCTTTCATAGCTTCTCGCCACTCGCCCTTTTTACTAGCTTCGTGAACTGTTCTGGGAATATCTTCAGCTAGAAGGGAGGTAAAGAAGGCTCTTGCAACGTCTGCCACTCCTTCTCTGGTTGTCCTAATAGGATACTTTGAACTGCGAGAGACACGTCCTGGAGAATATCGGTCAGGTGGTACTCCTCTATTCTTTCTTGGTGGAAGAGAGAATGGCTCTGGTTTTGGTTCCTCAAATCTTGAAGCTAATCTGTCATTGTTAGTGACTTCATTCATAACAGGAGATAACTCAACAGATTGAAGGTCACTTACCTTTTGTTGAACATTCTCAGAAGGAAGCTCATTGGTTGTGTTAGTCCCTTCTACATTGACAGAGGCATGCTCGGTGGCTCCATCTACTTGCTCTTTTGGAACAGTTTCTTGGCAACTCAGGCTAACTAACCAACTTGGTGGTTCACTAGTTTTCTCCCCCTGAACATCAAGTTGGTCGCTGAAAAAATATTCCGATTCAAGAAAATCACAATCCATAGTCACATGTACACGACGAGTGATAGGATTGTAACAACGGTACCCCTTTTGGTGTGTAGCATACCCTATGAAGACACATTTCTCAGCACATGGATCAAACTTGGTTCTGTTAGCTCTAGGGATATGGACAAACACAGAGCACCCAAAAACTCTTGGAGGTAACGTTTGGACATGAGGGATTACAGTCTCAGTGGCCAAAACCTGCAAGGGTGTTCTGTGGTTGAGGATTTGGGAGGGCAACCTGTTCAGAAGATACGTCGAGGTAGCAACAGCTTCAGGCCAGAAACGTGTTGGAACCTGTGCATCAAACATCATGGCTCGAGTCATCTCTAGTAGCTTACGATTTTTTCGTTCTGCCACACCATTTTGTTGGGGTGTATTTGGGCAAGAAGTTTGATGAATTAAGCCATTTTTCCTGAAGAAATCTTGCATTGATCTATTCACAAACTCCCCTCCATTATCTGATCGGAGCACTTGAATTTTTTTACCAAATTGAGTGTGAATCATTTGATAGAAGGCATAGAATTTATCAGGCACTTCAGATTTGTGTTTTAGAAAATACACCCACGTCATTCGAGAGAAATCATCCACAAATAACACAAAATACTGAAATTGATTATTATGAGAATTAGGTGCTGGGCCCCATACATCAGAATGTACTAATGAAAAAGCAGAATTAACTCTAATGTTACTCGGGGAGTAAGTAGCTCTATGATTCTTTGCCCGAATACAGGTTTCACATTTAATGGGTTCAGTACTACTAGAAAAAAGACTAGGAAATAAAATCTTAAGGTACCCAAATGAGGGGTGTCCCAGACGTCTATGCCATAACCAGAGTTGCCTTGTAACCGTTCCGTGAGCAAGCATGGCATGACCCTTATGAGCAACCTCATCAACATAGTAAAGACCTCCACGTTCAGTACCACGCCCAATGATCTCCTTCGTAAGAATGTCCTGCAAAAGGCAAAAGGTAGAGAACATGAGAACCACACAATTTAGTTCTTTTGTAACTTGACTAACAGAGAGTAACTTTGAGGATAGTGCAGGGACATAGAGACAATTTTTTAATTTTAATTTTTTTGAAAAATTAATTGACCCCCCTCCTTGAACCGCAATTAATTCCCCACTGGCTGTCTCAATATGGGCCTTAACAGGAGTAGAAAGACTGTCAAAATCATGAGGGTCATGAGTCATAGTATCAGTGGCCCCACAATCAAAAATCCATTCATCAGATTTTTTTGGGCCAGAATTTTTTTCTGACTGGGCTGCCTTCACAGAACTGGGCCCTGTAATTTTAGAAGAGATTTGGGCCATAGAAGGGATTTGGGCCACGGACTCATCGTCCCTTTTATTTGGGCCGACCCACTCACTTGGGTCATTTGGCCCAAACAACCCATTAGGGTTTTCATCTTCTTCAGATCTCTCTTCTTCTCCATGCGCCGTTTCCTCTCTTCTCTTACCTCCATGAGCGACTGCAGCTCTTCCATGGATGGCTTGTGACTCTGTCTCTTTCTCTTTTCCAGCGTCACCACCGCTGTTGCTGGCGGCCTGCGGGTTACCCACGGCGGTGGCGGCCTTGTGGCTTTTTGGCTTAGGATCGTCCCACCACTCGGGGTAGCCTACGATTTTGAAGCAGGTCTCCTTGGTGTGCTTCCTCATCCCGCAATGAGTACAAAGGAGGTGACTTTTATCTTCCTTCTCTCGCTGTGATGAACGCCGGCCGGCGGTTTCTGAGCGGTTCCATCTCTGTCCCTGTCCCTGTGGTCTGTTCCTCGCGGCTAATCCGATTCCGACCTCCCCTAATGATGTGCTCCCTTCGCTGCTGGTGGTAGGCTTCAGGATCTGAAGTCGGGCCGCCTCCCTCCGGACGGCAGCGTAGGCGGACTCTACTGAAGGGGTCTTCTCTTGCATCAAAAGGTCCCTTCTAATAGCTTCAAATTTCTCATCAATCCCTGTTAGGAACTGATATAGCCTCTGCTCTTGTTTAATTTTGTTGAAAATTGCAATATCTGTAGTGCACTTCATAGGGTTAGGTTGCCTTCTGTCAATGGCCATCCAAATGGCTTGCAATTTGTTCCAGAAATCCTCTAGGGTGTCTTGTCCCTGCTTCTGTGTGTTTGCTTTTCGATGTAAATCATAGATTTGCACCGGATCTGTCCCGCTCCCATAGGTGGTTGCCAACCCTTCCCATAGAGCCTTTGCAGTAGGAAATTGAGAGACATTGTTCATTAAATTAGTCTCAATATTCTGAATAATCCAGGTAAAGACTGCTTGGTCTGCCTGTTCCCATTGTTCATATGCTGGTTCTGTCTCCTCTGGTGCTGGAGGAACACCTGTCAAGTGGCTTTTCTTTCCTCTGCCACCAATAGCTTTCTTCATAAGGGTTGCCCATAATGGATAATTGTCTCCATTTAATTTAAAACCAATTGACAGATTGTCAAGGTTGGCTTGTGTTTGCTGAATTCCTAGACCATTACGAAGCATACTTGCAATTTGCAAAGTTAGCTCATCAGTAATGGTCGAGGAATTATTCTGACCTTGATTCATGTTGTTGCTAGTTTCCTCATCATCTGAAGATGACATTTTTTTGGTTGTTTTAGTGAAGGATATTGGAACAATGATATTGGTTTCTGAGTTCCCAGGATCTAACACCGCTCTGATACCATCTTGCGATGGTATCGAGGGTTAGGATAAATAAAACAATGGAAAGGTAATAGAGAAAGAGAAGAAATAGGATTAAAAGGTGTTTTTTCCTTGTATATCTTTGCTTACAATTGCTCCCTTAATATAAAGTATTAGGGAACTAAATATAGAAACAATCCTAAATAAATACAATTGATTTTCCTTGATTTTCTCCGATATCTAATGATTTATTCTCTAATTAGAATATTCTAACAGTTTTGTGTATTATTTTTCCATCTTAGTCTTTATTTCAGTCTTCTTGATTTCAATCTTAATCTCTACTTCCTCCCTCACCCTCTCTTATGATAATACTTAACTACTATCACTTTCTTACTCATAATGGTATACGAGCGTATGTACCAGTGCTATGCACGAAAAAGAATTATATATATCTATTATTTATTATTTATCTATTAATTATATATTATTTTAGTTTTATGTTGATCTTGCTTCTAAAAATAGTAACAAATTTGGTAAAATGATTGCTTTAATTAGAAATCGATTATGCATTCGATCCAAATTGTCATACATAGAGAAATACATTGAAATACATTAGATGGGGCACACATGCATTGAGAAAAGATAGTAGTGAAATGAAAATCAAATAATTTTAAAAATCAAGGAGATAAAGAATTGTTATAGTTCTAGTCAACACTGCTCATCATCATACGTACATTTGACGACAATAATAGTGATAGTGACTAATGGAAGATTAAAAAAATAAAGTTATAAATAGATTTGCAATTTAAAGAATATAAAGGCAAGTCACATCAGTCATTCAAGAAAAATAGATAGAAGAGTAAAGTTATTGTTAAATAGATTTATAATGGGAACATACAAAATAATATCTCTCTAATCGTCCCAAACCAATCTCGCTCCCCTTCACCCGCATCTCCCTTCACACAAACCCCAGAGTTGAATGTTTTTTGTTCTCTACCCACATCTATTATGTGAAATTTGAAACCATTGACATAGTAGATTTGCCAATTTTTCAGCTCTATTGTTGGGATCCCATGCAATGTCTTGCAAGAATTCATTCATGACACGATTGGAAGGGTCTTGAACCTTACATGTAAAAAAAATGAATGAGTGTGAGTTAGTACTGTGTCAAATGTTAAGTTTGAGCATAAGGAGCAAAGTTTGAATTGGTAAGAGGCAAATTACATAGGCTTTAAACCAGTTGGGAAATTCCTGGAGAGATTGGCCCTGGTGCAATTGTTTGTAGCACACCTGCATTGAGCAATGTGTTAATAAAGAAATATGAAACAATGAAAGTTACATACCGAATTTTGATTAATTGTTTTGTACCTGTGAAACGACTCAACTTCTTCACAATTTAACAAGATGTGAAAGTGTGCTGAATTCCACTCTTCAACGGTCAACCATCGGTGTATCGAACGACCAGCAACGCGATCGAGCTGGTTGAACACGGACAAAGTCGGATCGATTTCACTATCACCTCCATCATCATTACGACTTACCCGAGTTCTCCGAGACTGTACATGTGCCTAAAAGTAAAATGAACAAAAATTTGATGTCTCTTTCGCTAAGTATGTCTGACAAATCGAGCCCTCCACCTGTGCCCTATTCTTGACTGTTCTCTTGTATGATCTAATCTCTCTCTCAAACAGATACATTCAACGACACTGCACAGGTCCGCAAACACTCGCCTCATATGCTAGATGGATGAGAAGAAGTTCCATTGAGTCAAAGAACCCATGAGGGAAAATCCTCTCTAGCTTGCACAAGATAGTAGGAATATTTGTATCCATCACTTCGAGATCATCCACCTTCCATGTTGTTGCACATAAGTCCCTAAAAAATTCACTCAACTTGATCAGTGGCTTCCACACATGGTCGGACAACTCTCTAAACATAGCAGGAAGCAAACTCCCCATGAACACATGGCAGACATGACTTTTAAGGCCGACAAACTTGCCCTAAGCTAGATTGAGACACCTCCCCAAGTTAGATGCGTAGCTCTCAGGCATTCTCAGCTCGGTCACCCACTTGCAAATAGACTGCCTCTGAGCCTTAGTTAAACAGTACGATGCCTTCGGTTTGGAGACACGACCATCTCAAGCTCCCACAAATTCAACTCGGGACGTCTGCAATAATCTGCCTCATTCCAACCTTGCTTTGATGCTGTCTTTGGTCCCTTTGTGTCCATGACAATGTGCATTATGTTGTCCCAGACATTCTTCTCAATGTGCATCGCATCTAAACAATGTCGCACAAGGATATCTTTCCAATAAGGGAGCTCCCAAAAAATACCCTGCTTTGTCCAGTTGTGTCCCCTTCCATACTCTTGTACTTGAACTTACCTTCCAACCTTGGTTATCTTTGGAAGAGTTTCCAGTGCATCTCACACCTCTTCACCACTTAACCTTAACGGGGGTGGATCCTTTTCAACACAATTTTTTCTATATTTGTACTTGTTACGCCTGTACAGGTGATCCTGTGGTAAGAACCTTCGGTGACAGTCAAACCATGAATTCTTGCTTCCGTGTTTAAGTGTAAATGTCTTGGTGTCCTCCATGCAAATCAGACATGCTAACTTCCCTTGTGTCATCCACCCAGACAACATTCCGTATGCTGGGAAGTTATTTATAGTCCACAATAATGCTGCCCTCATCAAGAAGTTTTGTTTCAGGGAAATGTCGTACGTCATCACACCTTCATTCCACAACTCCTTCAATTCATCAATCAATGGTTAGAGGTAAATATCAATCTTTGCTTTGGGGTTATCAAGCCTTGGGATTATGCAAGTCAAGAATAAGTAAGGGTCCTTCATGCACATCTCGGGCAGAAGGTTGTATGGAGTTACAAGAACGAGCCAACAGGAGTATGGTATACTAAATTGGGTGTTTCGGGTGAAGTCATCTGCACACAAACCCTACTGAACATTTCTAGGTTCAGATGCAAACTCCGTGTGTACATGGTCAAAGTGTTTCCATGCTTCTCCATGAGAATGATGCGACATAACATCATCATTCCTTCGGTTCTCACTATGCCACCTCATGTGCGGTGCAGAGCTCATTGACGCCTACAAACACCTACATCGACCTACTACTCCCACAACCACCTCGCCTTGTTTGAACCTGGGCTCACCACAAAACTTGCAATTTTCAAGTTCATTGTCGTGCTTGTAAAACAACATGCATCCGTTCAGACAACAGTCAATCTTCACTTCATTCAACCCTAACTTGTAAACCTGTTTTTTAACTTGGTAAAAGTTCTTAGGGATTACATCCGATTGTTCTGTACGCTCCCCAATCAACTGACTCCACTGTTGGAATGAACTTTGACTTTGATTCCCATCGGATTGAATGCTCAACATTTGAACGACCAAAGACAACTCTGAGTGTGCGCACTCTGGCCATAACAGTTGATTAGCAGCCTCTAGAAGTGTGAAGAAACTTTGATCATCTTGGTTTGGTGACTCCATTGTCCTTCCATGATCACCTTTACTTTCAGGGAAAAACCCGTCATATATCATCTCCTGTACCTGTTCAATTTATCATCCCAAGAAGTACCCCTCGTGTTATGTTCATATGTCCATTGCACTCCACTGTAGCTACTTTCACCATGCATGTGATCGGTGGCCATTACTGTCTCCCCGTGTCCTGTCCACACAAGGTAGTTTTCCTTGAAACCATGCTTCATTAGACGAACTTGTACCTAGGGATGTCAAAGCGGGTAGCCCGCCCCGCCAACAAGCGGGGCTGGCAAAATTGCGGTCCGAAAAATGGAGCCCGCCCACTTTAGTGCGGGCTGTTGGGCTAGCAGGCTAGCCCACAAGCCTGCTTATTTTTTTCACTATATAATTTTATACTTTACTATTATTACTATACAATTTTTAACTAAAAAACTTAAAAAATATCAACATTTTTAATAAAAAATTCCAGTTCAAAAAATAAGATAAAAAACATACAACATAGTCCAGATTAAAATAATTCATTAATAAAAAAACAAAATAAAAATAAGAACTATCATTCTCTCTATACTATTGTTCATCATCTTCATCACACCTTAGAATCACCATCAACAAACAAAGAGGTGAGTAAATAGCCATCAACATCATCACATATCGTGAAATCCACCAAGAAAATGTTAGTTTCAAGAGCAATGAGATCAAGGCAAATAACATTGCCAATACAAATGAAACTACAACTAAACTCTCCATCTCTCTATTTCTCTCTGTTTTTTCAGTTCTGTTTTATGATTTTAAATCATCATCTTCACACCACCACCATGGCACCATCATCATCATCATAAAAAATTCAAAATCACCACCACCTTGGCACCATTTCATCACCACTGCCATTACCTACATCATCATCGTCATCACCACGACAGGATTACCTCAATCACGCCTCCTCCTAGCCAGTCTAGTCGCGCCTCTCTAGATCTCGCCTTCCTCATCGAAGTCGCGCTAGTCCTCGCTTGCAGCAACGACGAGGTCGCCGTTCTCCCTTCCACGGCGGCGGTCACGATTCACGAACACGAGGTGTCGAGCCAGGAACAGAGGGAGAGGGAGTGTAGGAATCGGAGGGAGGCCGAGGGAGAGGGTCGAGCTTCAATGGAGATGTCTTTGTGAGACTGAGATAGTGAAAGTGAAAGCTTGAGAGTGATGAGGATTGAGGGAGCCAAGGGAAGGGGCTGCACTGTGTGTGGGAAATTGGGAATGACTAAATGGGATGTAGGCAAATTAGGGTTAGGTTAGTCACTTAGTTGGGTTGGGCCAATGTTAATGGGTTGGGTAGGTTAATTTAGGGAAAAAAAGAAAACTTGGCGGGCTAGGTGGGCTAGCCCGCCCCCACCCCGCTTAGCCTGCGGGTAAAACGGTGCGGGCTAAGCGGGTTTTTTTAATTTGGCGGTCCTAAAAATTGAGCCCAACCTGCCAATTTTGGCGGGCTAGGTGGGCTGCCCGTCAGGTTGAGCCCGTTTTGACATCCCTACTTGTACCGTTTCGATGTCTAGTAGCCCTCTGCACCTACACTTACAACATGCACATCTAGTTGTCCCTTCACTTTGATATTGTGTCGTTCGACAAGCAACCTCGACGAATTCCTGAATACCCCTCACAAATGATGGTTTTAACCCACCTCAGTGTGCGTGCAACCGGTCATACATCCATGAACGATCTGGTCTAGACATTGTCGTTGTTGCTGTAAACCATACTGATTTAAACCTCGGCCAATTTTGACTTCTCATTTAATTTGAGATTTACTCAACCAGTATTGCTGGAGTTCAAGGACTGGTCTCAGACCAAGCCATCTACCCTAAGGTTTTGCAACATAAATAACATAATCATCAGCCAGTATTTGCCGGAGTTCAAGGACTGGTCACATACTAAGTGATCTACCCTAAGTTTTTGCAACGGTTAGAACAAAATCATTAGACAATTCCTCTAGCCTAAGAAACCCCAATTTTAATAATCGCAAAACCCAAATTTATTCTAAAATTAAGTAAAAATCACAACCTTTAACCAATTAAAAATTAACCCCAATTCCATATTCTTTCCCTCCAATTTCAAATTAAACTCCAGATCCAAATCCAAATTATATTTCGATTACAATTACAATAACAATTACCACTACAATTATAATAAATATTACAATTACAATTAAAATTAAAGTTAAATTTATCTATTAATCAATAGTCATAAATAAAAACAATATTTTTTTTTAAAAAAAAGGTACCAGAGAGAGAAAGGGGACGACGATCACGACAGTGGAAGCGGCGGCGGTTGCAGTGGCGGTGACAGAGGAGGGTGGCTGAAAGGAGAGAGAGAGGGTTAGAGCGGTCAAAAAATGTGAGAAAAAAAAAACTAAACCGATTAAAGGGTAGAGCACATTACTAGGAACGAAATGGTGGTCTCCTAGTGGACACTCAAAGAGGACAGTTTCCCGTCTAACCGCCGTCGAAAGTGCCCGTTGGAATTCCGCATGTTTCTAGTAGTGACTTGAGAAGCCAAACTCGGCTAGCACCTAGGAGGAGAGCTAGAGCACCCCAAACCTCAAGAAATTCATCATCCAACTTCCAAATTCAAATGAGTTGCACTTGTGATTATCATTTATGGTTGTTTTCCCTCAATGTTCAATCTCTTTTTCTTACTGATTCTTACTTTGATTTCACCACAAGTTTCGAGTTGCAAGTGTGTGTTTATGTGTTCATATGAGCAACATGGTGATATGGTTAGATTGAGCATTTTGCATGTTCTTGATCATGCATGCATTGAGTAATTTGATGAGTTTAGTTGCTATTGATGTTAGATTTGATGTTTTGTTACTTACTTCCATTGCATGCAAGCTCTGATGATGATACATAAAAAATTGGGACGAGTTATAAGGTTATAGATGTGCAATTCTAGAACTGGAGCCTAGGTTCTGCATTTTTCGCAAAGCACGGACACCTCAGTGCCTCAGTGAGCTGAGTTTGCTAAGGCAAGACCCAGCATGCCGAACTCGCCTTGGCGAGCTGAGGTTGCTAGGGAAAGACCCTGCCTTGCGAAACCGCCCTAACGAGTTAGAATGGCCAAGATGAGGGTCCTTACATGAATTTTTAAATTAGGCAACGTAAGTCTGCCCCGACTATACTTAGCCGCTCGAGCGACCTTCCCAATACCAGAATTGAATATTTTCTTTTAAAACCCATTTTGAAGATTAAGATAATGCACCATTGATTTTAGAAACTCTTCGTAACTCTTTTAGATCATTATCATATCAAAATAAATATCTTTTAAAGAAAAATGAATTAACTATGTAAATGCATATGAATCAATGTTAGCATGAGGAGTCAATTCAGGATGAGACTTGTGTATCTTGAGTTTATGATATGAATTGATTATGATTCTAGTTTGTAATGGATGTGTAATACTTATGCTCGTGATTATGATGATGATTGTTATGAGTATTTTTGCAGTGTGATTGAGTTTGAGATTGTGTGATGATGATGATGTTGATGATGTTGATATGATAGGATGCAGGGGAGAATTCTGAGGCGTAGTTGTGTGTTGATGGAGAGTGTTGTTGGTGGATTGTGGTACTATTGTTTGAAGTGTTTGTTGTGATATATAGTCATTGAAGTGAAACTCTTGGTTAACCTAGATCCAGCCATCTAAAGGAAAAATGGTGGTGCATAGTCCTATGTGTGTTGAACAGTGCAAGTTTCAGTATTGGTAGCCTACGGGTCAATGACCCTGTGAGATTAAGGCGAGGAAAGAGTGGTAACCACTACTGTGCTCCTAAGTTCAGAACTTAGAGCATGCATTGGTACACTTAGTTCCACTCAGATTCCGGGACCTCATCTCCAATTGGATAGATACCGGGATGTGCACCCCCGACTGGAATCAATACTGATATTATTGATACTAGGACTGTGTCCATATTGTTTTGGTGAAAGGTGTGCGCAACATGCAAAGTGGAAAACGACTAACTATTAGTTACACAGAGACGAAGAAGTCTGAGAATGTGATAGTGGTCCAGAGTTCTCTATAGTACGACCTATGAGAATTTTCGTTGAACGCTACGCATTGATTTGGCTTACGTAGGTTGTTAGTGACACAATAGCTTAAAAGATAACCATAAGATCCCCGAGATCGGACCAATAGGTTGTGTGACCATTCGAAGTACGTGCCTTGATTCTTTTACACTATATTATGTTTTATTTAAAAAACAAGGTGTTGCTTCGAATGGCTAGAATTGACATATGAGTACGTAGGTCTGAGTACTCCTAGCAACTCACTAAGATTCCCATATCTCATATCTCACTGTATGCCTCAATTCTAGGGACTGATGGATCCGCCGCCCCAGCCACCCTTCCCGACTATTAGCTTCGCGATCGCGAGGTATACGACAGGCGTGATTACTCTCTCATTGTCGATCTTCGATACCTACCGCTTCGCCCTTTCTGAGCTAGTCGTCGGACATCTTTTTTTCAGACGGACAGCCCGGGTGTGTTGCTGTCTGTAACACCCGGACTTTTATTAGGTTCTAATTAAGTGAGTTTAAGGGTAATTGACCTTGGTTGGAATTTAATTAAGTTTGGGTGGACAAGTTTCTTTTATTAAATCATTATATGTTATGTGATCTAAGTGTATGAATATGTGTTATATGATTTATGTGTGTGTTCATCATGTGCTATGTGATTTAGGTGTATGTTCATGTGTATTCATTTTATGTTGGGTGATTTAGGTGCATATATGTGTTTTAATTGATGTTTAGATGATGCATGATGTAAGGAATGATGTATGGATGTTTATAGCACGAGTTAGGACGTTTTTGAGGTGCTTTGAGGCTATTTGGTAGCCTTGTAATCGATTACCACAGGATGGTAATCGATTACAGCCCTTTGGTCTTCATATCTGGGCATTTTTGCTGTCGGTAATCTATTACATCTTGTCTGTAATCGATTACCGTAATCGATTACCATTTCGTGGTAATCGATTACGACGTGCGCAGAGTGCGTTTTTAGTACGTTTTAAGTGTCGTTCGGGCCCCACGATGACTCTAAACCATATATAACCGAGCCACCACGTGAGAAACCCTAATCCTCACTTCAGAAACACTCCAAACACTCTCTCTAATCCTTGTGCCTCCATTGTTCTTCCTCTCTCTCAAGAACTCAAAGCCATAGCCATTCCACAACACCAAACTCATATCAAACCTTACCCGATCAGAAAGCAAATTACATATTCTTAATCCTCTCATCAAATAGAACCCTTCTACCGATTGCAATTCTTGAAAAGGAGCCATCTTTTGTATTCCTACCGTTCGTGGGGCTAGTGAGAGAAAGTGAGAACGTGTTCTACGTCGGGAAAGGGTGTCTCTACGCATTACATAGAAAGTCTACAAGAGGTAGGGGTTTAGACATTCTAAATGTTGAATTTCATGCATGATGATAATGATTTTTGATGAAATTGATGTTCTTGTTGTTTTTCCCATTAGGGTTCATGAAAGGGGTAAATTGTACCGATTGGTTTTGAAATTAAAAGTGTTTTCACCGATTAAAAAGTGTTTAAATTGTATTTTTATGAATGATTTTCGTATGACTATGTTTTCTAATGATTGGAACGATTCTAGGTTATTATTTTGGCCATTGGCTATGGAAAATCGTGTTTTGGAACTCTAGAATCGTGTTTTACAACGTTGTAATCGATTACCACGAGTTCGTAATCGATTACAGCAAGTGAATTTCCAATCGTCAGAAACGCGTGCTCTCTGTTAATCGATTACAGGGGTCCTGTAATCAATTACAGTAATCGATTACCATCCCGTGGTAATCGATTACAGCACTGCTGTTTCCGCGAAAATGAACTGTTTTGACCCTTTATGCACCCTAATGTGTTCTACAACTTGTATGAATGATATGTATGAATATTCCATAGATTATATGTGATTATATATGCTGTTTGAAATGATTATATGTTGTATATGATGGATAAGTACATGTTATGTAAAGAGATTAATGTGCAAAGTGAAAAGAAAGTTAAAACACACAGTGTAGCCTCTCCGTTCGTGATGAACGTTACAGGGGGCTGGCAACCTCGGTTGTAACAACTCACTAGCGGAAGGTGAATTACCCCCTCTACCCATATGTATAGGATGAGCTCATACCTAGGGTCAGTGATGCGGAGGTTACAGGAGGGTGGTCAGGCCAAAACAATGTAAATGATCCATGGGCACCAAAAAGGGCGTGCTTTAATGAAACGGATCCACAGGCATACTAAGTATGCTTAAAAGACTCAAGATAATTTAAGTAAAGAATATGAGATATACGTTACAGACAAAGAATGCTACATTACCTTATGTATTTATATGATAGTCAAGCACTTATCACACCACACATTGATGACCATTTATGTTATGTATAACTGTTAATTAAAAAGGAACAAGACGCACATAGGTACTCGTACCGGGATAAGATCATTTTGGAACTTATAACTGAATTGAATCCATTCATGCTCACTTATTTATTAATTAAACCCGGGACGGCTCCCCTACTGAGTTACTTTCAAGTACTCACCCCATGTTATTTCACCCTTTTAGACGATGAGTACCAGTAGGATGACAGAGCAAGCTTGGAGCCCGCACAACCTTAGTTTTAGCTTCCGCATTATTTATTAGACATTAACATTTGAGTTGTTTCTTCTATGGATTTATGATTATTTTCTAGTTTATGTTTTCTGAGACCGGACCTTTGTTAGCCGGCAAGTATTATTTATTTATGGATTGTATTTGTGGAGTCTTGTGAGTCACTGTTTTAGGCTCATGAGATAACACTATTATTATTATTATTATTGTTTTTGATGTATGTTTTGGGAGATTACATGGTTTATTCAATTATATTGAGGTATTATTCAGGATTATTGTTCCCACGCCTATATACGTTGTATTATTTCGCAAGGCCCTTATTTTATATTCCGCAAACGTTTTGCGAAAATTTCTCCCACGTATTTTCCGCGTATATGTATTTTGAATATAAAAATATTTATGATAACAGGAAGTAACCCTTATGAAATGGCCTAAAATGTCTTAAGCATTAAGGGCTATCTAGTAGGGTGTTACATTTTGGTATCAGAGCGGGTCTATCCTACAGGGCTTGGGGTAATGGACCTGTTATGCTATTATTGCATGCACGGTAGCTATGTCATGCGTAACGCCTCTTATGTGTCTTAGTTAGTGTTGAGGTGCATGACCGTTTTGCTTGACTGTCAGAGTAACTGTGCATACTTAGCGTTGATATGGAGCCAGATCAACTCGATGTTGATTGTTTTGTGTGCACAGGGACATGGCACCTAGCAGACGTATTAGGAACGTTTCTTCTACCATGAAAGACCAAGGCGCTCTAGCAAGGACATCTCATGGCATGAAGCACTCGATGCAGTGGAGGAGTCATCATAGGCAGCCTGATCGTTATGGTCAGGAAGAGGGTTCACAGCACCTACGAGTCTCCAGTCCCTGTGAGGTTAATTCCCTCATGTACGCCGGGTCTCCCGATCCAAGTGTATCTATCGACTGGATTCTCAAGATGGAAGAGGTGGTTTCAGCTATGCCATACTCAGAAAGACAGAAGGTTACGCATGCCGCTCTCATGCTGGTGGGTGAAGCTGGAGTCTGGT
Source organism: Aeschynomene evenia (assembly GCA_013621005.1). NCBI lineage: Eukaryota > Viridiplantae > Streptophyta > Magnoliopsida > Fabales > Fabaceae > Aeschynomene > Aeschynomene evenia. The sequence goes on from CM024271.1 coordinate 14,097,345, forward strand.
GGTCAGATACGTGCAAGGTCTTGGAGGTTGTCGGCGTCTCCATCGATTGGAAGCAGTTCAAGGTCCTCTTTTACGAGAAGTATCTTCCAGAAGCAGTCATGCAAGCCAAGGAGAGAGAGTTCCTCGCTTTGCAGCAGGGGAGGATGTCGATTTTAGAATACACCAGGAGGTTCGATGAATTGATTAAGTTCTTCCGTCTTCCGCCAAGTGATGTGGATGAGGCCATCAGATGCATCCGATACCTATGTGGCTTGAGGTCCGAGATACGGAGCTTGGTAGCTCCCCTGAAAATCCAAGAGTACTCAGAGTTGGTTGACACCTGCAGGAGTGTTGAGGAGGCGAGGTGAGGGGATGCTTCCCCGAGAGCTGAGACCCCAAGGGAGGGTTTGGCACCCCAGAGCTCTCAGAACAGACGCCAGACCCCCACTCGCTTTCAGTCATACGGTCAGCCACCAAGGACCAATTCTCATCGTCGACCACAGCAGCAGCAGAAGCGCCCAACCGTAATAGCACCCCGGGCGTTACCCGCCTCACCACGATGTGCCACTTGTGGCAAGGGTCACATCGGAGAGTGTCTCCGTGGGAAAGGCGTTTGTTACCGTTGCGGTTAACATTTGAGTTGTTTCTTCTATGGATTTATGATTATTTTCTAGTTTATGTTTTCTGAGACCGGACCTTTGTTAGCCGGCAAGTATTATTTATTTATGGATTGTATTTGTGGAGTCTTGTGAGTCACTGTTTTAGGCTCATGAGATAACACTATTATTATTATTATTGTTTTTGATGTATGTTTTGGGAGATTACATGGTTTATTCAATTATATTGAGGTATTATTCAGGATTATTGTTCCCACGCCTATATACGTTGTATTATTTTGCAAGGCCCTTATTTTATATTCCGCAAACGATTTACGAAAATTTCTCTCATGTATTTTCCGCGTATATGTATTTTGAATATAAAAATATTTATGATAACATGAAGTAACCCTTATGAAATGGCCTAAAATGTCTTAAGCATTAAGGGCTATCTAGTAGGGTGTTACACTGTCCCCACCGACAAGCACCTTGTTCTTGATCTCGTTCCTCCACCACCTGCAGTTGATGCCGCAGACGACTCGAAGCCAGAGATGGAGATGGAGGAGAATGTTGACATTGATGGTGAGTCCCGCAAAGAGTCGTGAGACTTCGCTGCCGCTATGGAGGTTGATCATGTTGCTCTAACGCCACCCCCACTGTCCTCTCCAGTCGAGACCCCGATTGTCTGGGACAATGAGTTGCTGGACGACGAGGATTCTACAGGGCTTGATCTTTAGTTTCAAAGACGTTGGCCCTAGAGCTACATAGTCTATCAGTGGAGGAGTCAGAGGGTTTTCTTCTTGAGGGACTAGAGGCACCAGACCAGGAGGCATCAACGGTGTGTTGCCCGTCTTGTCGCTAGTCAAGGAGGAGGAGCCGTTACCGGTGCTGGATAACATGGGACTCTATGGGTTTAAGGATGATTTCGACGACAGGGACATATGAGATCAGATGTCAGAAGAGAGTCACGACGGTTGCTGCATAGACCTTGTGTGGACGTTATTGATTGTATTCTGAGTAGTTGAGCAAACATATATTTTTTATATCCATATAGCTCCTCAGTTTGTCGTTGGATTTGTTTAGCTCACTAGACTCTCTTTCTTTATATGTTTTGTTATGGTGTATATTGCCCTTGTCTTTTTGTATGGTAGGTCATTTTGAGACTTGTACTTATTCAAGTGGACTCTAACATGCTTGTGACCTGTAGTGATATTTGTAAAGTTGAAACACTACTCTAAACCTTTATTATGATGCATACACATATATATACTTCTGATTATATTTATTGGTTGTATTGTGATTCTATTATTATTATTGTTGTTTTTTATTCTCGTTCTTTCTAAACTATATTGAATGTATGATTCGTGCGCATCTCGATGTCATGGCTCATTGGTTTCTATACTATCATTTCATTTCCTATTTATAAAATAAAAACAAAAGTATGTATTTTGGTAAGTATCGTTATAATGAGTTAGTTACAACTAACCATGATGCATTTAACAAGTTAGGATGTCACACAAACAAATCAACCAGATTACTAGGTAATTTTAATTACAAGATTATTATTTTTCTATTCAAATTACCTTATGATAAATGCACCCCAACTTATTGCACATATCAATTTAAGAATATTACAAGTACAGTTCAGATAAAGTGGTTTCTTACCACCCACCCTCACTCAATCACGATATGTGAATTATCATGAGTGCAACGATTTGCACAAGTAATTGTGGGGGCAACACACTTAGATTCATATGAGGATATTGTAGTGATTTGATTTTATATATATATATATATATATATATTATATATATGGAGTTTAATGGTATATATACATGTGAGAGATAATGTGAGATTGTGTAATTGACAATTAATATTTTTAATGAGTATAATATTTATAGTAGAATCAATATTTTTAATATATAGTATTTAATCTTTTTTTATATAACATTTAATGGGTTAACTCATTGTTGATCGGGATAGCTGTACATGAAGGCTTTTTTATTATATAATAGTTGTAAAAGAAATTTTACCAATTTTCATAAGTTCAATGTAATTTACGTAAAAGAAATATCATACACATGCTAGAGGTGGGATGGTAAAGACCCTTTCCATAATCAATGATGGAGGTTTGGATGATTCTAACTAGATAAAATTTTCAATTCCACCCAAATATACTTTTATGTTTACATCTATCTGCCGGCTATTTATAATCAATAATGCTTAATGCTTGTCGTATAATAGAAATATATTTAGCTAGTATCTAATGTGTGCTATATATAATACGGAATATATGTATGCTATATGTATAACACATTTACATATAACACATATTCCATATTATATATAGCACACGTTGTATACTAATTGGACGTATTTATATTGTACGACCATCATTATTGATTTATAATAGGTGGACGATATAAGTGGATATACAACGAGTGTACGTGTATTTATATTGGTAATGTTGTGGCTCTCAAAAAGCTGTTGAGCTCTTTGAGCTCTCAAAAACTAGTTCTAATGGCTCCTAACAGCATCTTGACTCTCAAAAGTTAAGAGCAAAATCTCCTTGTCTTTTTTAGTTACCAAACAAAAAGAAAAAACTTATGCTTTTTTAGAGTAGAAGCAAATTTACCAAACCCACACTATTCCCACAAGCCCACAGCTCGCACAAAGCAAGCAGAAGCAGCAACAATCACAGCCGCAAATATGGGTGGAATGATTAGATCTATGTTAGTCTTCACAAACACATTAGCGTGGAAACAAAATATGTCTCCAGGAAAATCCAATGGGACTCTAATAATAACATCAGTGTTCACATGATGATGATCACTTTTATTACTAATAATACTACTCTTGCACTTCTTAGAGAAAGAAGAAGAGGGCGTTATTGCAGAGACAAAAGCCACTTCTGGGGAAAATGAGGCCACAGCCACAGTTAATGTGAGTAGGGTAACCCAAGTTGTTGCATAAATTAGTAGTGGCCAGGTGGTTATGAGGTAGTGGTGCAAATTACGGGTGATGAGGTTATTAGAGAGCCAGCTGAGAGACATTATTATTACTATTTTTGTGGGGAAAGGGGAATTTATGGGTCTTGAATGTAATGGTACAAGGAGGTAGCTGAAGAAATGAATCAAATCATTTGGTGTTTTAATGGGTTGTGAAATTGATTGAATGTGACTATGTATGTGTATATAAACTGAATAGAAGGAGTGGTTAAATGAGGATATGATGGACCATTTTCTTTTAATTAATTTTTTTCTTTATTAAAAGATATGGTGTATATGTATTAAGGAAATGATTGAGATTGTTGATTAAAGATGTATTTATGTGATTGTACCTAATTATTTTCACTTAATTTTCGCTTTTCTAAACTCTTTTCAATTAATTAATCAACTTTATCAAAACTATTTATTATGGCATTATATTATTGGGAGAAAAAGAGTAATTAATGTTATGTTTTCTAAAGGATGATGCTAAATGAACAATACAAAATCAGTCCAACCAGCCAATAAATGAGATTTTGGGCCATAATTACTCTGCCCATTACAATCTCAATGAATATTTGGGCCAAAACCAAAGCCAAAATAGACCCATTGACTGTATGAGCTGGTTTTTCATGGTGCACTTAACATTATTGTATCTAAATGGACAATTGTTTTGAAAAATAATTGCAAAGTGGACAGTTAATTTTGGTATTTATAAGCTTCAATTTTGTCTATATTTTAATTTCTATAATTAATTACTTTTTAAATATACTTTTCACTAAAATATTTACTGATGATATGTGAGAGATTAAGAATAACACTAAGTTAAGACAACACCAGAAGTTGGGTTAGTCTTTCAATTCTGCATATATATTCATGAATTGAATTAAATTCTTATAGTTGAACAATATATAAAATAAATAAGCGAAGATATACAAGAATTAAAACTAAACAAATGTATTATTATAAAAACTAAATCTCATGAAAAAAAGAGAGGATAAAAATAACTTAATTAAAAGAATATTGTTATATACATAACAAAAAATCAGTCAAAATAGTCAATATATTATACATAAATATGCACAACGTATATTATATGTTGTGCACACTAAATATCGCATGATGTACACAATATATATCACATGTTGTAAAGAAAGATGATGTTGCAACATGTGATATATATTATGCATAACATGCAATAATTGATATGTACAAAATGTGATATATATTATATATATTATATACAACATATTAATTATTTTTGGCTAATTTTTTTACTGTAAACCAAGTATTTAACAAATTAAAACGATATTTTTAAGGCAAGAACCACTTTATTCATTTGTGAATATTTTATCGGAGTTCTTGTACATAAACAGTGTATCATCTAACACATTAAAGAGAGTAAGACCAGAAGGTCAAACATGTGAAATTGGTGCGGAGACACCTAATTTTAGCTACTTTTTTGAGGTTTTGGTGGGATTTGGGGTGCGAATGAGATCGGGTAGACTACTCCATCCATTGCATATTGCATGCATGACTCTTTGGTGTGGTGGTTGTGCTGACCATGTTTCGTGTGAGGCCTAGAATTAGGCATGATTTGTGGTTTAGGTTTAGTTTTGGGAGAAATTGTAGCATCTTCTTGCAATATATTTAATAAAGTTTAATTTTTATATATAAATCATCTAATTATATATTATCATTTCATATTAAATATGAATGAATGTGTTTTTTTTTTTTAAATGAATGAAGGTGATTGAGTAACCTTATATAATTTTTTTAATGAGGACAATGTATGTAAATAAAATTATACATTTATAATGTATGTGTTTTGAGATTATATAATCACCTATTTTAACTTTTTTTACTTGAAATTTTGATGTTATAAGTTACAGATAAATATTGGTATAATCGATATATAACATATTTATTAGAGTTTTATAATGACTTGGCCAAGATACTATTTATAAATTTAGGACAACAACAATAACAACTTAACCAGGAACGGATCCAGGATTAAAATGATGAGAGAGTCAGGATTATAAACACAATAGTCAGGATTTATTGAAGTTGAATACAACGCTCCTTCATATTATAAAATTCATTAAATAATTGAGTTATTGTCGAATTTTTTAGCAATTTTTTTATTATATGTTACTAAATAATCAGCTAAAAAATCATCTTCCATCTTGAGTTTTAGCTTATCTGTTAACAATATTCATAACAAAAAATGATCTTTCACTTATAATTGTTGAAACAAGAATAATCAATATCAAACGAAACAAATGATCAATTGTAAGCAATAAGTCTAAGATTTAATTTTATCATTTTCACTAATTCTTGACATAACTCAGAAATCATTAACATATGCTTCAATTTAATTAATTATTATGTAATATATTAGTACGAGTGAAATTCTAAAATAATTTGTTAATCCTAATCAATATAATAATTTGTTATTGAAAATTTTAAATTGTACAATACATTAAAAACTATTAAAATTAGGATTATAATTATATTGGGCATTATTTTTTATCCTATAAAATTAAATCATTAATCAAATTTTAAATTACATTATATATATATTAATATAAATATATTTGATTTAAAAAAAGTTGGGGCTACGACCCATTGCCCGTGTCCATCCGTCCCTTAAGGTAACAAAGCTTTATCCCACTAAGTGGGGTCGGCTACATGGATCAAACGACGTCATTGCGCTCTATCATGAATAATATTAGAGTTTAGACCATTCACTCTCAAATCTTCATCGATAACTCTTTTTATAGTCTTTTTTGATCTCCTTCTATCCTTAATTATCGTGGTATCTCTCATCTGGTTCACTCCCTTGACGCGATGTTCTTCTGATCTTCTTTCCACATGGCCATACTATCCACCATTTAGGACAATTCTCAATTTTTAACCTAGTCTTTGAATTGAGTTGGACTCATTCATATAATATCTGTTATTAGATCATCTTCACACACATTATTTCTAGAAAGTCAGATTTCACATTTTTATTTCTTGTCTTGTATGCTATATTAACACCTTACATTACCTACTAGTGATAAAGTCTAAATAGTCCTTATTAATTTTAAAATTTGAGTCATTTTATATAAAGAGAGTGTGAACCACTCAATTTCTAATAATATTAAAAAAGTTATGCTATGGACACAACAATATATTAGTCAAAATAAGTAATATATATATATATATATATATATATATATATATATATATATATATATATATATATATATATATATATATATATGAGGAATGTTAACCTTCTCACCTTCATGTGTAGGTTAGGAATCTACACATTTTGTTTATGACATAAAATCTATTAATCTCTTTCATTAACATGTTATTAATTGTGGATAAATTTATAATTTACTTTATTTGATTTTAATTATTTCATTAACTATTTCTCTTTCTTATTTAATGTGCTCTCTCTACTTAACTATTTTAATAGTATGTTTGATTTTAAATTTTTCATATCTAAATAATTACTAGTATTAAAATTTAAATTAATTTTTTAGATAAATTACAAATTAATTTAATTACCTGCATCTCATAAGGATGAATGCGCCACCAAAGCTGCCACAACTCGTAAGGAACCAGGTAACATCTGGACTGCTTATTTCAGTAAGCAAGATAGGGAAATGGTATATAAGATAGAAGAAGTGATTGGTACACGGGAAGAACTTGCAAAACACAAAGATATCCTTGGTCTGAAAGAGATTGCAAATGTTAACATGTCAAGGAGAATTACATTACTTTATTACCGTATTATTTATAATATGACCTATTATCATTATATAAAATATAAAAATTTCTTACAAATTTTTGTAAGCATTTTACCTACATATAACAAAGAAATAGATAAATAATTTACCTTCCTAGAAAATATAGTCTATATGTAGGTAATTAAATTAATTTATAATTTATCTAAAAAATTAATTTAAATTTTAATACTAGTAATTATTTAGATATGAAAAATTTGAAATCAAACGTACTATTAAAATAGTTAAGTGGAGAGAGCACATTAAATAAGAAAGAGAAATAGTGAATGAGATAATTAATGTCAAATAAATTAGAAATTTATCCACAATTAATAACATGTTAATGAAAGAGATTAATGAGTTTTATGTCATAAACAAAATGTGTAGATTGCTAACCTACACATGAAGGTGAGGAGGTTAGCATTCCCCTATATATATATATATATATTAAAGACAAAACCCCCAAATTAATCCCTCCAGAATTTATAATCGGACATTATAGTCCCTCCAGAATGAGAAAGTAAAAATTAGTCCCTGCACATGTTAGACGTCGGACTTATTAGTCCCTCTGTTCATCTTCTCAAACGAAAATGATGATCTGACAGTAACGGTGATGATGTGGCACCGTTAAATGACACATCACCATCACCGTAAATTAAATGACGCCGTTTTGATGTTCCAAATCATCACTTCACTTAACTCCACCTCGCCTCTCTCTCCTCCCACACTTCACTTAAGTTAAGTAAATTGATGATTTAGAACATCAAAACAACGTCGTTTAGTTTATGGTGATGGTGATGTGTCATTTAACGGTGCCACATTTACTGCCAAATCATCATCCCGGTTTGAGAAAATTAACAGAGGAACTAATAAGTCCGACGTCTAACATGTGCAGGGACTAATTTTTACTTTCTCATTCTGGAGGGACTAAACCTCCCGTTAAGTCATTAAGTCATTAAATTAATTATACCCCATTAAGTCATTAATGAGCCAATTATTGTGCAATACCATTCTCACAATGTATGCTCCAAACCTCCCGTGTACACATCTTTTCTCCTCCATCAAAGCTTTTCAACAAAAGGGATTCAAAAGCAAAAAAAATAAAAAAAAATCTCTCGCTGGTCCACTCTTGTGTTAATCTTCATGTTTTTGAAATGAAAGTAATGAAAAATTATTTTTTATTGTCAATGGATTTATTTTTCTACCCTAACATACACATTTGAAAAATGTTGCTAGGGGAACATATTTTTTTTCAAAACCATTGTTTCTCTTCAAGGCTTTATACATAAATATTATTTTAATTGTGCAAAAGCAGTAGTTTGATTATGCATATATATTATTTTGGTTGTGTATTTATATTATTTTAATTATGTAAATATATTGTTTTTGTTGTGCATAAATATTTTTTTAGATGTGCGCGTATAAATTATTTTTGTTATGTATATATATATTATTTTGATTGTGCACACACATTATTTTTTATTGTGCAAAAATAACATTTTGGTTGAGTACGTATATTATTTTGATTGTGCATATATATTAATTTGAGTGTACAATGAAAATTGACTAATTAAAATATGAAAATGTAAAAAAGAAGTGCACAACTAACATGCAACTATGCAAGAAAACTAAAAAAAACCTAAGATAGCTTTAATAAAATATAATAAGGTGAAAATACATATAGATAAAATTGAGCGTGTAGATCAATGAAGATATGCTATGTGAGACATGTAAAGATTAAAAATAGAAAAAATAAATATCAAAAATAGAATTTTAGACCATAAAAAATGATTTGGATTTTTGGCTGTGTTTTAGCTGGTACTTTTTGTACCCCAAGACTTTCCGATATTAAAAAATACTGCTAAATCTAAACTCAAATATAGTCTATGAGCATGAAGAATTTCTCTAGGAGTAAAGTGGAGAGCGACCCCTAGGCATTAAATTTTGGTTCGTGCATGAAAGGAAACTAGCTAACGTGGTAGTTGGGGGTAAGACAGCAACCACCTGGTTGTCGCACTAGTGTGAAAGTTAAACCCAACACACTCAGCTTTTCATATCTAACCTGAGCCAGAAATAAAGGATAGTGCATGCATGAATGAGGATCTATGCATGCATGGTTGACGTTGCAGAATTGCAGTTGCAACAACATTAAATATTTTATTGACGATCTTCTTTAAGAGATTACTTTCAATACTACTAAAAAAATTATTTTACACTGTGAATTAATAAAAATATTGAGGATTATGTTAAATCATAATGAATATGATAATGAGTGATTTTTAGAAATGACTTATTATTTTATGAGTTTAATTTTAATCCACTATTAGTGTAAAGAAATTTTATACAGACATTCAATCATGGATTGACACATCACCAAAAGTCCCTAACTCAACCACCCATCACTAACTAACTAAAAAGTCATACAAATCAAGAGATATGATTTGCTAACAGTGTAATTTTTTTTTGCACTGTCAGTACATCATAATTAAACTCTTATTTTATTAAACTTTTATTGGTTAATAGTGTAAAATAATTTTATACTTTCACGGTATGAAAGTTGAATATCTTCTTTAATGTGTAAGATGGTGTCAAATCTCAGCAAATTAAATACCTTTTTTAAACAAATGTTATTCGTACATATATTTAAATCATACACTTATTTCTCTATTCATTTATATGTTGACAAATTTAATGAATTTGTTAACAACTTATCAATATATTTATCAAACCTGTCAACATATATATATATGATTGAGTGAAAAAATGAGTATATGATTCAAACATATGTACCAATAACATCCATCGCTTCTTTAAACATGCATTTATCAGGATATCTATAATACATGCATTTAATTTACAACAACAATAAATGAGAAATGTTGGTGGTGAAGGTGTATATGTGCACGAGAAGGGGGGGTTGAATCGTGCTAGTTTTTATAATTTGACTCTTAAAAACTTTTCTTAGAAAGCTGTTTTACTCAGAAAGCTAAGGTTGTTTCAGTGTTTGCAGCGGAATAAACTTTCTGAGAGGTTTGAGAAAAAGATTTTAAGTTAAAGTCTCTTAAACGCTTTCTGATTTTAACCTAAAGAGTTTTCACAAGTTCTTCTTAGTTAAAGACGTTTTGGTAGTTTTTCTCAATGATTGGCGAAAGTAAAGAGTAAGAGAGAAAAGTTTGATACAAGAGATTTTTATACTGGTTCGGTTCTAACTAACCTACTCCAGTCCTCAACTTTCAGTTGAGAGTTCCTTTGGATATTCTTCTTAATGTGCCTTCCCAGACAACCCTGCCTTTACCACGTAAAGGACTTTCACCACTTCACACTCCGAAGTGGATTTTCTTTGCCTCCAACACTAGAGGACTTTCCTTGCCTTAAAATAATTAAGGACTTTAACTTGCCTCACAGCCGAGGACTTTACTTGCCTTAAACACTTAAGGACTTTTAAATTTTGCCTCAAACAATCGAGGACTTAAAAACTGCCTTCAAACACCGAAGGACTTAGCGTTTTTGAAATTTTTTTTTTCGAAAACAACTACTAAGATTAAGTTACAAACTTAATTTGACCCTTAGTAGACTTCTAGATTTAACTTACAAACGTAAGAATTTGCATCAATTCAGAACTAGAAGATTTTCGCAAAGTTAGAAGAACAACTTTAAGAAAAGTTGTCTTTCTGAGAAAGTTCTTTGTTTTCGCAAATGAATTTCAATTTAGCAGAGTTTTGGCACGTTTAATTAAGATTTTTGAGCGCAATAATTTCGTCACAAAGCTTTGTAATTGAACTCATATTATAGGCATCGAAAGAGTCGCGAAAAAGAAGCTTTCACTTTGCTGATGTGGCTGTGTCTGTCTCGGAACGGCTCCCTGCTACAGTCAGCACGAAATGAGGAACTTTTCAGAGCTGTACAGTGCGCGTATTCCCACTTCCTTGGCTTGTTGTAGCGAGCTTTATGAGATTGTGTGCGAATCCATTAAGTCTTGACACTTGGTTGCTTCTGAGTCCAACTTTTAGAGAGTTGTACGAACTTCTGAGACGAACCTTCTGAGGGAAGACTCTTCTGAGAACCACCAGTCGCGAGGTCTTCTGATCACCTTTCTGAGGCGGCAGTGTTCTTTCCTCAGAAACACACTTTCACCTTCTGCGTTTCTTGAACATCCTTTCTGATGCCTTTCACGCTGTGATTTCATCATCTTGATCTCAAGGTTACTTGTTGCGTGTCTTGATCTTGCTCATGAAATTGCAATATTTTCAAGCTTTTTGAGACACTTGGCACACATATTAGCAAAACCTTAAGTAAAATTTTCATACTTATGGCTTATATTCTTATCATTAAAACTTTTTAAATCTCCAAGAGAATTATATTAAATTCTCTCAGAAGGGTTCTGGAGCTTACAATCTCCCCCTTTCTGATGATAACAACTTAAGTCTTAAGATAATAATTTTGCTTAAGTTCAGAAGTGTTTCTGAAGTGTTTCTGATTAAGTTCGCAACTTATTCAGAAGGCACTTTTGCTTTCTTAGAAACTAACATAGCTTTATGAGAGAAGGCGTTGTTATTTTCTTAGAAGGCCTTGATAATCAACAGATAAATGTTCAATGTATGAATACTGTTTTAGATTATCAGATATATAGCGTGTATTTCTTGATGAATGAAATATGAATTGCAGAAACACCAAGCTTGATAAAAACACGAGATGCTAAAACAGTAACGATTTTTCATTAATTTTCAATGAGGTTACAAAAATTTTGGCTCCCCCTTAAATTGTTACTCCCCCTAAGTCCTAGGCCTAGTGTTTACATAGCCAAAGTATACAAAATATTCTCAATTTCTACTCCCCCTTTGTTACATCAAAAAGGGTGGCTAAGATAAACCCCATCATAGACATAGAACTATTGCTTCCGGGCTATGTAGCGAAGCAATCTGCACACCTCCATTAGGATTTCACTTTGAGTGGCATTAGGAGGGCATTCTGGAGGTAACTCAGTTGAAGAGATGGAAGGCTGTTGCGAAGAGGAGGGTTGAGTCGGAGGAGGACGAGAGATTTCAGCCTCAAGTACATCATCCACTATATTTTTCTTTTGATAGGCAAGAATAGGGTCTTCTTCTTCCACAGCTTCTTCCTCAACGACAACAACTTCAATGGAAGGCTGCCTCTGAGTGTCCTCAGAAACTAGAACAATTTCATGATCAGAATGCTGTGTGTCTGAGGGTTGCTCCATCGCGCCAGAAGTTTGTGCATCTTCTGAGAGGTTGAATGAGGACAGTTGCTGATGAATAGCATCGATGGTCTTCAATCGCTCAGGTCGACCAGGGAACGGTCGGAAGTGCACAGAGGGTGGAGTCATCACCATACGACCCAGTTGAAATCCGGACCCAATCATAGAGTCAGTGAGAGAGAAGGTCGGACCAAGTTGATCGAATGTGGGAGGGGGAATTTCAGTAGCATAAAAAATGAGAGCCTCAGGCTCCTTCTGAGAGTCTGTCTCAGCATGAGTCCCTTCCAAGGAACTCCCGGCAACAAATGCCTCAACTGCTACAACTCCAGCAGTCATGGTAGCGTTATCGCCCACCTCTGAGCTGAGCCCAGTGCTGGTGGTCCTTGGCACTTCAACATGTGTTGAGACATGAGTTTCCTCATGTTTTTTGGGGGTCTCAGAATAGAGACGACCAACATCAGAAGTTGGCTCCTTCTGAGAAGAAGAGGGAGGAGTTTGTTGTTGTTGTTGTATCTCTTCTTGAGTGACTTCAGCCTCTTGCTGAGTCTGGAGTGGTGAAGGTGGTGGATTGGCAGCTTCATCTTCTGGGGTCTCAGAAGGTTGATCAATGACCTTCTGGACGTCTAACATCTTCTGAGCCAGAGACTCAGTATCCACCGCAGCAACCTCAGTCGTGGTTGCCTCAGAAAGATCAGCCATAGAAGCTTCAGATTGCTTCTTCTTGGGTTCTTTCTTTGAGTTTCCGGCATCTGGGTGCGATGCTCAATGCGGAACCTTGTTGCATCAACTTCCTCAGAAGAGGAATCAGCAACATTGCCTCCATGTCCCTGAACATTTTCTCGAGGAGGAGAGACGTTCCCAGAGGGTGAGGAGTGATGAGAAGCTTCCTTCTCAGCTTCAGAAGTGGTGGCAGCAGCAATAGTGGTGGTGGTAGGTTTAGATGTGACTTCTACAAGTTCCATATCCGTCACTTTTGGCGGGCTCTATTTCTTAGTGGATTTAAGACCCACTCCTTTGTGTGTTTTTCCCTGATAATTCAAGGAATGAAGGAGTTTAGTTCTAAATTTTGTGGGTTTTAAACCAGAAACAGGGTAAAAAACAGGGATAGAAGTAGAAGATGATTTAATAAAAGAGGGTGGAGTTTTAGAGTAAGCTTTTACCAAACGACCACGCTTCTTCCTGCTTTCTGGTGGAACGTCTGGGACTTTGAGAGTTGGGAAGCCTTTCTCTTCCTAACCAGAGGCTGCTCATAAGTGGTTTCCTCAGAATCTTCAGCCACTTCTGGTTCCTTCTGAGGGCTTTTAGGATGCTCCTCTGAAGCCATGCTTCTGGTGATTCTTGTGGGAGAGGGATGGATAATCTTCTTCTTCTTTCTCCCTTCTGAAGGGTCTTCCTTGCCCTTTCCTTTCTCAGCCTTAGAAGGCCGTTTGGAGTTGGCGGCAGCCTTAGAAGACTTGGTGTCCTTCTTCTTCTTAGGTGCCTCTGCCTCTGGTACCTTCTTCTTCTTTATATTGTTGAAAGTGACCATGGTGAATTTGCTGTTGTTGAAGACATATTCATAGTCTTCGAGAGGGAAGGAGAGATGGTTGAAAATCTTAGTCAGAAGGCTCCCATATGGCAAACTTGTGAGTGCCCGTTTTGGATGCGCTTGATGCATCATGTAGTTCAACATCATTTTCCCAAAATCCACCTTGTCGTTCTTCAGCAGATGATATAGTAAGCAAGCATCCATTGTGGTGATGTTGCCCATATCGCCTAGCCGAGGGAGAAGAGTGTGTTGCACAATGGAGAGGACAATATGTGCTTCTTGTGTAAGGTGAGGTACCTTCACGGACTTCAATGGTAGATCACTATTGCCAGTGAGAAGCGTTACCACTTCTTCCTCAGACTCAACCACCTCCTTGACCCAGTCGGGATCATCAGCAATCACGGCTCCACCATTCAATGTCTTGAAGATTTGGTTGATGTCAGCTGAAAAGAACCTAATCTTGTGTTCAGCTACCAAGCTCTTCACGCCCTTATTTGTAGATCTTTCTATCTGAGAATAGAAAGCCCTAACCAAATTTGGGTAGCACACTTCCTGTGAACACATCATCGCCGGCCACCCAGGTTGGTGAAGGAAGGTAAGTTGAAGCTCGTCTACTTGGTTGTAGACGTTCGATGGAAGCACTCTACCCATGGCCAAGTTGCGAGGATGGTAAGTTTTCTTGAAGAGCGCTTGCTGATAACGCGGTTTTTGCCAATATTTTATGCCCTTAACTTGAGTGATTGTATGCAATTCTTTACTCTATTCTTAGCCTTTTATTGTGTTTATTACAATTTGGATTTATTTTGAGATCAATGAAAATAAAGGCTAGTTGAATATGTTTTATGGTGTTTTTGCAATTCAAGGATGACCTTTGCACTTGATATTTGGTATTTGGTGTTTGTGGTGCAGGTCATATCAATTATTTGAGCAATGGACATCAGAAACAGAGTAAGGAAGCGAAATAGTTGATTTCTGCCTAGGATCGGGCGCTCTGGCCCCCTACGGGCGCCCTGGCACGCATGGGCGCTTTGGCCCCCTACGGGCGCTCTGGCACGCGTAACAACATTTTGACAGCAAGGACCAATCTGCAAAACCGAGTTGGGGGCCCAATTGCTAGGGTTTTGAGGCTGCTTCCTCTATATAAAGCAGTGCTAATGCATCCAGAAAATACACCTCTCAACACCACCACTTTTACATCTTTTCTTTTCCTAGTTTCTTACTTTCAACCCTAGGCTTTTAGTTAGAGTTATTTTCCTCCATTAGGATTTCCGTTTTTTCCTAGTTTAGCTCTAGCTCCTTCATTTGTATTCTCAACGTTATTCGTCTAGCCCTTTGGGTTTTGTAAGTTACTCTTTCTAATTAATCCAATTATTCGTTTTTCCCATTTGCATTTAATTACTTTACTTTCTCTCTTTATTGTTCAAGTCATTTAATTCTTTTTAATTCCAAGTTATTTTCTGCCCTTTTATTTCCTCCATGAGTAACTAAGTCTCTTGGTGGTTTATGAGGGTGTAAACATCATTAGGGTAATTTGAGGCTTTGTTCTTAATCTTGCATAAGTTTTCATTATCAAACCTTGGCATATGATTTGAGAACTTAAATTGTGTGCTTAATCCTTTGTCTTGGCTTACTCGATTGAGTTAGGCTAATTCATTGGCATATGTTTATGTGTTAGTTGATTAATTGATGCATGCCATATTAGGATTTGGTAATGAGTAATTAATTGGCTGATTAGTCTCTTTAATTAGATTAATGTGATTGGCTTTAACAAATGTTGAAAGTGGAACTAAAGGTGAGATCTCACTAATTAATCCCATTCTAGGCAATTAATCATTAGAATCACAACAAAAGAGTTAGATCTAACTCTGGCGTAATTAATCAACTCATGCATTCTTTTGTAGCCAATGATAACACCCTAATGAATGTTCCACCCCCATAAACCACTGTTTTTATTATCCTTATTTTATTCCAATTTATATTTTCTTGCATACAAAACCCCCCCAATTGTGACAACCGTCATACAACTAGTCTTGTGTATTGCTCTCTTAGCAATTCCTTGTGAGAGACGACCCTGGTTTCCACTAAACTATATTAGGGGAACTTGGTTTTAAAAATAATTAAATTTATGGGTGTCACGACAACAACCATCAAAATTTTGGCGCCGTTGCCGGGGAATGGCGATGAAAGTAATCACTAGTTGTTTGATTTGTGAATAGTGTACATAACCGTTTTCTTTGTTTCTTTCAAAAATAAAAACAACAAAAATATTTTATTTATTTTTTGCATTGCATTATATAGCATACTTCATATTTCATCGGTACATTGCATCACATGTAGCATTTGCATCCATAGAACTTGCTGTTCAAAGAACAGCAAAGTTCTGCGTCGGTACGAGCGCCCGAGCGCCCACTCAGCCCGCCCCCTAGCGCTCTTGGACCGCCCGAGCGCCCGTTCGTCGTCCTGCAACATGTTTTCATCTCTTATTTTTCTTCTTTTTCTAAACTAACATGAACACTAACCCCAACTTTAGTCTCCAAGATTTTAGTTTCCATGGTTTTGCAGGTTATCAACCAAGCAGTGAGATGCAAGTGCCACCATTACCCTCAAACCTTCACCAAACATCATACCCGTACCAAGACCCTCAACCGTACTATGAACCATACCCATCCTTTGACCTCTACTACCAGCCATATAATGAACCACCACCCTCCTACATTGAACCGTTTCCATACACATACCATGAGCCTAATCCTTACTCAAATCCCATCAAATGTCTTAACCAACCAACCATTGACCCATTCTACCAACCTTCTCAACCTTTTGCACCGTCTACTTCTGGTGATAATACTGACAACTCCATGATAAAACAAATTTTTGAAGTACTCATGACAAACCGGCAAGCACTTTTGCGCATGGAAGAGGACCTCCAACAATTGAGAACTCAGGCCACCTCATCACCACCACCACCTTCTCCATTACCACCTTCTTTACCACAACCAGCTTCACCTCCACATTCACCATCATAAGAGGAACCAGAGTTCCCTGTTGTTGAAGATAATTATGCTTTAGAGCAATTGGATTGGGAGACATTGAAGGCCATGGTGGAAGAATTACCAGGGGAAGTTGAGGAAGACTCTGAAGTGGAGATAGTCTATGAGGAAAATCCACCTTTACCAAGTACCGTGCTAGACACCGTGTGTGCGGAGGAAAGTTCTTTGAGTGTTGGAGTCACTGCAGAGATTACCTCACTGGGAGGAATTGACAAGGCATGCAAGGAGGAAATCATGGATTCCACCACCTCATCCCCTGTTATTTCAAGGCAACCATTGGGACCCTTCCCATTTGCTCTTGGGCCTCATGAGTATGTTTGTCTCGAGACTGATGCTCAACTCCTTACCCTTTGTGGGGTGTCAGTATCTTCTCAAGCTCAAATTTCTTGGAAACTAACTGATTTCAATTATGTTTTCTCTAACCCATCTTGTGAGGACTCTCATCCCTCCTCACTTGATTTTGTTTGTTTTAGGGATGCTTTTTGCAGGAGCGGGTGTTGTGCTCCAAGGGGCAATCTAAGGACCAAAACTCTTGGATTCCGGACTAAGAATGGAATTATTCTCTTTGGATTGGTTCACTTCTCATGGGATCCCGGTGGACGTATGGAAAGCACACCATGGTGGAAACTACTGGATCAATTCAAACATAAGCCACCCTAAGAGTGGCTGACCAAACGTCCAACTTAGGGACGTTAAAGCAAAGTGCTTTGTGGGAGACAACCCACCAAATTTTAATTTTGCTTCCTTTTATTTTGCTTTTTATATTTTATAGTTATAATTAACCAATTTACGTTTTTTAGATTCAACTCTGCATTAGGGAGTCTCATGCACTGAGTACATGACAGCAACTAGCCAATTCTGCAGCAGAACTGCCGCCCTAGCGCATACAACACGCCCCAGCGCGCGAATGGTCCCTGTCCAAGCGCCCCAACGCGCCTGTCACGCCCTAGCGCACCTGTCCGGGATGCTGTCAGTTCTGCCTCAGACGGTTTTCTCTCTATACCCTTCTCTCTATTCTTTTATTGTTTGTCACTGAGGACAGTGCCTTATTCAAGTGTGGGGAGGGTGTAGAAGTTGCTTTTGTATATCTTGCATGTATAGTTGTTTTCCTTTATTTTGTGTTTGTGTAAGATGATTGACTAGTTGTCTTTATAGCACCCTTTGGTTTAAATTTGCTTTTACCCTGTGATTTTAACTCAGAAATTGTTGGCATGTTATCTCATATGAGTTTGAATTGTTTGTGTTATCTCTGATTGGTTGTTTGGATTACCTGTGAGATTTGAGCCTTATTGTGATTAAATACATCAATTGATCACTTTCTTTCTGTGAGCACACACACACTTGTATTTGTTATTCCTGAATTTGCTTGATTCTTGTTTTGCGTTTTATACATGTTGCGTGTGATTGAGGCATAATTTTGTTTTACATTTGTGAGCCACTTAGCCAAATAGCCATCCGATACACATTTCCCATTGTTTGTAGCCTATTTGAGCCTTTATCCCTTTATTCTTTATTAAGCTCATTACAAGCCAAGAAACGAAAAACAATGAAAATCCCCTCTGAGAAACTAGGAGTACATGGTTTGGATATTGGGCAAAGTCTTAAGTGTGGGGAAATTGGGTTTGAATCGTATATTGGAATGGGAATAAATTGTAAAGGGTAATGCTTTTGTACCTAAGTGGTCAATCTTTCTCTATCATGTTTCCCCTCATTTCAAATCGTCAAAAGAGTTGGAATGAGGAATAAATAAAAAAAAATAAAAAAAGTAATAAAAAATCTAAAAAAAAAAGAAAAAGAAAACGAAAAAAAAAGTTCAACAAAAATATGTCATTGTTTGAAAATAAAGGTTGTTGGGTTCCTGGGAATCATTATGAAATTATTTGGGAATCATGGGAATTATCTTGCTGGGGATTGTATGGGTTCATTGATTTTTGGTGTTTTTCTTCTTTCCATCTCTCTCCCCATCTCTTTCTCTATTTCTGGAATCATCTGGAATCGGTCGAACCATGAATTCTTAGTTTCTCGGAATTAAGTCCACTTCCCATATATGTCATACCTGTCCCAAGCCCCATTGCAACCCTACAAAGACCTCTTGATGTACCATGTTTGTGGAATTGCAATGTTAGAAGTATAGCAAATTTATGGAATGCGAGTCTTGTGTGTTTTATTCAATTGAGTGCTTAGCCAAAACACTGAGTGATTGAGAGATAAACACACTGGTGAGGGCCAATCAACCAACTTTGCATAACGTGAACTGATTCTCTTAACTCATGAATTTCTTTGAATGCCAACTTGTAATATGATTGTGGGTTTTGCATAATTTTGACCAAGGTGTGCTGTTTTGAATAACTTTCCATCATCTGTAGAATTTTGTTTTCTTTTAGGACATAGGTGTTAGGATGTAATAGCCATTGCTTTATTTTTAGAGATGCTTGGAATCATTGCTTTTGCATGAGGATATGCAATTGTTCAAGTGTGGGGATATTTGATAACGCGGTTTTTGCCAATATTTTATGCCCTTAACTTGAGTGATTGTATGCAATTCTTTACTCTATTCTTAGCCTTTTATTGTGTTTATTACAATTTGGATTTATTTGGAGATCAATGAAAATAAAGGCTAATTGAATATGTTTTATGGTGTTTTTGCAATTCAAGGATGACCTTTGCACTTGATCTTCGGTATTTGGTGTTTGTGGTGCAGGTCATATCAATTATTTGAGCAATGGACATAAGAAACAGAGTAAGGAAGCGAAACAGTTGATTTCTGCCCAGGATCGGGCGCTCTGGCCCCCTACGGGCGCCCTGGCACGCATGGGCGCTCTGGCCCCCTACGGGCGCTCTAGCGCGCATGGGCGCTCTGGCCCCCTACGGGCGCCCTGGCGCGCATGGGCGCTCTGGCATGCGTAGCAGCATTTTGACAGCAAGGACCAATCTGCAAAACCGAGTTGGGGGCCCAATTGCTAGGGTTTTGAGGCTGCTTCCTCTATATAAAGCAGTGCTAATGCATCCAGAAAATACACCTCTTCACACCTCTCAACACCACCACTTTTACATCTTTTCTTTACCTAGTTTCTTTTTTTCAACCCTAGGCTTTTAGTTAGAGTTATTTTCCTCCATTAGGATTTCCGTTTTTCCTAGTTTAGCTCTAGCTCCTTCATTTGTATTCTCAATGTTATTCGTTTAGCCCTTTGGGTTTTGTAAGTTACTCTTTCTAATTAATCCAATTATTCGTTTTTCCCATTTGCATTTAATTACTTTACTTTCTCTCTTTATTGTTCAAGTCATTTAATTCCTTTTAATTCCAAGTTATTTTCTGCCCTTTTATTTCCTCCATGAGTAACTAAGTCTCTTGGTGGTTTATGAGGGTGTAAACATCATTAGGGTAATTTGAGGTTGTGTTCTTAATCTTGCATAAGTTTTCATAATCAAACCTTGGCATATGATTTGAGAACTTAAATTGTGTGCTTAATCCTTTGTCTTGGCTTACTCGATTAAGTTAGGCTAATTCATTGGCATATGTTTATGTGTTAGTTGATTAATTGATGCATGGCATATTAGGATTTGGTAATGAGTAATTAATTGGCTGATTAGTCTCTTTAATTAGATTAATGTGATTGGCTTTAACAATTGTTGAAAGTGGAACTAAAGGTGAGATCTCACTAATTAATCCCATTCTAGGTAATTAATCATTAGAATCACAACAAAGGAGTTAGATCTAACTCCGGCGTAATTAATCAACTCATGCATTCTTTTGTAGCCAATGATAACACCCTAATGAATGTTCCACCCCCATAAACCACTGTTTTTATTATCCTTATTTTATTCCAATTTATATTTTCTTGCATACAAAACCCCCCCAATTGTGACAACCGTCATACAACTAGTCTTGTGTATTGCTCTCTTAGCCATTCCTTGTGAGAGACCCACTAAACTATATTAGGGGAACTTGGTTTTGAAAATAATTAAATTTATGGGTGTCACGATAACAACCATCACTTGCATTTCTTCATCCTCGTAGAGGATGTCCTCAGTAACCTCTTCTATCTTGTTTCTCAACATCCCCTTGATTTCAGTAGAAGTGGCCATTTTGAGAAGAGAAAAAAAGTTTAAGTTTGGAAAGAAGAGAGAAAAGATAGGAGCAAGATGAGAACAAAGATCGTGAAGAAAAGAGAGAGAGAGAGATGAAAGCACGAGCGTTGGATTGAGAAGAGAGTTTGGCAGCGTTTTGTCAAGGTTTGGGAAGCAAAGTGCTCAGTTGGAGCGAAGCTTTGCGTATTTATAGCACTAGCTAGAAACTAACCGTTGACAATACTTAGCCAAAAAGTTACCGTTGGTAACTTATTCTCGGAAGGCATTCTTCTGAGAGAAGTAGTCCTTCTGAGAATTGCCTCTTCTGAGAAAAATATCCAGAAGACATCCTTTTGCACTAATATTATCACAAAGAATCGGAATTTTCTCATACCTTAGCTGATAATAACGCAATTGGTTCCTTATCCAAAGCATCTGAGTGTAGCAATTTGCTGCTGACACATATTCAGCTTATGCTGTTGATAGTGCGATCGTGTTCTGCTTTTTGCATGACCAAGTGATCAAGCATTTTCCAAAGAAACAGCAACATCCACTTGTGCTCTTTCGATCGATCCTGTCTCCAGCATAATCAGCATCACAGTATCTTACAACATCAGAGGAACAACCTTTCTCGTATCATAAACCAAGATTAGTAGTTCCAATCAAATATCGCAGAATTCTTTTAACAGCGGTTAAATGTGATTGCTTAGGCTTTGGTTGAAATCTAGTGCAGATGCCAACACTAAGTTGAATATCTGGTCTAGATGCTGTGAGATAGAGAAGAGAGCCAATCATGCCTCGATAGTTACTTTCTGAGACTTTCTCACCATCTTCGTCCAAATCAATTACTTGAGAAGGATGCATGGGAGTGCTCATAGGCTTGGCTTTATCCATCAGAAACTTCCTCAGAAGCTCTTTGGTATACTTCTCTTGATGTATGAAAGTCCCTTCTGACTCTTGCTTGATTTGCAATCCAAGGAAGAATTTTAGTTCTCCCATCATGCTCATCTCGAATTCTCCTTGCATTAGCTTAGAGAATTTTTTACATAGGCATTCATTGGTTTCTCCAAATATTATGTCATCAACATAAATTTGGACAATCAAGAAGCTAGAGTCTTCTGAGAGGGTAAAAAGAGTAGTGTCAACTTTCCCTCTTGAGAATCCGTTTTTGAGCAAAAAGGAACTCAATCTATCATACCAAGCTATGGGAGCTTGTTTTAGACCGTAAAGAGCCTCTGGGAATGAATCATTTATCAAAACCAGGAGGTTGTTTTACATAGACTTCCTCAGAAAGGTACCCGTTTAAGAAGCCGGACTTGACATCCATCTGATAGAGTTTGAAACCTTTGTGTGCAGCAAAAGCTAGCAACATTTTGATAGCTTCCAATCTTGCGACTGGAGCGAAGGTTTCATCATAATCTATTCCTTCTTGTTGGTTGTACCCTTGAGCAACTAATCTGGCCTTATTTCTCACGACTTGACCATTTTCATCAAGTTTGTTTCGAAACACCCATTTAGTCCCAATGACACTCTTGCCTTTGGGTTTCTGAGTTAGTTTCCAAACTTGATTTCTCTCGAATTGGTCTAGTTCTTCCTGCATGGCATTCACCCAGCTAGGATCGTCTAACGCTTCTTCTATGGATTCTGGTTCAAGTTCAGAAACCATTGCAAGATTTGTATAGTTCCTTCTGGTTCTCATGCCACGCTCGGGATCACCCAAGACTTCATTCTGAGAGACATTTTTCAAGTCCCTTGAACCCTTATGACCATTCGGAATAGGATTCTGAGAAGGTGACACGGAAGGTTCTCTTTCTGAGTCATCAGAAGCTTGATTTTCTGAGAATCTAAATTCCATTTTGTTTGGAGAAGAAGATTCATCAGGTTCTGGAGCTTCAATGATGTCTTTAGCTTTTTCTTCAGATGGAGATGGTTTTTCCATAGGTTGGAAATCACTCTCGTCATCCATAAGATTTTTCTTTTTGGCTCTCTTAGAAGAGATGTTAAGTTTTTCAAAGTCATCTTCTAAGTCAACAGCCTTCTGAGACAAGTCCTTAGTAAGTTCCTTGAACTTGATATGGATTGTCTCCTCAACACATTTGCTCCTCTTGTTATACACTCTATAGGCTTTAGAGACAGAGGAATATCCTAGGAATACTCCATCATCGGATTTAGGATCAAACTTAGCTAGTTTGTCCTTTGTGTTGAGTATGAAACATGAAGAACCAAAGACATGGAAGTAAGATATGTTGGGTATTTTATTCTTCCAAAGTTCATAAGGTGTTTTCTTCAGAATTGTTCTTAGAAAGACTCGATTCTGAATGTAGCAAGAGGTGTTTACAGCCTCAGCCCAAAATCCTTTTGAAAGCCCGCTTTCTAAGAGCATTGTTTTAGCCATCTCTTGGAGGCTTCGATTCTTTCTCTCAGCCACTCCATTTTGTTGTGGAGTTCTGGGAGAAGAAAATTCGTGAGCGATGCCCAGATTTTCACAAAACTTTTCAAAAGCGTGATTCTCAAATTCACCTCCATGATCAGATCGTATGGTGTGAATGTGAGAGTCTTTTTCGGTGGAAACTTTTTTCGCAAAGGCCTTGAATTTTTCAAACGTATCTTCTTTAGAAGATAGAAAGAATACCCAAGTAAATCTGGAATAATCGTCCACTATAACAAGACCATAGCGTTTTCCAAAAAGGGAAGCCGTTCTAGTTGGTCCGAAGTGATCCATGTGAAGTAGCTCAAGTGGTTTCTGAGTAGAGATTCCACTTTTGCTAGGAAAAGAAGCTTTGGTTTGTTTTCCCTTTTCACAGAAGTCACAAGTTGCATCCTTCTGATACTTAATGTTGGGAAGACCCTTTACAAGTCCTTTCTGAGAGAGTTCAGAGAGAAGCTTCATATGGGCGTGACCAAGTTTCTTATGCCAAAGCCACTTGTCTTCTTGGACAGAGACAAGCCACTTCACATTTTGATCCTTTAGATCATCTAGATGGATAACGTAGATGTTACCAACCCGTTTTCCTTCCAGAACGATCTTGCCGTCAGTGAGATTAATCACATGGCAATATTTTGCATAAAACTCAACCTTTAAGCCTTTGTCACAAAATTGACCAATGCTTAATAGATTGTGTGTTAAGCCATCAACTAAAAGTACATCAGAGATTTGGTGAGAGGTATCCTTACCAACATCTCCTATAGCAGTGACTTTTCCCTTGGCACCATCACCGAATCGCACTGTTCCGCCTTTCTTGGACTTGAAGTTTCTGAACCAGTGCTTGCTTCAAGTCATGTGCCTTGAGCAGCCACTGTCCAAGTACCACTGCTCATCTTGGTGGTGGAGCAGTGCTTGTTGATGCACCTACAGACACAAAGTTCACTGATTTAGGTACCCATGCTTTATTGGGTCCTTGCTTGTTAGCTTTCTTTGCCTTTTGTCTTCTTTTCTTAGAAGGGTTGTGGTTTTGAGACTCAGAAACTTTTTCTTTCCCCTTTTCAGAAGCTTTTGCTTTCTGAGAAGACTTACTCTTCTGGGAGGAGTTAGTCTTCTGAGAAGGCTTAGCCTTCTGAGAATTTTTTGTGTTCTTAGCCTTTTTAGGCAGAGAAGTTTTTCCTTTGCTAAGCATGGGACAAGTCTCAGATCCATGACCCTCTTTGAAACATGTGATGCACATGCGATGTGATTTAATTAACGATGGATCAAGGTCATGTGGTTCAAAAACTTCTTCATATCGAAGTCCACTTTTATCTTTGTAAGGTCTTTGACCTCCAAGTAAAAGAGTCATCATTTTCCCACCATTTATCATCTTAACTAAATCAGAAGTGAGAAGCTCATTAGTCTTTTGTAGCTCTATCAAGGCTAGTTCAGCCTTTTCGACAGTTACATAAGACATAGTTTCCAAAGCTTGATAGAGATTGTGTCCTTCAAGATATCTATTTTTAAAATCATCTCTTTCAAGTTTTAGATTCTCTATTTCTTGAATTAGTCGTGCATTTTCAGCTTCTAATTGTTTAAAAGATTTTTTTTATTGCTGAAACTGTTGGCTAATTCATTAGAGTCACTCAGAAGCTCTTCATAGAGTTCTGAAATCTCATCATATGAGTATGAGAGAGGAGGAGAGTTAGGTACCTCTTATGACTCAGATTCTGTTTCCAGAATATAGTCAGTACCAGCCATGAAGCAGACGTTTGCTTCTTCTTCACTTACGGGCTCAGAACCTTCTTCTTCTGAGTCACTCCAAGTAGCAGCCATCGCCTTCTTCTTCTTTTTGGGGATGAATTTCTTCTTCCCTTTGTTCTGAGGGCACTCTGTTCTGAAATGAACCTTTTCTCCACAGCCATAGCATGTGGCTTCTGAAGGCTTTAGCTTTCCTTTCTTAGGAGTAATCTCCTTGCCTTTGCTTGGTCTTCTCTTCCAAGCATTCTTCATCTTTCTGACCAATAGTGAGATATCATCGTCCTCGGATTCTGAATCTTGTTCGTCTTCAGATTCAGAGACTTCTTCGGCCTTGAGAGCTTTAGAAGGTTTTCTGACTTGGCTTTTGAGGGCTAACCCCTTCTGAGGTTTGGAGGACGAAGATGGTTCACCAAGCAATCCTTCTAGCTCAATCTCATGTGTTCTGAGAGAGCCGAATAATACATCCAAATCAAGTTGGTTCAGATCTTTTGCTTCCTGAATTGCTGTGACCTTTGGACGCCATCTTGATGAAAGGCTTCTGAGAATTTTCCTTACCATCTCAGCGTTAGAATAAGTCTTTCCCAAGACTTTTAGCTGATTGATGATGTAAAGGAAACGTATTGACATACTGGCAATTGTCTCGTCCGGCAGCATGCTGAAGGATTCATATTTATGCACGAGCATGGAGATTTTGGTTTCCTTGACTTCATCGTCCCTTCATGTAGCATATGAAGCCTTTCCCATATCTCTTGTGCTGTATCACATGACACTATCTTGTCATATTCTACTTTTGGTAATGCACAAAGGAGAATGTACTTGGCCTTGAAGTTCAGCTGAATTTTCTCCTTCATGTTCTGAGTCCATTCATCCTTGGGAACACGTCTGGTGTAAGTTCTGGGCGCTGGAGATGCTTGATAAGTGTGAAATTCTGTACACTTTTTACCTCTATACTTAAAATATTTGTTCATGTTCTTGCTTCAATATCCATGCATTAGATAATTTTAATTATATTTTCACTTTGAACACATTGTAAATAAATTGTATATAATGCTTGAAATAAGTGTTAATTTTGGTTTTGTAAAATATTAAATAAAAGTTGTGTTTTTAATTTCAGGTACCAATTTGGTAGAAGAATAAGCATGGAAGCAAAGAACACTTAGAAAAATTCTGTCCAGGAACGCACTGGCCGCTAGCGCCCAATTGTTACCCGCTAGCGCCCATGTTCAAGCCGCTAGCGGCCAACACGGATCAAAGGCCCAACCCGCGTCGCTTCTTGGTCCAATTTCACCTGAGCCCAATTGTTACCCGCTAGCGCCTGTCCTTTATGCGCTAGCGCGTGTGCGGTCGCTAGCGAGGGTGAGCAGGCCGCTAGCGACCAGTATCGCAGAAAACAGCAGCAATTAGTGGAGCTGTCATTTTCAAGTTTGGCTCTTCTGATCCTTCCAACCCGTGATCCCTTGATACAAGGGAGCTCTAGGAGCTTGTCTGCAATCATTCTAGCCTCCCCAATCATTCTGATATCAATAGTGTAGTGAGAGAAACTCTCACCTCTCTCTAGAATTCCAAGAACACTTCCAACCTTCTTCCATACTCAACCTCCATTCTGATCTTTCTTGCACGAATTCTTCTGGTATTGTTGTTGTAATTTAAGTTATGGAAGAGTAAACTTTTCAGTTCTGGTGTTTGTAATTGAATTCTTGCATGATGGAGTCTTGAGATAAATAAAATTCATGTGTTCTTCATGTATGAACTTGAGTTCTTGTACTTTGGTTTTAATCCATTTATGTTGAGGATGATTTTCTGATATATGGTGGATGATCAGAATGTGTATGATTCAAGGTTTATTGATTTGTGCATGTTTTGACTTGTTTAATTGAGAAGTTAATGAATTGGTTTATGAATTAACAACTTGACTAAACAACTCCTTTGTATGAGATTAATTATTGGTAAAGATTAAGTTGAATTGACTAATAAGATCAGATTGTACATGGTTTAATGTGTAAAATGGTTAGTTCAGTGGTTAAAAGTGAGTAATATGTTTGTATGATCACCTTTAATCAAGAGCATAATGATAAAAGTGAACTAAACACTCTTGTTTCATGCATGTTTCATGATTTTTATGAGTCAATGATGGATGAATTCATGCAAGTCTTCTTTATAAACACTAGAACACTTTTGTAATTGAAATTTCCAGCACCTTTAATTTGTATGCTTACACAAAAATCCCCTTCAAAACTAACAAAAATTACTAGTAGTTTCCTCAAGAGACGACTTTGGGTTAGTTTACCACTATCTCGTGTGTAAGCTACATCAAACCTTTGTTTTCCCGTTGAACAAATTATTTACTAAATTGATCGGAACTTGGAGAAGTAACGACACTTCGGGTTGTTCCGCACCAATTTTTGGCGCTGTTGCCGGGGAAACGGCTAGTAATTTTTGTGACTCTTGTGAAATTGTGAATATTGTGCATATTGCTGTCCTATGTTGTTAATAATTGAAAACACAAAAATATTTTGAATTTAATTTGCTGATTTATGTATCTTTATGTTTAAGTATGCTATTTATGTTGGATGACTCGATCTCAACCTGATTCAACCTTGGCACGATTTGATCCGGAAATTGAGAGAACTTTAAGAAGGTTAAGACGTGCAAGAAAATTGGGTAGTGAAATTGAGGATCTAATTGATAATAATTCTGATTTTTCCCTTGAACATTCTGATTTGTGCGTTAGTGTTTCAGGTTTTTCCACTCACAGTATGGCGGATAGACCACCAACTCTAAGAGAACTTGCTGCCCCAGACTTTACTCACTAACCTTTGGGGATTGTTTACCCAAATCTTGACGTAGGCTTCGAGCTTAAGGGAGCTTTAATCCATTGGCTTCCTAAGTTTAATGGCCTAGCCGGAGAAGACCCACACCAACACTTAAAGGAATTCCACATAGTGTGTGCCACTGTCCGCCCTCAAGGTATAGATGAGGACCACGTGATGTTGAGAGCATTCCCGTTCTCTCTTGAAGGTTCGGCAAAACAATGGCTACTCAATCTTCCCAATGGTGTAGTGACATCGTGGATGGACATGAAGCGAACATTTTTGGAGAAATTCTTTCCCGCTTCACGTTCAGCCTCCATTCGGAAAGAGATCAGCGGCATTCGGCAACACCAAGGCGAGTCTTTGTACGAGTATTGGGAGCGTTTTAAACTCCTAGTTGCTAGCTGCCCCACACATCAAATTCCGGAACAACTTATGCTCCAATATTTCTATGAAGGTCTCTTAGCACCGGATAGAGTAAGCATTGATGCCGCAAGTGGCGGTCTCATGAACAAAACACCCGCCGAAGCAAAGGAATTGATAGAGACCATGGAATCAAACTCTCAGCAATTCGGCACAAGGAGTTCAGTGCCAACAAGAAGTGTGAATGAAGTAGAAACCCCTCATGGTGAAGGAAAAACACTTGCCAATAAATTGGAGGAAATTTTGGTTGTCATGAAGCAATTGGTGGTGAATCAACAAAAGCCACAATCATCAACAACAATGGTAGCTCAACTAGAGTGTGACATTTGTGCCGGTGAACATCAAACCGACTCTTGTCCGATACTTTTAGATGAGAATGCCACAGTGGCAGCCACTATGTCATACCAACCAAGATCCAATTTCCAACAAAATCAAGGAAACAACCAATTCCCATTTGGCAACACATACAATCCATCTTGGAGAAATCATCCCAATCTAAGATGGGGAAATCAGAATGTTAACCAAAACAACCCACAAAATCCACCACAATACCACTCTCAAAACTCACAACAGAGATACCAACCACCTCATCAAAGGCAAAACATAAACCAACCACACACACAACAATCTCAACCAAAACCTTTACCACCACAAAACCCTCCACAAACATCAGCCGATGATTCCAATGAAGGTACCATGATGCAACAATTGATGAAGATGATGATGGAGCAACAACAAGAAAATGCTATTTTTCGGCAAGATATACAAAAGAAAATGGCACAATTGGAAGCATCTCAAGCTTCTTCATCAAATCAGCAAGGAAGTCAACAAATCCCCTCTCAAACCATTCCTAATCCAAAGGGGAATGTCAGTGCAATCACTCTGAAGTCGGGAAAAGTACTTTCGGAGCCCGAGTTACCTCATGAAGATGATGTTGTTGTGGTAGAAGGTGAAAAAGAAAAAGAGAATGAAAAGAATGAAGGAATGGAAAATTTCAGTAAAGAAAAAGGAAAAGAAAAGATGATAGAAGAAAAAGAATCAATCACTTTGCCATTCCCTCAAAGAGCCCCACCATCAAAGAAGCAAGGCAAAGAAGACTTTGACAAAGAACTACTTGAAACTTTTAAAAAGGTGGAAGTTAATATCCCACTTTTAGAAGCCATCAAGCAAGTCCCTAAATACGCCAAGTTTCTGAAGGATCTCTGTACTCATAAAAGGAAGTTGAAGGGCAATGAAAAATCCAAAAGTGAAGCAAATATGTCTGTGATCGCAGCACCCCAGTTGCCCTAGAAATTCAGTGATCCGGGCTTATTTTCAATCCCGTGTATGGTTGGACAAACTTTTATTAAAGATGCACTTGCTGACCTTGGGGCTGGTATCAATGTGATGCCGAAGGCAATCTACAAGACCCTTAATTGCGGAGAGCTAAAGCCGACGGAGCTCATTCTTCAATTTGCAAACCGGAGCATTCAACACCCGGAGGGACTCTTGGAAGATGTCTTGGTAAAAGTGAATGACTTAATTTTCCCTGTTGATTTTTATGTACTGGACACACATGATGATAGCATTCCATGGGACCAGCACACACTCATTCTTGGCCGACCATTTTTGAAAACTGCAAGAGCCAAGGTTGACGTGTATGCCGGTACATTGGATATCGAATGTGGGGACCTAAAGGCAAAGTTCTGTTTGAAAAATGCTTTAAAACATCTCTCTGAAGCTCATTCAGTTTTCTCATGTGATATTTTGGAAGATTTGATTGAGGATGCGGTAGAGGGATGGTTTAGGCAAATTGGAATTGAATTTGGAGGA
Organism: Aeschynomene evenia; assembly: GCA_013621005.1. Taxonomy (NCBI): domain Eukaryota; kingdom Viridiplantae; phylum Streptophyta; class Magnoliopsida; order Fabales; family Fabaceae; genus Aeschynomene; species Aeschynomene evenia. The sequence goes on from CM024271.1 coordinate 14,127,757, forward strand.
AATCAATGGGAAAATTTTGAATCAAATGCCAATTGTTCTCAATTATGTGAGGATGATGTGGATGATGATGAAATAGACTTGTTTGGATATATTTTGAATGATTCTGAACTGGAAATGCAAGTCCCTAATCATCCACAACAACTAAGCATAAATGAGGAAAATGCAGAATTTTCTGGTCTGCAGAACTTTAATTCGCTAGCGGCTGATTTTTGCCCGCTAGCGAGTACACAGTCGCCAGCGCCTAATCTATTGCCGCTAGCGACTGGTTTGCATAAATCTTGTGCGCTAGCGCCTGAATTCCGGCCGCTAGCGAGAAATCTGACAGCAGCTGCAGTTTTGCAGCAGCAACCTGATTTTGATGAGAACACTTTTTCTGTCCCCAACCTTTTCAAAAATGCTTCTTCTGAACATATTGGGGATGTTGGAACAAAAATTGAACTGAAAAATCTTCCTGATCATTTGAAGTATGCATTTTTAGGGGAATTTGAAACACTCCCTGTGATCATTGCCAATGGACTTACAATTGAAAATGAAGTGAAACTCTTGAATGTTTTGAAAGAACACAAAAGAGCTATTGGCTGGTCACTTTCTGATCTGGTTGGTATTAGCCCGTCCATTTGTACACATAGAATTTTTACTGAGGAAGGGGCTAAATCAATTAGGCAACCACAGCGGAGGATGAATCCTCTCATTCTTGATGTTGTAAAGAAAGAGATTTCAAAATTGCTGAATACGGGAATTATCTACCCTATCTCTGATAGTGAGTGGGTGAGCCCCGTACAAGTTGTTCCTAAAAAGTCTGGAATTACAGTTATCAAGAATGAGAAAAATGAACAAATTCCCACAAGAGTGCAAAATTCTTGGAGAGTGTGTATTGACTACCGAAAATTGAACAGTGTAACTAGAAAAGATCATTTTCCATTACCTTTTATTGATCAAATGCTAGAAAAATTGGCCGGTCAAACACACTATTGTTTTCGGGATGGTTTTTTAGGATACTTTCAGATTCATATAGCATCGGAAGTCCAGGAAAAAACCACTTTCACTTGTCCTTTTGGCACCTATGCCTATCGTAGGATGCCTTTTGGGCTATGCAACGCACCTGGTACCTTCCAGCGCTGTATGATGAGCATATTCTCTGAATTCTTGGATAAATGTCTAGAAGTTTTCATGGATGATTTCACAGTTTATGGATCCTCATTTGATGCTTGCTTACAAAACCTATCCAAAATCTTGAAGCAATGTATCAAAACCAACCTTGTTTTAAACTTTGAGAAATGTCATTTCATGGTAGAAAAAGGTGTGGTTTTGGGACATATTGTTTCAAAGGACGGGATTGCTGTGGATCCGGCCAAAATAGATGTGATTTCTTCTCTGCCTTACCCCACAACTGTGCGGGAGATTCGGTCTTTTCTTGGCCATGCAGGTTTTTACAGACGGTTCATCCAAGATTTTAGCAAAATTGCAAATCCCTTGACCAAGTTACTTCAAAAAGACATTGAATTCAGATTTGATGAGAATTACAAACAAGCTTTTGATGCATTGAAGGAGAAACTTACCTCTGCACCCATCGTGCAACCTCCAAACTGGGAGTTACCATTTGAACTGATGTGTGACGCCTCCAATCATGCTGTTGGAGCGGCATTAGCCCAGAGATCAGGTAAGATTCCTCACATCATCTCTTATGCATCGAAAACATTGGATCCGGCCCAAACCAACTATACTACCACCGAAAAAGAGCTTTTAGCAATTGTTTTTGCATTGGAAAAGTTTCGATCTTATTTGCTTGGTACTAAAGTGGTAGTATACACTGATCATGCTGCACTAAAATATCTTTTGAAAAAGGCCGATGCAAAACCCCGTTTGATACGGTGGATGTTATTGTTGCAAGAGTTTGATTTGCAGATTAAAGACAGAAGTGGCAGCCATAATGTTGTAGCAGATCACTTAAGTCGGTTAGAACATCTCCAAGATGATTCTACCCCTCTTAACGATGTTTTTCCTGATGAACAAATCCTGAGTGTTAAAACTGTTACACCGTGGTTTGCAGACATCGTTAATTATTTGGTTGCTAAGGTCATTCCAACACATTTTTCAAAAGCACAGATTGCAAAACTCAAAAGTGATTCAAAATATTATGTGTGGGATGATCCTTACTTGTGGAAACATTGTAGTGACCAAATAATTAGGCGATGCATACCTGAGACTGAGATTGATTCTATTTTGAAGTTCTTTCACTCATATGCGTGTGGTGGACACTTTGGACCAAATCGAACTGCAAGAAAAGTGCTTGATTGTGGTCTATACTGGCCCACCTTGTTCAAAGACTCTTACAACTTCTGCAAGGCTTGTGAACAATGTCAGCGATCTGGGAGGATCTCAAGAAGACATGAAATGCCTCAACAACCAATTCTGTTTTGTGAAGTATTTGATGTATGGGGTATTGATTTTATGGGACCTTTTCCAGCTTCGGCTGGCTGTTTGTATATATTATTAGCTGTAGATTATGTTTCCAAGTGGGTTGAAGCAATCCCCACTAGAACTAATGATGCATCTGTTGTGTGTGCTTTTGTAAAGTCAAATATCTTTTGTCGATTTGGTATCCCTAGAGCCATAATAAGTGATCAGGGTACTCACTTCCTGAACCGAACCTTTGCGGCTTTTCTTCGTAAGTATGGGGTAATGCACAAGGTGTCAACACCTTATCACCCTCAGACCAACGGGCAAACTGAAGTGTCTAACCGAGAAATAAAAATGATTTTGGAAAAAATGGTTGGACCTTCGCGAAAGGAATGGAGTACCAGGTTACAAGACGCACTGTGGGCTTATAGGACAGCTTACAAAACTCCGATCGGGATGAGTCCATTTCGATTGGTGTATGGTAAAGCGTGTCATTTACCTGTGGAACTTGAACACAGAGCGTACTGGGCTGTTAAACAATGCAATATGGATCTAGGAATATCAGGCAAAGAAAGAAAATTACAATTGCAGGAACTGGAAGAGCTGAGATCAGAAGCTTATGAGAATTCCAGATTGTACAAGGAAAAGACCAAGGCCTTTCATGATCGAAATATCTTACGAAAGGACTTCAAAGAAGGACAACAAGTTTTATTGTACAATTCAGATTCCGCTGGACAGCAGGGAAGCTGAGATCCCGCTGGGAAGGTCCATATACGGTAAAAGAGGTGTTTCCCCATGGTGCTGTAGAAATCCAAAACCAACAAGGCCACACATTCAAAGTAAATGGACACAGGCTGAAGCAATTCCTGGGAAGTCTAGTACCAGAGGAAACAGTTGATGGGGCGAATGCTGCAGCTCCACAGTATCAATAATCAGATGCACACCGTCCAACTTAAGGACGTAAAATAAAAGTGCTAGGTGGGAGACAACCCACTTGTAAGTATTTCTTTCATTTCAGAAAAAAAATAAAATAAATTAAAATAAAGTATAATAAAATTAAAAAAAAATAAAAAATAATAATAATAAAAAAAATAATAATAGTAATAGTAAAAAAAAAATGTATATATATGGAGTTTGTAGATATATATTTAACTAAAACAATATATATATATATATATATATATTAATAATAGTAATAATATTAGATATAAAAAAATAAATAAATAATAATAATAATAAATAATAATTAAAAAAAATATAATAATAAATAAATAAAAAATTAAAAAAAAAAATAAAATAGGAATGAAAATAAAATGTAAAGAAAATAATAATAATAATAATAATATTAATAATAATAAATTTAAATTGTAAAAATTTTTTTTTTTTATATATATATAATAATGATAGTAAATAAATAAATAAATAAATAATAATATTAATAAGAATAATAATAAAATATAATAATAATAATAATAAAATAAAATAAAATAAATTAAATTAAAAAACAGAGAGGCGCGCTCAGTGAAACGCACCGTTTCACTTGATGGTCGCTAGCGACCATTACCAACGCGCTAGCGGATACATGGTCGCTAGCGTCTGTGAGTCACGCGCTAGCGACCATATTGCGATTAAACATCGCAGAGCCTCCCTTCCGCCTCATTCTGCACACTTCCTCTCTCTCTCTAACTCACTCCCTCTCTCTCTAAACCCTAACCCTCCACCGCCGCGCCAACCACCAACCGACCGTCGCACCAGCACCGCCGCCGGCTTGACCACCTTCTTCACCCTCTCTTCACGATTCTCTCTCTCTCAATCTCACACACCCTCCCCATCTCTAAAAACCACAAAACCTAACACCAACCACCACCGCGAACCGCCGCACCAGAGCCGCCGCGGTAACAAAACCGCCACCACCACCCTCAACACTAATATAATCACCTTACACTAAATCCACTATCCTTTCTAACATTCAAATAAAAAAAAAACCCCAAAAACACCTCAAACCACCACCAACTGCCACCACTGGCCGCCTCGAACCGCCGACCACCACCACCAATTTTCTTTCCTCAATAATTTCTGTAATAACTCAAGTAAGTTTCAATAATCCTTTCTCTTAATTAACTTTGCATTAGTCAATTCGATTGATTTTGTTGAATTTTTTAGTGATTATGTAGAAATTGTAAAGTTTTGATTTAATTTAATTCTCAATAGAATTGTTCTGTTTCTGATGATTAATTGTGGATTGAAATGTGTTTTAGTGGTGTAATCTTAGTTTACTCTTTGCATGTTTAGTGTTCTAGGTTGTGTATTCCCCTTAAAGGTTGTAGTTTGTTGATATGTATAGTATGAATTAGCGTATGAGTTACTGTAATTTATTTATACATTGTGAATTCCTGATATAAGTTGAAGTCGCTGAGAATACATAATAGTAGGTTGTATAGTTGTTTTGTGTGAAAATCTGTTGGTTTGGTTGTTGTACATGAACTTAGAGTATGTTACACCAAAGTTAATATGTTGGTTATGTATATTAGAGATATTGTGCCAAATTTTGTTAGGGATATGTTTGTACTTAGGATTGTGCTATATATAGTGAAAATGTGCTTATATTTTTATGTATGATTACGTTGATTTGGTTTAAGTTTTTATGAAAGTTTTGATGCTATTTAACTTGTATATAAATGTGTTAGTGTCTCAATTACACATATACTATATGTCTATTCCATTATGTATCTGATTATGTAAATGTTAGTATGTTGTGATATTTTGCATGTTTTGTAATATGTGATTATGTATAAGTTCAATAGGAAAATTGTTGTTATGAATGTGAATATGCTAGTGATGTTGTAAATAAAGTACTTGTTTAGTTAATATTCTTAATTAGAAAGTGGTTCTCATATCTTAGAACTTCTAATGAATTATGCAGATGGCACCGAAGAGGAGCTCGAAATGGAAAGCTCCGGCATTTACTGATGACCAACTCGAGGGTCCAGCCAATGACCAACGCTTTGAGACCCTCGGATGCGAGCAAATATATGAGGAACGCTTCCGTGGAAGGTCGTGCATCCAGGAGTCCCAGCTCAGATACAGGAACTCCCCAAAGGGAGTACTCGACGGGGTAGTCGGTGCTATGCTGAGCCGACAATGGGGATTCATGCTAGATAACCCCATGTTGGCCAACTGTAGCATTGTGCGTGAATTTTATGCAAATATCAGAAACCGCAATGATCCAGTTGTCTACGTGAAGGGGATCCAAGTGCCGATGGATATCCGTTCGATTGCGACGACCCTCCATATTCCTGTGATCGAAGATGCAGTGGCAGACTTTGCTGAGTTGATGGCAAATCAGAGCCTAGAGCAGCTGGATATGATGAAGGCGGTCATTGCTGCTCCAGACACTCCTTGGGCTTACGGTACTGATGGGCGTCCTCGCCGCATTCTCTCTGGATACCTCACTACAGAGGCGAGGGCATGGATGTTTGCCCTAAACTCCTATGTCCGCCCTACTGGCCACCACTCGGACGTGACCATCGACCAGATCATCCTCCTTTATGCCTGTGTTACGGGTAGACCCCTCTGCCTAACCTCCTATATCCACCACATGATGGGTGAGATGAGGGCAGCCGCCAAAAACACTGCGCTGCCCTATCCTGGCATGATCACACGGCTGGCAAGAGCTGTTCATGTGCCAGAGCTTCCTGATGACGACCGCCAGCTATCCATTGACAAAGTTGATCTCACTAAGATCAACAACCTCAGGGCGGGGAGCAACAACAAGAAGAAACGAGTTTCTGAGGCACCTATTGACGCTCCGGACATCAGCACACGTCCTAGCACGACTTCATCACAGGGAGGGATGGATACTCCAGCTACCCGCCAGGACATAGAGACTCTCCGCAAGGAGATTGCTGATGATCGCGTGGCACAGCAGAGAGCCAGGAAGAAGATGCTTCGGTCGCTGAAGGCGTACACTGCGTTGATGATCTGAGAGTCCGAGGAGCGGATGCTGAGGAAGATCGAGCAGTATTTCAGGAGCTCGAGTCAGCCGCAGGCCCCTGAGCCAGCACCACAGGAGGAGGGTGATGACGAGGATGATGATGATGAGGAGGAGGATGAGGATGGTGACGGTGACGACGAGGAGACCGAGACTAACGACGATTAGTGCTCTATGTCGCCATCACCAAACTACTTTCTTATTTGTGATTATTATGTTACTTTCAGTACTTTGTTTATACTTTTGGACTTGTATGTTTGATAGTTTAGTTATATTGTTTATTATGCTGATACTTTAGTACTCTACTAATATTTCCAGTGATATTACTACTTTATTTTGCGTTGAACTCTTTCGGTTGAATCATAAGTTTTTTTGGATTGAGTCACAATGATTTGCACCATTGATCTCTTTGCTTTACTTTGTAAATATATTTATACATGTATAGACAGGACCACAGGTGTACAAGTTTTACAGGAATTACCATTGTGAGCTTTTGAGCCACAATAGGGTGAACGCTTTGTTGAATCACCCATTATTTCTTGTGTGAATTAGTGATTGTTTTCTAGAACTTGCATTTATTCTGTTTCGAAACAGGTTGCTTTGAGTACACAGTTAATATGGTGGAGGCATTTTTGTTGTTATTTTAGCTACTAGCCATATAGACAACCATGTTCATATAATCCATTGATTAACCCCCCTTGAGCCTTTTACCCGTTATTTGTTAAGCAAAATACAACCCTAAGCGAAAAACAATTAAATTTAACCATTTCTAGACTTAGGAAAGTTATTGCTGCATTACGAAAGGTTCATTCACACAATTATGCATGAGGACATGCATTAATTTAAGTGTGGGGGAGGGGACTAATTTTCATTGGTTTTGTGTATGGTTACATCATAATACTAATAGTTTGTTTTATTTTAATTCTTTATTTTTGTATTTTCACATTTATGTACAAAATTTTCATTGTAAATTATTCTTTTTTTTAGATTATGTATAGTAAATACAAAAAAAAAAATGATGAAAAAAAAAATATATATAAATAAATAATATAAAAAAAAAGAAGAAGAAAAAAATACATATTTATATATATATTGTATAGTTAGTACGGGGTACACATACATAATTTTTTATGATTCAGGATAGTTTTAGGCATTGGAAAAGTGTTGCATCATAGTGTTTTATTTTTATATTAATTTAGCATGCATTAACTTTCCTTTGTCTGGAAATCAAACTTACATACTCCACACTATCCTACCTTCACCCAAGCCCCGTTACAACCATATGAAAGCCCTCCTGATGATTGTGTACAATTAGAGGACCAATGGAGAACTTAGAATTAATGCAAGCTTATGGTAAAACAATTTTTAGGTTAATTTGAGTGTAAATATCAAACCTAAACACTAGAGAGATTTGAGTGTATACACATACCTGTGAGGTTTTCTTGTAAAAATCTGTGTTTGATGTGGTCAACTCTTAACATGTGTGATTTGTGAATATATGTATCATAACATTGAATTAGTGGTGCATTTCATCGATTCTCTGAATACTTATGATTTATTTTGTAAATATTGTTTTCTTTTGTGTACATAAATAAATTTAGATGATTGAAAATAATATAATGTGTATATATATATATTAACAATAAAATCAATATGTTCTTGGACGTTGCAATGCTGCTCCAGGTTCAGCGTCTGCTTCAACAACAACTTGTTCTGTTATTGTTTGCAGAGGTTGATAGTCTCTGCTCTCGATTCTGTCCCATAGATCAAGACTAGTGTGCTTGATGAACAAGGTCATCTTGTCACGCCAATAGTCGAAACAATCTCCAAGGAACATTGGAGGTTTGTTGATCGATGCCCCATCAGATATGAACGCAGCTGGTGAGTCCATAGTCCCTTTTTGGATCTTTTGCCTTGACACTGTTAAGTGCTCAACCCCTTAAAGGACCGAGCTCTGATGCCAATTGAAGGTGTATTTGTGCACGAGAAGGGGGGTTGAATCGTGCTAGTTTTTATAATTTGACTCTTAAAAACTTTTCTTAGAAAGTTGTTTTACTCAGAAAGGTTGTTTGAGTGTTTGCAGCGGAATAAGCTTTCTGAGAAGATTAAGTTCCTGAGAACTTTACCTTTCTGAGATAGTTCCTTTCTGAGAGGTTTAAGAAAAAGATTTTAAGTTAAAGTCTCTTAAACGCTTTCTGATTTTAACCTAAAGAGTTTTCACAAGTTCTTCTTAGTTAAAGACGTTTTGGTAGTTTTTCTCAATGATTTGCGAAAGTAAAGAGTAAGGGAGAAAAGCTTGACACAAGAGATTTTTATACTGGTTCGGTTTTAACTAACCTACTCCAGTCCTCAACTTTCAGTTGAGAGTTCCTTTAGATATTCTTCTTAATGTGCCTTCCCAGACAACCCTGCCTTTACCATGTAAATGACTTTCACCACTTCACACTCCGAAGTGGATTTTCTTTGCCTCCAACACTAGAGGACTTTCCTTGCCTTAAAATAATTAAGGACTTTAACTTGCCTCACAACCGAGGACTTTACTTGCCTTAAACACTTAAGGACTTTTAAATTTTGCCTCAAACAATCGAGGACTTAAAAACTGCCTTCAAACACCGAAGGACTTAGCGTTTTTGAAATTGTTTTTGTTTCGAAAACAACTACTAAGATTAAGTTACAAACTTAATTTGACCCTTAGTAGACTTCTAGATTTAACTTACAAACATAAGAATTTGCACCAATTCAGAACTAGAAGATTTTCGCAAAGTTAGAAGAACAAATTTAAGAAAAGTTGTCTTTCTGAGAAAGTTCTTTGTTTTCGCAAATGAATTTCAATTTAGCAGAGTTTTGACACGTTTAATTAAGATTTTTGAGCGCAATAATTTCGTCACAAAGCTCTGCAATTGAACTCATATATATAGGCATCAAAAGAGTCGCGAAAAAGAAGCTTTCACTTTGCTGATGTGGCTGTGTCTGTCTCGGAACGGCTCCCTGCTACAGTCAGCGCGAAATGAAGAACTTTCCAGAGCTGTACAGTGCACGTGTTCCCACTTCCTTGGCTTATTGTAGCGAGCTTTATGAGATTGAGTGTGAATCCATTGAGTCTTGACACTTGGTTGCTTATGAGTCCAACTTTCTGAGAGTTGTACGAACTTCTGAGACGAACCTTCTGAGGAAAGACTCTTCTGAGAACCACCAGTCGCGAGGTCTTCTGAGACCTTTCTGAGGCGGCAGTGTTCTTTCCTCATAAACACACTTTCACCTTCTGCGTTTCTTGAACATCCTTTCTGATGCCTTTCACGCTGTGATTTCATCATCTTGATCTCAAGGTTACTCGTTGCGTGTGTTGATCTTGCTCATGAAATTGCAATATTTTCAAGCTTTCTGAGACACTTGGCATACATATTAGAAAAACCTTAAGTAAAATTTTTATACTTATGGCTTATATTGTTATCATTAAAACTTTTTAAATCTCCAAGAGAATTATATTAAATTCTCTCAGAAGGGTTCTGGAGCTTACATGTAGTACAACAACACTACATCCAACTCATCCAACGTACAAAAATATGTACATGGCCCCATACATAACATTAATAGCATGCAATTTCAAAATTTAATTATCATGTGCGTGCAATCATGATCAACTTAATGACATAACAATAATTATGGTTCTAGCAAGATTATTGCTACATTTATCTCTATTTGGTTTTAACTTTTTGAAATTTATATCATGGACAAAATCAATTATCCCCCTTTTCCTTTCAATTAGTGATATATATTCCACATAAGCAATAGAAGGAGGAGAAAGTATCCTTATTTCCCACACCATTTCATGGACATTCACAATTAATATTTTGTATTGAGAGTAAAGATTTTTTCAACACACATGGTCATACGATTATTATTAAAGTCTGGGGGATTTTTCTTGTTTTTTTTAGCGTTTGAGACCAGAAGATGGAGCTAAGCAAGTCATGGAGCAAGTAAGCACGCACTTCCCCATTTTTAGTAGTATTATGTTCTTTTCCTTTTTCTTTTAAGCAATCTTTCATTTTGTTGAAATTAAAGAAAAATTTTATTTTTATGCACACCAATGTGAAGACCTTTAATGTGTATTAATCTTTTATTTTGATGTGTGCTATTGATATATATTTTTATGATGTGCTTGACATATAATTATATTAAGTTTTGTGTATTATTCTTTTGATGTGAGTTGGATTTTCAATGAATGTTATATTATTTTAATATTATGAGTGTTACTTTGAACATTTGTTTTATGTTTCAATGTATGTTATTCTTTAATACAATGCGTGCTATTATTTTAATGTGTTCTATTGTTTTAATCTGATTGTGCTTATATTAACATGTTTGTTCAGTATCAATGCGTGCTATTCTTTGAATATAATGCGTGCTATCTTTTTTATGTTTTTTTTTAAATATTGATGTGTGCTTATATTAACATGTGTGTTCAGTATCAATGTGTGCTATTATTTGAATGTGATGCGTGCTATCTTTTTTATATGTTTTTTTTTAAAATATTGATGTGTGTTTATATGAACATGTGTATTGTATTTTAATGTGTGTTATTCTTTTAATATGTTGTGTGCTATTATTTCAATATGATGTGTGCTTCTTTAAACACTTGTATTATTAGGTTTCAATGTGTGCTATGTAAGAGGGGATGTTTGGACGTGGAAATAAAAAGCAAGAGTAGATGTAACACAAAAAATGACTATGAAACATAATTGGTAATATATACCAAAAAATGAAAGATAGAAAATATGTGATTCTATTTAAAAAAAGAAGGAAATTAGGATTGCATATTTAGTGGGGAGTGGAGGTTAAGATGCGTGCGGAAGTAATGGAATGAAATTAATGCGGAATTAATAGAATAAAATTAATGTGTATTTTGGTTGGATGAGTTGGATGTATATTGATTGTACGTGTAGCATTACTGGCAATAAATTGACTCATCCCATTCAATTCAAAGGTCTTTCCAATCAACTTTAATTTCAGTAATTTTCACATTGACAACCTATTTATATGATGAATAATCATGTAGAAGTTAATAAAAAGAAAAAAATAATTTATGTGATGACATTTAATTAATGTAAAAAGAGATTAAAACTCACAAGCACCAATTTCTTTTCAACTGCTACTTTTGTTTCCTCCTCAAAAGTTAGGGGAAATGAATATGTATGTATTTTTTTGTGATTATAACTCCCAAAACACATTTATAATTCCTTTTGTAAAAGCATCCAAGAAAGATAATGAAATCTTTTCTTTCGATCTTTCACCAATGACCACTTCCTACCTCTGAGAATCTTGAAAAGAGAAAGGAAAAATAGAAATCAACGGCTTCAATGGTGGCAAGGGATTCCAGTAATAAAAGGGAGATAATTGTTGTCATCCAGTTTTATTGAGACTGGTGTGGAGAAGGCATTAGACATCGATGAAGATGAAGAGGAGTTGGTGGATGTAGAAGACGAGGAAGAAGAATTGGAAGTAGGAGCCATGGATCGAGTAAGGGGATGATATATACCATGTAAGAATCTTGAAAAGAGAAAGGAAAAATAGAAAGCAAAGCAAATGAGATGAAATATACTGAATGATTGTAGAATAATCTCTTGTGTTATTACAAAGCAGAGCACCTTGAAATATGTAGAAGGAGCAGAACAGAAAGAAAATGAACTAACAGAAAAAGAATAGATACACCAAAGATAGAACTAATACACCAAAGAGAAGCACAAACTACACAATCTGTTATATACTTTTACATCCCCCCTCAAATGTAGAGGGGACAAAGGTTGTCACTCGCAGTTTGCTACGAAGGTAAGGATATCGAGTTGTGGTAATTGGTTTTGTTAACACATCAGCTATTTGCTCTTCAGATGGAATGTGATGAACACGAACTTGATTGTTAATTATTTTCTCTTGAACAATGTGTAAGTCGATCTCAAAGTGCTTAGACTTTTTATGGAAAACTGGATTGGCTGATAGCATAACAACACTCAGATTATCACAGTAAACATGAGTAGGAGAGGAGAAAGGAATCTGAAGCTCAGTAAGAAGATTCTTGATACAAATAACTTCAGAGAGCGCAGCACCAAGAGCACAGTATTCCGCCTCTATAATGGAGCGAGAAACGACTTTCTGTTTCTGAGAATACCGCGAGATCAAATTTGGCCCAAGAAAAACGCAAATTCCGGTGGTTGAGCGACAATCGTCATGATCGGAAGCCCAATCCGAATCACAAAACTCAAAGATGATTAACTCAGTTGCAGGGGAAAAGGTGATGTCGTGAGTGGGTGCACCTTTGAAATAGCGAAGGATACACTTATTGACGACGGTCCAATGGGATTGCAAGGGTGTTTATATGAACTGGCAGACCCGGTTGATGCCGAAGGTAATGTCGGTGAAGGTGTGTGTTTGCACGAGAAGGGGTGTTTAATCGTGCTTATCTTTTTTTAAAATCTTTTCCCAAGACAATGTCTTTTTGAAAACACTTTTTAGAAGAGAAGCCTTCTAAGTGGCAGCGGAAAGTCCTTTCTGAAAAAGTGATGTTTCTGAGAAACTTTGCTTTCTTAGAAGATCAACCTTTTGAGTAAGTAAGAGGTGAGTGTATAAGTCTTTTGAAAAGAAATTCTTACTTCTTATGAATTTGTTATAGAATTTTGTAAGAAAAAGTTGATTTTAGTTAAGTGTTTTCTTTTGTTTAAAACAATTTATATAATTAGAGTTTAAGGGAAGAAAAAGATAACACACAGGGATTTTATACTAGTTTGGTTATAACACAACCTACTCCAGTCCTCAACCTTCAGTTGAGAGTTCTTATAGATATTCTTCTTAATGTGTCTTTTCAGGCAACCACTACCTTTAACACAGTAAAGGATTTTTCACCACTTAACACTTGAGGTGGATTTTCTTGCCTCGAACACTTGAGGACTTTGCTTGCCTCTTAACACTTGAGGACTTTACTTGCCTCTAACACTTGAGGACTTTTCGTGCCTTTAAACAAAGGACTTTTCTTGCCTCACAATCTGTGGACTTAAGTTGCCTTCGAACACAACGGACTTAGCATTTTTACAAATAGAGTTTTCTTTTCGAAAAACACTATTAAGATTCCAGGTGCAGCTGGGTAATACACTTGATAGACTTCTAGATTTGACTTACATGAATGCAAGAATAAAATAGTAAAGAGCTAGAAGAATTTTTAACTCAAGGTACAACTCAGTTGAGAGATGTCCTTGTGAGAAAATTCAAAGTTTTCACAAATGGATTTTTAGTTTGACAGAGTTTCAACACTTTGATTCAATGTGATTCTCGCTACTGAACTTCATGCATTGTTCTAGTATTTATAGAACAAAATCCCGTGATGTTTGAAAGCTCTAGTTGCTGATGTGGCTTTGCGTAGACACAGTCCTTCTAAGAACGGCTCTCTGTTCATATCAGCGTGACTTGTGGAACTTTTCAGAACTGCACAATGCACAGTTTTCAAAGTCTTTTGTAGAGTGATCTGAGCTTGTTGAGATTGATCCAATGGATCTGGATAATGAGACTTGTTCACTTCCAGAAGGTGTCTTTCTGAGAGGTGTACGACCTTCTGAGAGAATGTCCTTCTAAGAAACAAAAATTATGTAGCCTTCTGAGAGTCTTATGAATTAATTTTGTTCTTTTCTTAGAGGCGCATTTTTCGCCTAGGGGTTCTGAGATATTCCTTTTTTATGTGTTAAAAGCTTTGAATTTTTCTTGTATTCCAAGGTTACTTGATGCAATTTTTGTCTCATATGTATGGATGTCATTCTCATGTAAAACTTTCTGAGTACACTTAGCACACACAATAGCTTTCTTCGATAAAATAATTTATCCTTCCACATAAGAGAGTTATCATTAAAATATTTAGATGCTTAAGAGTAATCTTGAAAAAATTTTAAGATTGAAGAATGCCATGGATGTATTTAGTTTGTCTGAAATGGATGTCTCCTGAAGATAGGTGAGATACTTCAAGGCCAAGGAAGTAGTGGAAGGAAGGTGAAACTTTGACATCAAAAGATTGCTTGAGATCAGTGAGAAGAGAGTTTAAATCTTGAGATGAGTTACTAGTGATGAGCACATCATCTATGTAAATCAGAATGTAAATGGATGTCATAGGTGTGACTTTATAGAAAAGGGAAATGTCAGTTTTGGCATTTTGGAATCCAAGATTGGTGAGAAAAGTGTGCAGCCTTTCAAACCAAGCACGGGGAGCTTGCTTCAACCCGTAGAGAGCTCAATTGAGTTTACAAACAAAGTTTGGATTAGAGCTTTCGAATCCAGGTGGCTACTTCATGTAGACATCACTATTGAGGTAGTCATTGAGAAAAGCATTTGCAAAATCCAGCTGATATATTTTCCAATTATTGGTGAGAGCGACAGTGAGAATTACATGGATTGTGGTTGGACGAACAACAAGGTTGAACGTTTCTTCATAATCAATTCCATCCTTTTGTTCGTATCCCTTTGCAACAAGGCGAGCTTTGTGGCGAGCAGTGGTCCCATTCGGATTGTATTTGAGACGAAAAATCCACTTGCATCCAATGACATCTTTGTTGGAAGGAGGAGAAACAAGAGTCCAAGTACGATTTTTAAGAAGAGAGGAGTATTCATCTTGCATAGCGTCATGCCAAGAGGGGGAGGACAATGCCTTCTAGACAGTATGTGGAACGTCTTCAGTGAGAGCCTTAGGTTTGAATATTCCCCCTTAGCTCTAGTGATCATCAGATGAGTTGGTTGCAGTGTTGGTAGCGGGAAATGAGCAGCAGTTGTAGAAGATGAGTAAGATGATATGGATGGATTTGATTCTGATGTGTCGCTTTGAGGAGAAGAATTGTCAGCAACATTGGTGGGAGACCTGCACATATCAGAAGGAAAAGAAGCAACTGAAGCAGAGGAGGAAGAGGTATGGGATGGAAATGTAGTATGATTATTTATGACAGGTATGGATGCAATACGATTGTGTTCATTAGGAGAAGAAGAGGGTATGATTGCAGTGGTATTTTTGTAAGGAAATAGAGATTCATTAAATAAAACATGTCTAGATATAATGATCTTGCCACTTTTAGTTAAACATTTGTAACCTTTATGAATACTAGAATATCCTAGAAAGGTGCATAGGTCATAGTGAAAATCTAATCTGTGTTGGTTAAAGGGCCTTAAAAGGGGATAACAACCACATCCAAATATTTTAAGAAAGTGATAGTTGGGAATTATGATAGAGCGTTTGATATGGTGAATAATAGTTAAGGACAAGAGTAGGTAGAGTGTTTATGGTATTTGTTGTAGTGTCAAATGCATCAGTCCAAAATCTTAAGGGAAGGGAAGCATGAACAAGAAGAGCCAAACCTATTTCAGTTATATGTCGATGTTTTCTCTCAACACATCCGTTTTGTTCATGGGTGTGTGGATAGGAGAAACGATGGAGAATGCCTTGAGATGTGAGATGTTTGCTTAGTTTTTGAAACTCTTTTGCATTATCAGTTTGAAGACATTTGAGTTTTATGTAAAATTGAAGTTCAACTTAATTTTTGAATTGAATGAAAATGTCAAAAGCCTGTGATTTGAGCTGTAAGAAATAAATCCAAGAGAAACGTGTGAAAGCATCAACATATAATATGTAGTAACGAGCTCCATTAGATGAAGAAATGGGAGCTGGTCCCCATATGTCAACAAAAAACTAGTTGAAGAGGTGTTGTGTAGACACTGTTAGAGTTGGGGAATGATAATTGGTGTGCTTTTGCTTTACAACAAGAATTACATAATGCAGAAAGATTAGTTATATTAGGTTGAATATTGCATAGTTTCAAAACTTTGTGAACAATAGGAGTTGATGTTGTTGTTGGTGGTGCTAGATATGACCACCTCAAGCTAATGTTTCACAATCCAAGAGGGGGTGAGGTGAATTCTTTTTCAACTTTCTCAATTCTTGATGCAAATTATAATATTCTGAAAATTACAAATCAATCAAGTCTTTTGAACTTGTTGAAATGTTAGTTTCAAGGAAAATATACCAAAATGTAATTTGTGATTCAATAATTTGTATAAGAAATTATCAATTTCAAATACAATGTGCAGTGGATTTATCAATCACAAACACTTAACATAAAACATCAATAACATGTTTCTTGAGAATCAAGCTTTCTGAACTTTAATCACAATATCTTTCAGATTTAACTCTTCAGAATCTTTATTCAGAAATTTTTCTGAAATACTTCAGAATTATTCTTCAGAAACCACTTCAGAACCTAGTTCTGTTTCTGAACTTGTAAGCTTCTGATGTTAAACTTTTGATGTTTCAAGAACAATCTTTATGTGATCAAACAATGTTAAATCAATTCATACCCATTTAAAACAACATGTAAACAATTAATCCAAACAATTATTTCAACCAAAATACAAGATTTCAATTATTCAGAAATGTTATGAACACAGTGTCAGAATCTTGTTTCTTAAAAAACTCGATTTTACTTAGTTCTCAAAATCTTTGATTAATCAATCCAAACACCTTCCTTTAGTCAATTTAATATGAATTCTGGTTAATCAATAACAATGAATCAAAACCAAGCAATCTTTATTTCAAAAAGATTCCTAATCAACTAGTTCTTTGAATCTTTATGAAGATGTGATCATGCTCTGTTTTTACTTTCTTACTTATCACAGATTCTTTTCAATTCAATTCAATCAGATATTCAATCAACTATTAAGCAGTGAATATCACAATGCAATTATGAATGCAAGAGATTAAGGTAAGAGAAGTAAACTCGATTTTTATACTGGTTCGGCCAATGATGCCTACATCCAGTTCTTCAATCGTGTGAGTGAGTTCCACTATCAAGAATCATAAATTACAGATTACAACCAGATATATTTATGAACCTTCCCAGGTTACTTCCACTCTAAGAAATCCCCTTATTGAAGATTTTCACTCCAAAAATGTACCCCTTTCTGAAGATTTTCCACTTCAAGAATGTCCCCTCATTGAAGATTTTCTCCACTCCAAAGATATGCCCTCTTCAAAGATCTTCCTGCCTTGACACCTCAAGGACTTTCACAAGTAATCTGATTCTGAATTCCATCAGTGATTGATGTTAATGTTTCTTCTCTTTTTCTTCCCTTGATACTGAATTCAGTTTCAGAACATTCTTCTCTTCAAACTCTTTTTCAAAACTTTTTCAGCCATGTTTCTTTTCTTTCCTTTTCTTGAGTCTGAATTCTTTTTCCTCTTAGATTATTCTTTTTGAACTTATGATTTTTCTCTCTGGATTTTTCCTCTCTGAGATTTTTTTTCTTTTTCTTTCACTTTTTCAGTAGTATCGTATCACTACTAGAAACTATCGGATTATCGACTGACATTATCGACAGACGGTTTTGACGACGTTATCGGCGGATTTATCGACGGATATAGTATTGGCGGGATTTTTTAATCAATGAAAATATTTATCGAGGGATATTTTAGAAAATATCCGTCGATAATTTGTTCCCGCTAAAGAAATTTTTTTTTTTTGGTCAGGTTGATGTTATCGACGGATGAAGATTAAAATATCCGCCGATAAAACCCTAAACCCTAACCCTAGGTAGCACTTATCGACGGATAAGAATGATTTCATCCCTCGATAATTGAAACGCACCGTTTCATTTAATCGGGTGTTGTTTATCGACGGATAATATCGACAGATGGTTTAAACTATCCGTCGATAATCCGCGAATATGAGGAGATAGCGTCTCCTCCTTCCTCACTTCGCGAACTTCTCTCTCTCTCTCTTCTCCGCCGCTTAAACGGTCATTTCCGCCACCGTCCGCCGCCCGTTCGACCTCTGGGAAGTGCCAACAGGTTAGTCTCTCTGTCCTCTACATTTTAATCAGTTTAGAATTTTTGTTTGAGGTCTCTAATGAGAACTCATTGTTTGTAGCATTTTCCCGCCGCCCTCCGCTGCCACCGCTGCCACCGCCGCTGACCACCTCTGACCGCCGCCAGGAAGCATCTCTTGGTCCCATTAGGTATTTATCTTAAATTTTAATTTTCATTGTTTTTGGTATTTTTATATATTGTATTTATTATTTTTTTTAATTTTTTCTATTTAAAAAAATTAATATGTTAAACTTTCTGTTTTTAAAAAAATAAATATCTTAAATTTTTTAAAAAGAAAACTGTTTTAAACAAAAATAGAAAACGTTTTTCCAAAAAAGATAGATTTAACAAACTTATATGTTATTTAAAGTAAGTAATTTTTCAATAACGTAACAAATATATTATTTAAATGATATATATGAGAATAGTTGTTGATATATTCGGGCGATTGGAGCTTACGGTTTTTAGGAGCTTACGTTTATATTAGGTATGTTATTTATTAATTTTAATGATATGATTGTGTTGTTATTGTTGTAAAACCTTAGGGTAGATGACTTAGTCTGAGACCGGTCCTTAAACTCCGGCAATACTGGTTGATTGATTTGTAAAATAAAATGAGAAAGTTTGTTTAAAATTTAGGGGAGACTCTGTCAAAATTTTGTGAAGTAAAAATTTTGAGAAATTAAATAACTGTTGTTAAGTTATCTAAAACTAAGGGAAACTCTGTCAAAATTATGTTTGAGTAAAAATTTAACAAATTTGTAAAAATCATTAGTGTCGTATTAATGGTGAATTTAGATTAACTAAACAACTGTTATTAATTAGTCCTAGTTAAACTTCTCATTTTAGGATTCTCCAATATTCAAGGGCAATGTCATCAACAAATAGATCATGGATGTATGATAGGTTACACCCGAATAGGGGGAATTAAGCCGGAATTCTATGCTGGAGTTGAAGAGTTTGTGGGGTTTGCTTCTATGTCTGAACAATTTAGGTCTGAGGGAAAAGTCAAGTGTCCATGTACCAAGTGTGTTTGTAGGTTTTTCTATGATGTTGACACGATTAAGGTTCACCTGTACAAAAAAGGATTTATGGATAATTATTATGTATGGACAGTCCATGGGGAAGTCGAGTCAGTACAGCAGGATCATTTTAAGATACTTTGTCAAACACTTTAATTAATGAAAAATAACTTGTATTGTTGTTAATAGATATGGCAGATGATAGGGGTAGGGGCAGAGGCCGAGGAGATCGAGGGCGGAGGAAGACGGCCGCCCAGCCTCGTGGTTATCTATCGAGGGGTGTTGAGTTGTATGACATCCCTCGTCGTGACCCGAGGCCAGAGACGCAGGAGGACCCAGACTATGAGCCAGTACCATCACCATCTGCTGCTGGTGGACCATCATCACCCATTACTGCCTCCCCACATGACATTGGGGGCAGTAATGAGGGGCCGGTCGAGATTGCATCAGTAGCTTCAGATACATGTCCTCTCCCCTCCATCAGACCGGATCCATCTGGTCTAAGGTATATGATTTATGTTGTTATAAATGTCAATCTTTTATAATTTAGATATGTAAAAGTGATTATTATATAAAACAGAAACTAATTCTTTATAACAATGTAGTTTTGTGCCTGCCACCCTCGGCACTCACCAGATCACGGCCACGATACAGAAGATGTATCATAGGCCGATCGAGTATTTCTCGAAGTTGACCGAGGAGGAGAGGCGGCGATGGTATCAGGAGTGGAAGGTAATATGAACTCTTCAATTTTAGTAATTAGTAATTAATTATGTTGTGGTAACTAACAAATTAAATTTGTCTATATATTGTAGTCTCACTTCACCATTAGTCTTGCCGATGATCCAGTACTGTACCGTGCCTTCTGCCATCGGGCAGTTAAGAGGCTCAGTGACATGTACTTATGGATCCGTAATGGCAAGGATAAGGATCACAAGTGGCTCTCAGATGCCCACCACCGTGTGCTGCAGGAGTATTGGTCTTCTCCGAGGTTTAAGGCCAAGTCGGAGAAGGCCAAGGCTAGCAGGGCCTCATTGAGGGGTGGCTCCCTTCATTGTGGTGGATCCGCTACTGTGGACTCCACTAAGAGACGACTGGTACGTAATATTTGCAATACATTTAATTTTATGTTCCTTATATATGAATTGATTAATTAATGCTTTGTTCAATTGTTTTAAACTTACAGGAGCAGAGGCTGAAGAGACCACCCACGCAGGAGGAGTTGTTCAGGGAGACGCACACCAGGAAGGGCGACAAGACGACGTGGGTAGACAAGCGGTCGCAGCACACTCATGTAAGTGATTTCATCATAGTTGTATAAATGTATTCAATTAATATGATTATGTATTCCATTTAAAATGATTATGTATTCTTCTCATTGTAGGCTGATTATACGCGCCACTTGGATGAGGTCCGCACCCAGCAGGCAGAGGCTTCACCGCCCGGTGAGTCCGTCCCACCCGTCGATGAGGAGGCGGTGTGGAACGAGGTTGTGGGCGGCCCTTACAAGGGCCGCATATACGGGCGGGGCGCGGTTGCGAACCCCATTGCCCGTTCCTCCCACGCATCTGCTGCAACAGCAGCAGAGGACAGCAGCGACGCTGAGGTCCGTGACCGGGTTCACAACCTGAACCTGGAGCTACAGACCCAGGTCGAGGTGCTGCAGGAGCGGACCGCCCGACAGCAGGAGATTGCTGCGGAGGTCAGTAGGCAGCTTAGCGCACAGATGTCCCAGTATTACAGGATGTTTGCTGCTGGAGGGTCATCATCGGCTGCTGCTGGCGTCTCTGCACCTCCACCACCTTCTCAGCCAGCACCCTTCCCTCTCACTACCCCACAGTATCATCATCCGCCTCTGCCTTATCCCCCATTCTGGCCTCCTCCTGCACCTTCATATCGTCCAGGCTATCCACATCCCTCATATTCTACACCACCTCAGCCTGCTGCTGCTGCTGCCGCCCCTGCCCACACACCGACTCCTCGACCCCCTCCTGCCTAGACTCCTC
Organism: Aeschynomene evenia; assembly: GCA_013621005.1. Lineage (NCBI taxonomy): Eukaryota > Viridiplantae > Streptophyta > Magnoliopsida > Fabales > Fabaceae > Aeschynomene > Aeschynomene evenia. The sequence goes on from CM024271.1 coordinate 14,149,054, forward strand.
CTACTCAGCCGGATTCATCCAGAGATGATGCTGGTAATGGTGATGATGATTGTGACATTGATACGATGGATTTTTTATGACCTTTTTTTATCGTTTATGTTTTGGATGTTCAAACATTACGTTTTGGATTTTTTATGACTTGACTTATATAGCGTTTGGATTTTATCTATTTTGTAAATATTGTTTAATATATACATTATGATATTTCGTTATAGTTTTATTTATGGAGATTATTACTATTTTGTTATAAATTTTGATTTAGTTTAAATATTATTAATTCAGATATTTAAAAAAAAATTATTTTCGGTTACTGTTATCGACGGACGTATCCGCCGATAATAAAATTATTTTTTTTGTTGGAAAAATAATTTATCGACGGATATGTATCCGCCGATAAAAATATTTAATAATTTCATATTTTTTTAAAATAACATTATCGAGGGATATATCCGCCGATACATCCGTTAATACTATCGATGGATGTCGACGGATATATCCATCGATAAAATATCGACGGATGTTTTGGTTAAATCCGTCGATACTTGAATTCCGACTAGCAAGTAATCGTGGGGGACTATCTGTCGATACATCCGTCGATACAGTTATTTATCGACGGATATTAAGGGTATCCGTCGATAAAATCTGTCGATAATCTGAGAGTTTCTAGTAGTGTATATTACAGTGCAATACTATTTTCTATTACAATAGGAATCACCTCTTTATATAGAGATGAATAAAAATCAATCCAGTTGTAACTTCTAACTAGATTAACTACCAAGAGAAAGAGTATATCAAACATATTTAACACGTGCTCTCGACTAAAATAATTAAACACATGTTTAAAATATTTCAGATTTCTGAACTTAAGGTTTCTGAACCATCTTTACTTTCTGAACAACCTTTTCTGAATAGGTTTTCTGATGCCTCCAATTTTGAATTCGCTTCACGCTTTCTGATGACAACTTAGATACTTTTGAATGTATTGCTGATGTGTATACAATGAACTTTTACAAAGATACAACACCTAATACAATATCTAGAAAATATAACAAAGCTTCTCATATTTTTACACTTGTTTCTGAAGCCTTATACATAATTTCCTAGCATCTATTACAATGGTTTTACATACTACCTTTGTCAACAAACTAAGAAGCTCCTGAATATTAATTCTATCAATAATAAGCTTCTGAACTAATATACTAACTAATATTACATTAGTTTTGTTATAATCAAAATCAATTTGAGGTGTTACATTAACAGATGCATGACCTAGTCTAGCATGCCAATGTGTAAAGTTGTATGAATTAGAAGTAGCAACAAGTAATGCAGAATGGTGTATAGATCAATGAGTAGGATTAGTAGCAGTAAAGATTGTATCAATAACAGGAACTTTTGTATTATTGTTGTAAATGACAATAGGTGAATTGTTATTATGATACATCTGAGCCTTATTGGAGTCATTACAAGAATTCATCAAAAAAGAATTACAAGAAGTAGTGTTTGCTATATTAGCAGTTGATTTATTAAGCATATGAGAGGGAAACACATAGAGATCTTTGTCAACAATTACTTGAAGGAGAGTCTTGTGAGTGTCATGACAAAAAATGAAACATTTTTCAGCATGAAATTAGAAGTAGACGTTATTATCACGACATAATTTTAGAACACTGATGAGGTTTTCAACAAGATGAGGTACATGAAGAACAATTTTTAGAATGAATATTTTAGTATATGGAGGAAAGTTTAGAAGAGTTTGTCATGTGTTGGCAATTAGGATACCATTTCCATTGCCAACTAGGACTTGAGCGAAACATGTGTAAGGAGAACTTGAGACAAGGGTGTTGATATCAGGCATCATGTGACTTGTCGCACCCGTATCAGGATACCACTGAGGATCGTACATAGTAGAAGGGGTAGCAAGAATGCCCTGTGATGAGGATACATATGCTGGTGTTGAAGGCATGAGAGTTTGAGTGAAGTAACTTTGTTTACTAGAGGCAGAAGAGGATGGTTGAAATTGAGAGGGTAAAGGAGGTGTATTCATTTGAGATGGATGTTGGTAGTTTTGGTTGAATCTGTGATAACTGTCCCAGGCCGTGTGCCCATTTTTGTGACATAATTGACATCAAATGGTGGAAGTGAAGGATCCGCGAGCAAAGCCTCTATAGTTGTTGCGGCCATGACCTCTTCTGTTGAAGCCACGACCACGGGTTAAGTTATTGTTAAAGAAATTTCTGGTCTGATCAGTATTAGCTTGTGGTATAGTGGAAGGAAGAGGAAGTAATGTTAGCTCCAAGAACCCTTTACTTCATTGGTGAAGGTTTTGAGTGATAAAATTCTTAATTAAAATAAAAGTTTTAATTTGGTTGGACTAATTGTTTGTTAAGTGTGTTTTAGGATTTAATTAATTAAAATTATTACATCTTGACTACAATGGAGAACCAAAGTGGCGCATACATGCTTGGAGAACAAGCAATCAATCGTAATTTTTGAAGACCACTACAAAGTTTTTCTATTTAAGGAAAGTGTTGTTTGAAGACTCTATGATTTTCCATAATATTATTTATGGAAAATACATGGAGTTAAATAGAGAATCATCATTATAAAAAAATCTCTATTTAAGTATTCATGTATAATATATATACATATATTTTCAAAAAGCATATATATTAAAATAGATAATCAAAATCAAATCTCTATTTTACATTCTCTTTCATGAGATTTTCGAAAATTATTATTATATATTTATATATTTTGAAATTTAATATTAAAATAGTGAATCAAAATTAAATCTCTATTGAACACATTATTATTAAATAATTTTGAAATTATATATATAAGGGAAATCTAGAAAGATCTTGTATGGAGAATTAAATGCACTTGATTTAAAAATAATTATCTAGAATTTATTCTAGAATATATCTTGCATTTAAGTAACAAAATATTTTTACAAACACTTTAAAAAGATTATGTGAGCCTCCTAAAGATTCTATATGAATCTACAAGATTCCTAGAAGATTCCATGCGAGACCAGAAGATTCTGTTGAAGATTCTGCACGAAGTTAGAAGACCTCAGAAGATTCTGTCAAGAATTTCAAGACTAGAAGATTCCCGAAGATTCTGCAAAGATTCTATAAGATTTCCGAAGATTCTATCAAGATCTCGAAGAATCTCAAGATTCCAGAAGAATCTGAAGACTCAAGCTTCAAGATTCAAGAATATTCAGGATTCAAGAATCAACCTACAGAAGATTCCCTAGAAGACCGTGTTTGGTGATTTAGGATTTTCAAAAATGAGAAATCATGAAATCCTAATTCGTACCAACATGGAGGCACACTTGAGGAGCAAGGGAAGCTAAAATAACACTAGCCTCACCTCTTAAAAGTGGCGCAAGGAATGCTAGCATATCTAGCAAGATTTCCTAAAATACTGATAAAGCAATGCACACCACAAAGATCAAGGCACATTCAAATTCAAGGGCGAAGATGAAGTTTCCTTATATCTTGTGCTTGGTTGAAAATTTCCATATTTCAAGATCAAATATTAACCTTTGGATTAAAGGGAAATATTTGAATCAAGGGCCAAGATTAAACTTCCTCTTATTTGATCTTTCTTACTTTTGGAAGATCAATTTCACATCTAATCAAGGAGCTCTCACCATTGGATAAAAATATTTCAAATTCAAATCAAGTGTGGAGATTAAGCTCATGAATTTCGAAAATTCAAGGTCCTCTCTCTATAAATAGAAGACCTCCATGTCCAAGAATACAAGAGACAACACAAGCTTACAAGTGCCAAAACTCTGTCGAATTCAATCCTTGTTTCTGTTCATCTTCAACCTCCAAACTCCTAACCTTTAAAAGTTTTTTATTTTTATTGGGTTTAAGGGTTGTATATCTCAAAAGAGTGAACTTTATTGTTTATCCTAGTTTATACTAGTTATCTTTGAGAGAAAAGCAAGCAAGGCTCAAACTTAGTTGCATCTAAGTTCTTGATTGTTTAAAGATTTCATCTTTTGTATAAAGTCCTTATTTTTTGAGGCAAAAATCTTAGTGGGACTAAGGCAAGGTAGAAAAGTCCTTCAGTGTTGAAGGCAAGTTGAAGTCCTTTGTGGTTTTCAAAAGCAGTTAGTCACCTTGGTGTAGGTGCGGGTTGAAGTCCTTTACGGTGTAGCAGAGGCAAGAAAGTCCACCTGGTTGTTGGTGGTGTTAGTGAAATCTCAGGTGAATCCTGGGGACTGGAGTAGGCACGTTGCCGAACCAGTATAAAAAGTTTGTGTTTGCTTGACCACGCGAGTGCCGGAGCGTCGTTTAGCTCTCCGACACCACGCTCAATTGAGAATGAGTGAAAGTGTATAAAAAGAGTGTACCAAAACCGAATTGACTAATCACAAGCTAAGTAGCTAGTGGAAGTCAACACGGGTCGTCTCTCAAGGAAGCAATTATGATTGATCATTATGTAAGCTAAAATGAAAACAAGGGGGGTATTGGTTTTGATGATCAAGGAAGCAAATAAACAAGTAAACTTTAACTAGTAGAAAGATTTGGCATCAAGGAATTTACACCTAGCTAGGCTACTCAATCATTGACTTTAACACATGCAATTCAACAAACACAAGGTGTGCATTGATTAATACTTAGATTACTTGGGTTTAATCATTTCTAATCCAAAATAACTAAATCCCTAGATAAATTCTATATATCAGCCAATTTGAAATTCCTAATCCGGAATTAAAACCATGTTCATAAACTCAATCAAACAATAAACCAATTAATCTATTGTTTAATCAAATCACTTGAAACACATATGAGACTTTCCCAATCAAGAAAATCCAACATATATTTCTGATAAATAAAAACCTACACACACATTAATCCACATAAATGTAGGAGTTCAGATTAAACAAAGAACATGATCAAACACACTAGAATAATAATCACAAGCATCAAAAGCCTCATAAATAACCATACTAGGGTAAAAACCAAAAATGCCAAGACAAAAGAAAACTACTCAGCCATTAAATGAAAGAAACAAAATAGCATTAATGAGATGAACAAGAGTTTAACAAGAGTTTAGAATTCAAACCAGAAATTAGAGACAAAATGAAGAAGAGAACTAAAATCCTAGAGAGAAGTTGGAGCTTCTCTCTCTAGAACTCTAGGAAAATGTAAAAGTGGCTAAATTAGGATTGAAAAACGTGCCCAGGACCTCTAACATGAGGTATAAATACATGTCCCAAAATAGCAAATCCTCTAACGTGATTCGCATGCGAGGAACAGGGCAGCTCACCAGCGAGCTCGGGGCGATTCGCAAGCGAGCTGCTGCAACTGGCTTGGGTTCTGGAATGCCTCTCCTTCACGTGCGACTTAGGATGGCTCGCCCGCGAGGTCTGAAGTTTTGAATTGGCTTTTTGCTCCCTTCTTGTGCTCCAATCCAATTCCTAATCACATAGACACACTAAATGAATGCTCATGAAGTGAATGATCAGAAATAAGTGACATTTAAGCACAATTAGCAACAATTTGTAAATTGCTTGATGATTGACATGAGAAAGCAATTAATACATAACAATGGGTACCAAGACAATTATTGCTACTAAAATGCACAAACAAAGGGATCAAAAAGCATACAATTATGATTCTAACAGTGCTTTTTCTCTTCCCTTTCTCCTTATTTAATTGTTTTTACAATTTATCATTGCATACACAACACACTCATATTTGCGCAAACATCATCATCATAAGCTAAGTGTTAGAGGTTAAAGTTTCAACCTTTATCATTTAGAAGAGCTTGAAAGTAAATATACTTTCAAGACCTACAATAGCATTGTCTATAGGCTAGTTTCTGTTTATTTACTAACAAACCGTTTCTACTGTGCAAGACAAGTCCAAGACTTGATCTTTATTTTTAGTCATTTTTAGAAACAGGATTTATTGGTGAAACATGATTCAACCCCCTTCTCATGTTTCACTACCTTCAAGTAAAGCATTAGCATGTTGTCTCTTGATCCGATCTTCAGTAGCTAGAAGAAGAGCCTTTATTTCCTCAATAGAATATTGATCTTTTCTGGACAAGACTGAGGCAATGATTGGATTGTAGTCCTCACCAAGGCCATTGAAGATGCTGCTGATATGATCAGAGATTGAGACTGATTCTCCAACGGCCGCGAGGTGATCAGTTAATTGTTGAATTTCAAGAAGATAGTTTACTATGGAAGATATTTTCTTGGCACTTCTGAGTTGAGTTTTAAGCTTGTCCACCTTAGCCCGGATAGTGGAGGCATTGATGGTCTTGATCTTGGACCATAGTTGATAGGAGAATTGGCACCCTACCATGCGAGTCTTAAGGGAGGAAGAAAGAGATGAAAGGAGCCAAGAAAAGAGTAATAGATCTTGGCGTTTCCAAGATTTATATGCAAAGGATTCAATTTTGAGAGCAGCAGAATCATTGTCATATTGCGGAGGATCAGAGTGTTATTGAAGATGAGATTCGAGCCCATGGCCTTCAATGGTGGTAAGAGCTTCCAGTTCCCAAGGGAGATAATTGTTGTCATCTAGTTTTATTGAGACTGGTGTGGAGAAGGCATTAGACATCGATGAAGATGAAGAGGAGTTGGTGGATGTAGAAGACGAGGAAGAAGTATTGGAAGCATGCACCACGGATCAAGTAAGGGGATGATACCATGTGAGAATCTTGAAAAGAGAAAGGAAAAATAGAAAGCAAAGCAAATGAGATGAAATATACTGAATGATTGTAGAATAATCACTTGTGTTATTACAAAGCAGAACACTCTCAAAAATATAGAAGGAGCAAAACAGAAAGAAAATGAACTAGCAGAAAAAGAACAGATACACCAAAGATAGAACTAATACACCAAAGATAAGCACAGACTACACAAGTTGTTATATACTTTTACACTACCAGTTCCAATCCCACTATAATTAAATAACAAAATACTGAAGGACATAAAATTATATCGACGACGTACCAATGGTAAAACACACCCGGAGTTATGATAATTGGAAACACTATATATCGATGGTGGGAAAATTAACCATCAGAAAAATCGGTGGCGTAGACCAAAATTAAAAGAGTTTAATTTCAATACTCTGACTTTTACACTGTCATCCAATCAAAATGCTCCGTTTGTAAGACTTTTCAGGTAGTGGGAGAGAGAAAATACAACCATGACTAACATGGCAGCACATGATTGGATGACTGTGTAAAAAAATGGTACATTAACAGTGGATGAAATTTAAATCCAAATTAAAATAAACTGACCATATTTAGTTAACAAGAAAATATAGATGTACAACATAAAATACTTACAATATATATTTGTCCTACATGTTATTAATTTACCCAATATTTTCTCTCTCTCATTTCTCGTGCTCTTTCTTTCTTTCTTCTTTCTTTTTCTTCTTATTCTTCCTCTATAACTTTTACCCACCCACTCATTCTTCTTTCCCTGCAACTTTCATTCACACATCCACTTCCCATTGACTCATTCACACACTTTCTCCTTTTGTACGTTTTCTTTTTTTTTTCTTTTTCATTCTCTCTCTTTCTTCCATTAACAACACACTAAAACTTTATTTCATTTTTAAATTATATCTTTGTTCTTCATTACTATCATAAATAAAAAAGCACCCCATCAAATTACGAAAATGTTATCTCTGCATTTTTTTTGGTTATATAACGAAAGAAAATCAAACGAAATGATGAAGGAGGTGAGTTTTTTGTTATTCATTCCAGTAGTTCTTCTCATCTTCCCTGTTTCTTTTTCTTTTTATTCACTATGTCTCACACTTCATCCTGAACACATTTTTATTCATAAGTGAACACATTATTCTTCATCATTTAACACATTATTTAGTTATTAGTCAAAATGCAACTTATTTGTCGATGAACACATTATTTCATTAGTGAACACATTTTGTATTCATGGATGAACGCATTATTGTTCATCAGTGAACACATAACTTACTCGTTATGAACAAATATTTATGCATTGGTGAACATATAAATTTATTCATCTGTGAACATATTATTTATTCATTGGTGAATACATTGTATTTGTTTAGTCCACAATCTTAGCTTCGTAGCATCAGAGATGATAAAATTCATTGGTTTGAGATGTTTTTTAAATAAGTCTGTTCATTTTTCATACTTTAGTGTGTTCGTTTAGCGTGTTGAAATGTGTTTGTTAATGTGTGTATTGTTCACGCGCGGATTCGTGAGAGTGAGCACTCAAAACATGCATTTTTCACTTTTTTTTGCCCAATCTCCTAATTGTACGAGGGATATTACGTTGTATGTATTTTGTGTTGTATACCTAGCATTACCCTTTGGTTAACTGCGTGGTCATTTGGTTCCAAGATACACACGACGTACATACAATTTTTTATTTATTTTATATTATCGAAAAATTACAGACAACATTAAAATATTTAATTTTATAAATCATCAAGGAACTACCTTACCTAAAAATTTAGACTGTTAGGTTGAGATTCAAACGTCTCTCTTTGAATTTGAAGTATGGACAATGCATGATCTGTCTAGCCTTGTGTTTAATTTTTTAATTATTTTTATTTTTGTCAAAATTAGGGTTTGAACTTCTGACCACCTTGGACAGAAGGCTCTATACCATGTGAAGGAACTATATCTCCTAAAAGCTTAAATTAGCGACTAGGTTTCAATAGTTTCTCATGTACTAGTTTTTTATTTTATCCTACAACTAATTGAATATATATATATATATATATATATATATATATGCTACAAATGAGAAATTATGGGGATATAATTACTGAGATTAAGGTTAAGCTTGATTGTTATTGGCAAGTTAAGTGTAAGAGTGAAAGTGAATGTAGGAGGGTAAGGAATCTTACTCAATGGCACTGCCCTGATGGACCCCTATATGTTTGATGAAGAAGTTAAGAGAGTATATACCATAAAACTTGTTAGGATGTAATTGTTATGATTATATGAATGTTTTGATTTTGTTTAGATAATTTATGAATTTTCAACTTGGTCTTCTCAAAGATAAGATATAATTTTAGACAAGGTTGTTTAGGTTTATAATACTTTTAGGTAAATACTTGCTGCACAACAAAAAATCAATTAAAATAGTCAATATATTGTGCACAACATATATTATATGATACACACACAATATATAACATGTTATGCACATCATACATCACATGTTGTGCACATCATTTATCACATGTTGTAACATCGTATTTCTTTGCAATATGTGATATATGATTGTCCAACATATGATATATGTGGTGTACATATTATATAATATATGATGTGCATATAATATAATATATGTTATGCACAACATTTTGACTGTTTTGATTGATTTTTTGTTGTACACATATCAATGCTCATATTTTTAATACATGTCATAACTTTTATTAAGTAACATGATTTATCTTAGATTCATTGTTGTGTTAGAGTAGTTATAAGTGTGAAATTCTCTATACTTTTACTCTATAATTAGAATTTTTGCTGCTTGATTGCTTCCTAATCAATTGTGAATTATATGATTTTTGTTGGTGACTTCCACTTTGTGCTAATTGTGAATTTCTTGTATAAAATGCTAGAAATAATTGTTAAAATAAAATTGGTTCTATTTAGTATTGATCCAAGAAAGTTACATTTTCTATTTTTAGGAACCAATTAGTGGAAGGACAAGCATTAGAAGCAAAAGTATCAAAGAACTTAGTTCTCTTCAGGCACATAATTCACTAGCCAGATCAAAGAGCCTAATCTCAAGCTCTTGGCCCAATCTCACCCTGAGCCCGACGTAATGCAATAGCGACAAATGCAAGCTCGCTAGCAGATGTGTGCATTGTTTGCTAGCAGATAGCCCTTATGCGCTAGCGAATTGTCGTGGCTGCCGTAACAGTTATGGAAGAGTAGATTCCTTAGTTCTGGTGTTTAAAATTGGATTTTTATATGTTTGACTCTTGAGAATTGTGAAATTATATGTATTTCATGCATTTCATTATTGAGTTCTCTTCACTTTGGTTGTAAAATCATTGTAGTTTTGATGATTGTCATGGATGTGATGATGAGTGTAACACCCGCTACTAAAGGATGCCCACGTAGAGGGATCTATGTACCCTATAAACGCATTAGCTTACGTGACATGCATATCTAAGTTCGATTCATAAACACAATTTAGTAATAGATAATTTATCTTAATCTATCTGAAGTAAACATACATACTATATCTGAAATCATACATAACTAAAACATACATAACTTATACATAGTGTGGGGATCCTGTCCCAAAAGTCTGGAGCAACCTAATACATTATCTGTCTAGCATTACATAACATACATAAACATAAAAATCCTAAATCAGATTCCACAGAAGATGCAGAGCTCACCAAGATTTCTCAGTTAACATGACCTCTTAGTGGATAAGGGGTTCCTCGACAACAAGTTGAGTGTGATTTAAAAAACATAGGTGGTGGAGAGTGACTAACCAGCTCAGTGATGGGGTATCATGCATGTTATGCAACAAACATATCACGTATTACACAAACTAGCATGTTATCAATTAACAACCAAGATTATGTCGAGCTGTCACTACTGCTACGCTCTACCCGAGACCTTCTGCTGAAATCTGTAATTTGTAAGTTGGCTATCAGCATGCATCTAGAGTAATATCGTATCTGACCCCACAAGGTATAGTTGTATTTGTGAACCAAGTCATCCGATAATCAGGACCAGAACGAACTTGTCGATCTCGAGCGACTAGCTTCACTTAGTATGCCACAACTAAGATCTACCAGTACTTTCGAGCCATAGCGTACTAGATGCAAACTAACTACAGCTGAGTGACTACTCAAGACAATCAACACACAATACATAAAACATACATATCATATCATAATACATCATGCATGATTCATGATTCCTTTATCTATCTGTCTTGTCCTACCTGATTATATGTTGTAGCATGATCAAATAGCAACCAATAGCTAGCATACATAGAGCATATAGATATATACAACCTAGGGGTCTCTATGGTCATCTATCCTAACAGATCCTAACCAACTAGCATTTTACTACTACTACTATTACTATCATACAAACACATACTTAATCATTACTAATAATTATCTTATTTAATTATCAAACATTTATGTTATCTATGTGGTAACACATGGCACATCCACCATAAAACCTCCACTCACCTGGAATGGAATGAAACTGAGAAGCACTGCTATCTCCCGCTTCTGCTACCGACACTATGTTTGCACCTTGAGTGCAAAGACTAACCAGAAACGTAACAAAAAGAAAACTAAAATGTTGAACTAGAACGGTGCTCGCCCAGCAGGCTTGCCGCGTGCCCAACGTGCCTGTCTCACCTGACGAGCTTCCTGCTCGCCCAGCGGGACCCTACACAGAACCAAAAAAATATTCTACACAGTTCGTTTTGGGGAACTTACCTGGACTCCAAAAAGACCTCAAAACTTTAAACTTAACTCCACTACTTGAAGTTCCTCACAAGGAGAGTCCTCAAGACACTTCTTATCACGAAGAGATGAGTTTTTCTGGACGTTTAGAAAACCTTAATGATCCCCCTAATATATAAGAGTTGCAGAGGGTCTAGGTTCCTACTTCTAATTGATTTGGGAATTCTCTCGCCCAGTGCCCCTCATGCTCGTCCAGTGCATCTTCGCCCAGCACTGCCCGGTCTCGCCCAGCACGGTCACGCCTGGCTACTAAACCCCACGCTTGCTGAGCACGCTTCGAGGCTCTCTATCTCGTCCAACGTAACGAGGCTGTGTGAGGTCCGAGAGCACTTTTTCCGATATGGTCCTTTCTAAGTCGTTCCTAACCTCTTCCTAACATTCCTAGCTCATAAATAAGTCCTTCTTAGGAATACTACAGTATGGGGTAGGGGTGGACGTGAGTCGAGTTCAGTGAAGCTCAAGCTCGACAGAATCCTGGCTCGGCTCGAGCTCAACTCGTTAATAAACAAGCTAAAATGTGAGCTCGTGAGCTAGTCGAGCTTGACGAGACAACTTGATTAGGCACAATTTCAACCTATTTTAACTAAATAAAATAAAAAAATTCAATAATAACCAAATTAGTCATTATTAATAGTGACTAAACTCATAACCAAATTATCAAATGAAAGATCCAACAACCAAATGAATATAATAACCAAATCAACAAATTCTCCATAATCTAGCAACCAAATCAACATAATAGTATTGTCTTAAATTCAAAAAGCAAAACAACTCATTCTAATATCATAAAATTCTTTAATCGTTTGTGCAAATTTTCCAATTCTTTGCATTGATGGTATTTCCAAACTCCAATCATCAATCTACATAAGTAAAGAAAAAAATTTAGATATAATAAAAGTTAATAAAAATAATAAAAATTAATTAATAATACTATTGTAGAGTTGTGAATAGAATCCGAATAAAGAACAAATTAATAAAAATAACAAAAACTAATTAACAATATTATTTTGTAATGCAGTGTTGTCTATAGAATCAGAATAAGCAAAAAATTAATAATTGAAGAATGATAACAGAGTACGAAATCAGTGTACATAATAGGAACAAGAACAAATTAATAAAAGAGTATAGAATATATGAATTAATCAGTAGTTAAAATAGGAACAAGAAAAATAACTCGAAAGCATAGTAGAGACAATACTGAATAGGAACACGAATAAGAATGTGATTGAACAAATTACCTGTGGCTAGTAGTTGAGGTCGCCATTTTTTGTAGAACCGGAAAACTAAGCAGATGGATGAGCAGTCCCTGATCCACGCAGAAGGGCCGGGCCGTGAGAAGTGGAGGCACCGATGTGGCGATGTGGCTAGACGGTGTGAGGAAGAAAGGAGGCGAGGCGAGGCAGTTCCAAGCAGAGGCGCAGTTGTGTAGAGGGAACCGTGAGCAATGGAGGCATCGAGGCGATGTGAGCAATTGGACATGCTAACTTCCCTTAGGTCATCCCTCCAGACAACATTCCGTATGTTGTGAAGTCATTTATTGTCCACATTAATGATGCCCTCACCAAGAAGTTTTGTTTCAGGGAAATGTCGTACGTCATCACCCCCTCATTCCACAACTCCTTCAACTCATCAATGAATGGTTGGAGGTAAACATCAATCTTTGCTTTGGGGTTATCTAGCCTTGGTATTATGCAGGTCAGGAATAGGTATGGGTCCATCATGCACATCTGGGGAGGGGGGGTTGTATGGAGTGACAAGAACGGGCCAACAGGTGTATGGTCTACTGAAATGGGTATTTGGGGTGATTCCATTTGCACACAAACCCAACCGGACATTTCTAGGTTTAGATGCAAACTCCGGGTGCACATGATCAAAGTGTTTCCATGCTTCAGCATGAGAAGGATGCGTCATCAAACCATCATTCCTTTGGTTCTCACTATGCCACCTCATGTGCGGCGTAGAGCTCATCGACGCATACAAACGCTTGAGTCTTGGTATTAACGGCAAATCATGCACCATTCTTCTAGGGACCGCCTTACTGTTCCCACAGCCACCTCGCTTTGGTTTAAAACTGGGCTCTCCACAAAACATGCAATTCTCAAGTTCACTATCGTGCTTGTAATACAACATACATCCATTCACACAACAGTCAATCTTCACTTCATTAAACCCCAACTTGTAAAACAGTTTCTTAACTTGGTAGAAGTTCTTAGGGATTGCATCTAGATGTTATGTAAGCTCCCCAATCAACTGACTCCACTGTTCGAAGGAACTTTGGCTTTGATTGCCATCGAACTTAATGCTAAGCATTCGAACGACCAAAGGTAAATCAGAGTGTGCACATCCTGGCCATAATGGTCGATTTGCAGCCTCTAGCAGTGAGAAGAAACTCTGATCATCTTGGTTTGGTGGTTCCTCTGTATGTGCTTGATCACCTCTGCCTTCATCGCAAAACCAGTCATATATCATCTCATTGTACCTGTTCAAGTTATCCTCCCATCCGGATCCCCCCGTCTCGTGTTCTTGTGTCCATTGCATTCCACTATAGCTACTTTCACCGTGATCGTTGGCCATTACCACCTCGTTGTGTTCTGTCCACACATATTAGTCGTCCTTGAAATCATGCTTCATTTAATGAACTTGTACTATGTCGATACCTAAAAGCCTTCTGCACTGACACTTACAACACGGGCATCTAGTTGTCCCTTCACTCTGATATTGAGCCGTACTACAAGCCACCTCGATGAATTCCTGCATACCCCTCACAAATTCAGGTTTTAAACTGCCTTGATGTGCATGCAGGCGATCATACATCCATGAACGATCTGGTCTTAACATTGTCGTTGCGGTTGTAACCATTATGATTTTTAAACTCTGCCAATTCTGACTTCTCATTTATTTTATGATTTAATCAACCAGTATTGCCGGAGTTCAAGAACCGGTCTTAGACTAAGTCATCTACCCTAAGGTTTTGCAATAGTCAAAAAAATCATATGACAAATATATTCCTCTACCCCAACAAAAACCCATTTTTAATAATCACAAAGTCCAAAGTTAATCTAAAATCAATAAAAAAAACTAACATTTAAACAATTAAACATTAACCCCAATTTCATATTCTTTACTGTCAATTTAAAGTTAAACCCCAAATCCAATTTCAACCACAATAACAATTACACACATTTATAATTAATATTACAATTAAAATTACAATTTAAATTAAATCCATTAATCAATCACCGGTTGTCTAAAAATTTTGAGAAAAAAAAACTAAACCGATTAAATTGTAGAGGACATTACCAGGAACAAAATGGCAGTAATCTTTTCGTGATTGGAGGTAGGGCCGTCAAAACGGGCCAATCCGTTTATCTGCCAAAAAAAAGAGGGTCGGGCGGAAAAATTATGGACAGTTTAACATCTATCCGTTTTCGGCCCGATTCGTTTAACCCGCGAGTTAAGCAGGCCAACAAATCGGATTCGCGGGCAGCCTGTTTTTCCATTTATTTTTTTAAAATTAAAAAATAAGTAAATAACACAACAACCCAACAATTTAAAATTTCCGATGGCCCATTACGTGACAGCCCAAAAAGTATGCGCCCATAATTCTTAAGGTTTTAGGTTTTTCAATTTTCAATTCATTTTCATTCATTCTTTCATTTTTCAGCACTCAGCAACACTAGGAGCAGTGAGCCCACAGCAGTTGCACAGCCACTGGCAGTAACCACACCACACACACACGACACACTCACTGTGCACTCTACACACAGCGTGCCGACCAGCGACCATGCTACCCTTCTCCCTGCATGACCGCGACCACCGACCAAGACCACGCGCCGCCGCCCCAGCCGACCACGACCGCACGCTACCTTTCTCCCTGCGTGAGTTGCAGCGCGACCACCGACCACGACCGCGCTACCCTTCTCCCTGCGCGACTACGACCACCGACCCCAGTCACGCGTAGCTTCAGCCTCTGCTAGACCTGCCGCGACCGCGTGCGCCTCCCCACTGCGCGACCACGAGCCCAGCCGCGACTTCCCTCGTGCGCCTCCCCCCTGCACGACCTTCGGCCGCCCTTGTGACAAGCTGTCGACCGCCCTTGTGAAAAGCTTTCGTTTAATCTGCAAAAAAGAAAAAAAAAACGGGCGGGCCAAACGGCCTGCGAGATTTGCGTTTAACGAATCGATCCAAAAAAAAATCGTTTATGTTTGCTGGGCGGGCTGGTCCGACCCGTTTACAAAGCGGGCCTAAACGGGTTAGGCCTAAATGGCGTGCCCCGTGTAACACCCTGATTTTCATTAAGTCCTAATCGAGGAAAATTAAGGGTAATTGACCTTGGTTAGAATTTAATTAAGTTTGGGTGGATAAGTTTCTTCTAGTAAACCATTATGTGTTATATGATCTAAGTGTATGTATGTGTGTTATATGATTTATGTGTGTTTATCATGTGCTATATGATTTATGTGTATGAATATATGTATTAATTATATGTTATGTGAATTATGGTTTATATATTATTTATTTATTTTATTTTATGTTTAAATATTAGAAAAATTATATGAGCATTATAGTATTATTTGGGAGGTTTTAGAGTGTTTTAGTAATTTTTGAGTAACGGTGGGCCCCACGGTGACTCTTAACCTAGCCACTCCCTATATAAACTCTAGTAACCCTCTCCACTTCAGAAAAACACTCATCTCCTTCTTCTGAGCCGTCATAGCCATTTTTCTCTCAAGAGCTCCCTAAGCCATTGATACTCCAAACCACGAAACACCCATCAAACCTTACCCAATCCAGAAAATAAACTCATATTCTTAATCCTCTCATCAAGCCGGAGCTTTCTACCGATTCCGTTTCTCCGTTAAGAGTCTCCGACATCACCGGACCGTTCATGGGGCTAGAGAGAGAGGTTTAAACGAGAGCAACGTCGGGAAATGGTTTGTCCTTGCATTTTAGTTATTGTCTTCAAGAGGTAGGGGTTTAGGCATTCTATTTTCGTGCATATTGATGATGATTTTACGAAATTGATGTTATGGTCGTAAAAGGGTTAAAAGATGTCGATTTTCGTAAAAGGAGTGAGAGACAGCGCAAGACCAGCGCTGTCTCTCACTCCTTTTACGAAAATTGACATGTTTTAACCCTTTTATGCTCCCTAATGCGTTATACGGCATGTGTATTGAAATATATAATTATTGTATGGAATATATATGTGTTATACTGAGTATGTGTATTGCTTTTATGATGAGTTAAATTGTTTATGTAATTATATGATATATATTATGATGAAATGCTCTGCATGAATTAACTCTGTCACCCGGTAAATGTTAAAAGATGCTCTGAAAGATCTCTGTTAATTCTGAAAGATTTGTGATAATTAAAAGACGTTCTGAAAGATCTCTGATACTCTGAAAGATTAAAATACTCTGTAGCCTTCAGCTTATGATGAGTGTTGTAGGGAGGGGTGGCATCCTCGGCTGCAACTCCTTCACTTGAGGAAGGTGAACTGTACCCCCTCTTCCCCATATGTTTTAGGATGAGCTCATGCCTAGGGGCCGGATTGTAGGAGTAAGGATGGGAGGGAGGCTTTGCCATGTCTGACAGATTTAAAGTAAAAGTAAATGACAAGATACTCTGAACGAAAGCTCTGATATATGTTCTGTTATGTCATATTTTCCTTATTCATGTTTAGAAGAACATAGCACACTACACAGAGACCTTTAATTATGATATGTCATATTTTCCTTATTCATGTTTAGAAGCACATAGCACACTACACAGAGACCTTTAAATAAAATGAATAAGACGCACTTAGGTAAGACGTTCCGGGAAAAGATTGTTTTTAACTTATATCTGAATTGAACTCATTCATACTTCACTTATTTTATAATAAAACCCGGGACAACTTCCTCTATTGAGTCGCTTCCCAGTGCTCACCCTATGTTTTTCCCACCTTTTAGAGGAGCAGACAGAGCAGGATGTCGAAGCACACGAGGAGCCCGTGCAAACTTAGTTTATGATATAGTTCCTTAGATATCAGAGACATGTTTTATTTCCTTATCAGATGTTATGATTTTTATGCTTCGGCTACGTTTATTCATTTATTATGTTTTCTGAGTCCGGACCTTTGTTAGCCGGCAGCTATTTATTTACTCGTATTTATAGTGGAGTGTCATAGGTCACAGTTTTTGGCTTACGGAGTGAGACCTAGTATTTATTTCATGTTTGTAACTTGATGGGAGTTATTTATATGATGAGGTTTTTTCAGTAGATGTTTGTATCGCTTATATTGTCGCTTATCATATGCGCAAAGCCCTTATTTTCTATTCCGCGAATGTTTACGAAAAATCTACTCCCGCCTATTTTCCGCGTATTATATTTTACATATAAAGATAAAACATGATAACAGGAGGTAACCCTTATGAAATAGCCTAAAATGACTTAAGCGTGAAGGGCTATCTAGTAGGGTGTTACACCCCGCCCGTTTGACAGCCCTAATTAGAGGCTCACCGGCGCCGGAAAATGGCCTGGGAAGTGGTGGTTGCGGCGGGTGGAGAGGGAGAGAGCGAAGAGAGAGACACCGATCGTGAATGAGGAAGAAGACCTGCGCGTTTTCTCACATTCACTTAAAATCGGCGGGCTTGCAACGGTTTCCCGACGGGAAGTGTTTCCCAAAAACGCACCATTTTGAAGTCACTTAAAAAAAAGGGTTTCCCGACGAGATAGTGACATAATTGTATTATTTTGAATACCGACAGGGATGAGACAGGTAAAGAATAAGGAACGAAACGTCGTGAGGCCAAAACGCAGCATTTTATTCTAGCTTTTCTGACGGTGCCTAGACTGGTACGTATAATAACCAATTCCCACGGCGTATAGATGAATACAAATTGTAACCCTAACCCTAAACCCTAACTATCCTTTCCCGACGGGGGTTAGACGGACTAAGTATATGTTAAATCCCGACGGGTTGCTGACGGGGCTTTAAATTTAGAAATTCTCGACGGGATCTCGAGGGAAATGAAAACCCCAGCAAAGTGGTGCCAATACGTCGTGGGGTTCCCGACGGGTAATGGACGGTTCCAAGCGCGCTAAATTTTTGCGCCATTTTTCGCGAAAAAAGAGATGGTATCCCGACGAGAAACTAAGGCGCATTTGAGAACAATCAACGAGGTCAAACCGCCGTCTAATCGCCGTCAGGTAAATTCCCGTCGGGAATTCCCATCGATTTTTCGCGAGTTTGTAGTAGTGTAGCACCGATACCCTTTCTAATGTGTGGCATAACTTACAAAGACA
Source organism: Aeschynomene evenia (assembly GCA_013621005.1). Lineage (NCBI taxonomy): Eukaryota > Viridiplantae > Streptophyta > Magnoliopsida > Fabales > Fabaceae > Aeschynomene > Aeschynomene evenia. The sequence continues at coordinate 14,167,845 of CM024271.1, forward strand.
CACTTTTCAGCACATGGTTCAAGTTTTGTGCTATTTTCTCGAGGGATATGAACAAACACAGAGCACCCAAAAGCTCGTGGAGGCAGAGTCATGATAGAAGGAATTTCGCTTTGGGTTACTTATGGCTGTTGTCGTGACAGCCATAAATTTAATTATTTATAAAACCAAGTTCCCCTAATATAGTTTAGTGGAAACCAGGGTCGTCTCTCCCAAGGAATGGCTAAGAGAGTAATGCACAAGACTAGTTGTATGACGGTTTGTCACAATTGGGGGGTTTTTTTTATGCAAGGGAATTAAATTGGAATAAATTGAGAATAATAAAAACAGCGGTTTATGGGGGTGGAACATTCATTAGGGTGTTATCATTGGCTATGAAAGAATGCATGAGTTGATTAATTACGCCGGAGTTAGATATAACTCCTTTGTTGTGATTCTAATGATTAATTGCATAGAATGGGATTAATTAGTGAGATCTCACCTTTAGTTCCACTTTCAACAATTGTTAAAGCCAATCACATTAATCTAATTAAAGAGACTAATCAGCCAATTAATTACTCATTACCAAATCCTAATATGCCATGCATCAATTAATCAACTAACACATAAACATATGCCAATGAATTAGCCAACTCAATCGAGTAAGCCAAGACAAAGGATTAAACACACAATTTAAGATCTCAAATTATATGCCAAGGGTTGATAATGAAAACTTATGCAAGATTAAGAACAAAGCCTCAATTTACCCCAATGATGTTCACACCCTCATAAACCACAAGAAACTTAGTTACTCATGGCAGGAGTTAAAAACGCAAGAAATAAATTGGAATAAAGAAAGCAATTAACAATAAAGAGCAAAGTAAGAAATTAAATGCAAATTGGAAAGATGGAAAAACGAATAACTGAATTAATGATAAAAGAGTAACTTACAAAACCCAAAAAGGGCTTGGACGAATAACGTTGGAAATGTAAATGAAGGAGCTAGAGCTAAACTAGGAGAAACGGAAATCCTAATGGAGAGATAAATAACTCTAACTAGGAAAAGAAAAGATACAAAAGTGGTGGTGTTCAGAGGTGTTGTTTCTGATGTATTAGCTTCCTTTAAATAAGATGAGCAGCCTCCAAACCCTAATCAATTTGGGCCCCCAACTCGTGCAGATAGGGTTTCTGCTGTGCACGTGACGAGTTTAAGTGAGCCTCGCGCGCTGGAGCGCATTATGGGCGCTGGAGCGCTCGATGCTGGTTCTGAAATCCACTGCTCTGCTTCTTGCTTAGTTCCTGATGTTTACAGCTCCAATAATACCTGTGACCTGTACTAAAAATACAAAATATCCAAGATCAAGTGCAAAGGTCATCCTTGAATTGTAAAAACATCATAAAACTTGTTATTTTAGCCTTTATTTCTGTTAAGCTCAGATTAATTCCAAGTTGTATTAAATACAATAAAAGACCAAAATAGAGCAAATAATTGCATACAATCATCCAAATTAAGGGCATAAAATATTGGTAAAAACCACGTTATCAGTTACCAGTACCTGTAGGGGTGTCTTATGGTTAAGGATTTGTATAGGAAGACGGTTAAGGACATAGACGGAGGTGGTAAAAACCACGTTACCAAATATCCCCACACTTGAACAATTGCATGTCCTCGTGCAAAAGCAATTGCATGTCTCTCAAAGCAAAGCATTGGCTAACACATCTAACACCTAAGTCGTAAAAGAAAAATAAAATCTACAGATGATGGAAAGTTATTCAAAACAGCACACCTTGGTCAGATTTATACAATACGCTTAACATGTTATCAGTTTGCATTAAGAGAAATACATGAGTTAGGAGAATCAGTTCATGTTATGCAGAGTTGGTTGATTGGCCCTCACCAGTGTGTTTTTTCTCTCAATCACTCAGTGTTTTGGCTAAGCACTCAATTGAATAATTCACACAAGTATTCACATTCCATAAATTTGCTATACTCCTAACGTTGCAATTCTACAAACATGGTGCATCAAGAGGTCTTTTCAGGGTTGTAACGGGGCTTGGGTTAGGTGTGGCATATATGGGAAGTGGACTTAATTCCAAAAAACTAAGACTTCATGGTCTGATCGATCCTAGATGACTTCTATCACTACAGAAAAGATGGAGAGAGAAGAGATGGAGAGAATAGAAATACCCAAGATCAATAACCCATAAATTCTTACAATTAACATTCCCAAGGTTCCCAAATATTTTCACATTAATTCCCAGGAACCCAACAACCTTTATTTGCATAATTCACATTTTTTTCTTGATTTTTTTGTATTTTTCGATTTTTTTTTATTACCTCATCTCAATTCTTTTGGTAATTAAAATGAGGTGGAAAAGAAAGTAACAAAAGACCACTGATGTACAAGGACTACCCTTACAGCTATGTTCCCATATTTTACAATACATACCAATGCTCAATTTAACTCAATTTCCCCACACTTAAGACCTTTGCCCAATAATCAAACCATGTCCTCCTAGTTTCTCAGAAGGGATTTTTCATTGTTTTTCTGTCTTTGGCTTATAATGAGCTTAGTAACAAAAAAGGGATAAAGGCTCAAATTGGCTACAAACAATGGGAATTGTGTATGAGTTGGCTATTTGGCTAAGTGGCTTTTAAATGTAAAAACAAAATTATGCTTCAATCACATGCAACATGTATAAATGCAAAACAAGAATCAAGCAAATTCAGGAATAACAAATACAAGTGTGTGTGTGCTCACAGAAAGAAAGTGATCAGTTGATATATGTAATCACATTTAAGGCTCAAATCTCACAGGTAATCCAACCAACCAAACAGAGATAATACAAACAATTCAAACTCATATTAGATTATCATGCCAACATTCCTGAGTTAAAATCAAAGGGCAAAGCAATTTCAGACCAAAAGGTGCTATAAAGAAAACTACCCAAACATCTACCTAAAAACACATAAAAATAAAATAAAGAAAAAGAAAAAGAGTTAGGCATGCCATTATTTACAAAAGCCAATTTTTCTACACCCTCCCCACACTTGAATGAGACACTGTCCCCAGTGTCAACAAATTAAAGAACAGAGAAAAGGGTATAGAAAGGACCTACGGAGGACTCAATCGTCCTCTGAACCGTCATCATCCTCATCACCGTCCTCCTCCTCAGCCTCATCATCCTCATCATCATCGTCGTCCTCGTCCTCATCGACATCAATAGGAGCCTGGGACTGTCCCGCAGCTCCATAACTGGCGGAAAAGCGCTGGTCGATGTAGGATCGGAAACCGCTCTGCATCTCAGCGATCCTCTGGTCATAGTGAGTCTGCATGGCCAGGTATCGCTGATCATGATAGCTCTCGGCAGCAGCGAACTTCTTATCGAAGTACTCCCTCATGTTGACCTCCATCTGGGTCAACTGTGCAGCAATGGAATCTAGGGGATTCCCTGTTGGCTGGGTCTTGTTCTGAGCTGCTGCATCCTTGGTAGCAAGACCGGCGGCGGTGATGGTGGAATGTGGCCCTTGCCACTCGTCGTCGGCTTACTCTGGCACACCACACTGGATAGCCAAAGAGGTGATCAGAGAGGGAAAGGGAAGGCACATGTAGGCCTCAATGTGGTGAGCCTGATGCATGGTGCGTTGCAGACGAGTGGGCAAGTCTACCCAGTGGCCCTCCATAATGCAGTAGAGGTGGAGGGCCTGCTCTGTGGTGAGTTCGGAGATGTGGGAGACTAGGTAGATGTGGCTGAAGTAGATGCGGGACCACGCTCTGGTCTCCAGGTTGAGCGTGTAGTTCTTCAGCGTGCGGGGGAGCATATTGGCTCCCAGCGTCTAGCTGCAACCCGGGAGGCAGAGGCGGTTCTTGATCGCATCCAAACTCGTATCAGCCATGGTCTGTATGGCATCCAGCTCTCTGAGTGCATAATCGGGCTCCGGGGCAATCTGAATGTGTGTGGCTATGCTCGCCACGTCTACCGGAATGAACTTGCCCCGGAGGAACACATCAGTGGCGGTGCGGTCGTGGAAGTTGGCATAGAACTCCCGCACCCACGTGATGTTCGCCCTAACGGGGGCACAGAGAAGGTAGTGGGCCCACCCCCGCCTCTCAATCTCTGCCACGACCTTATCGAGCCGTCCTTGGCCCTCGTCGTGGAACTGATACCCCAACTCAAAGAGGGGTTTCCTCTTATGAATCGTGGCATGGAAAGCCATCTCGACAGTGACGTCGAGGAACCGTGCGGGGTCGTGAGGCTGATCATAGGAGTGATCATCCTCCTCGGTGGTGCGTACTCTCTTCCCCTTACCGCCTCGGGTTCGTGGTGTCATGCCTGAAAAGGTAAGGATCAAGACAATTAAGTTCCAGTATACAGTCCAAATTTTGGCTAATGTCAATTCTAGTCATGCTATAAATCAATGGAAATGCAAAATAAAATATAATACAGCAGTTAAACATGCCTAATCCAGCAAACAAGTAAACACAGATTCGGCCCAAATTCTGCAGCAGACCGGCGCTGGAGCACGGAGGACGCGCTGGAGCGCACGATCTGCAACGGAACGAAAGCACCTCGCGCTCGAGCGCGTATAACGCGCCGGAGCGCATGACGATTTCGACGACAGTACAGAGTAGCGCAGAACAGTAAGAACACGCTCCCAACTCAAAATTTCTCACCATTCTAACCGATTAAATCAAATAACATGCAAAACCAACTGATTAAACTCACACTAAACAACCGAAAATCACATTTTCCATCTCCTAATCAATCAAAGAACCGGTTTCTACCAAGAACAATGAAAAGATTGAGTTTTAGACCAATGTACCTTGATAGGATGCAATGCAATGATAAGATGGACAAATGTATGGAGGCAAATATGAGCAAATGTGTGAAAACTGGTGAGAGAGAGAAGAGAGAAAAACGGCTGCGCTGGAGCTACAATGGAGGGAGATGGTGATCGAATGGTCTGCGATATGGGGATTTAGGGTTTTTGAAGAAACCCGTGCGCGCTAGAGCGCGCTGGAGTGCGAAGCCCAAACGCAGTGTTTCATGAAAACGAGACGCGCGTGCTGGGGCGCGTATGGGGCGCTCGGGCGCGGCCTCCTGATGTAGAATCAGTGTTTTACTGCTATAAATCCTAAAATGCATGAAACTATCCTAATTAATTTAAATGCATGCAAAAATTTAAACATGCCAATAAAAATAAAAATAAAATACGGAAAATAAAATACGGAATTTAAAATACTGAAATTGAAATACGGAAATTAAAATACGGAAATTAAAAATACTGAAAAAAATAGGAAAAACCGGTGGGTTGTCTCCCACGAAGCACTTTGCTTTAACGTCCCTAAGTTGGACGGTCGACCGTTTTGTGGCTACTTTGATCCAGCACTGTCAGCACCGGCTGCTCCGGTCATGATGTGGATGGCACTCACATTCCCCTTGGGATTGGGAACTGTTTGAGATGGGATCTGTGAGGTGCCAACTTGTTCACAGGCTTGTGTGGCCGGATTTCCCTTCATTTGATTGACCTCATTCTACAAGTTCAGCATCATCCTTTGTTGCTCCATGAGTAGCTTCATCACATCACCGATGGTTGGCTCGTTAGGATTCGGAGGTGCAAGCAGAGCCAATTGTTGCGGTGGTGGAGGCAAGGCCATTGGAGCCTGATATGGAGCCTGGGGTTGCCTTTGATGAGGAGGTTGGTACCGGACCTGCTGAGGTTGCTGCACTTGTTGTGGCTATGGATTATTATTCCACCTCAGGTTCGGGTGATTCCTCCAACTTGGGTTGTAGGTGTTCCCCGTAGGTTGATTCTGTGGCTGAAACTGAGACTTTCTCGGGAAGGTGTTTGCAACTTCCACCACTGTTGCCTCTTCTTGGAGATGTGGGCATTAGTCAGTTGGATGGGTCTCCAAGGAGCATATCGCACACACCATTGCTTGGCTGGAGGTTCCCGGTTTGGCTTGATTGATGGCCAATTGCTTCATGAAGGTAGCAATTTCATCCAGCTTTTGGTGTAGGCCACCACTCTTCTGTTGAGCTACCTCATTCAACCCTTTGGTCACAGCGGTTGCCCTTGTGCCAAATTGCTGTGAGTTCACAGCCATGTTTTCGAGCAGAAGCCTTGTTGCTGCCGGACTTTTGTCCATCAGGGCCCCACCACTAGCGGCGTCAATCATACAGCGATCCATACCCGTCATACCCTCATAATAGTACTGGATCAACAATTGTTCGGAGATCTGATGGGTTGGACAACTTGCCACCAGTTTCTTGAATCTCTCCTAGTATTCATGGAGAGACTAACCTTGCAGTTGGCGGATGCCACTAATGTCCTTCCTTATGGCGGCTGCCCTTGAGGCTGGGAAGAACTTTTCCAAAAAGATCTTCTTCATGCCAATCCAGGTGTTGACGGCTCCATTTGGCAGGTTCAGGAACCATTGCTTCTCTTGACCGTCCAGAGAGAACGGAAAAGCCCGAAGCTTCACGTGTTCCTCGTTGACTCCTCTTGGCTTGAGAGTCTCACACACCACATGGAATTCATTGAGGTGCTGGTGTGGATCCTCTCCGGCCAAACCGTGGAATTTAGGGAGCAAGTGGAGAATAGCTCCCTTGAGCTCGAACTCAGTGTCCAACCTTGGGTAGGTAATCCCCAAAGGTTGTTGACTGAGGTCAGGAGCTGCAAGTTCCTTCAGGGTGGGCTGATAGTCTGCCATAATCGAACTTGGACCTGAAACACTAACAGACAAATTAGAAAGTTCAGGACCAGAGAAAAGTAGCGTTTCAAACGGTGGATCTTCTGGTTGCCCTTGAGACTCAGTAAACCCTCTCCTAGCTTGCCTTATTTTCCTCAAAGTGTGTTCGATTTCAGGATAAAAAACGGCAAGCTGAGGATCCGGTTGAGATCGAGTCTTGCGTGTCTGCAACCTTGCAGTCGCATTCGCGCGCTGGGGCGTTGCATACGCGCTGGAGCGCGAGTATCAGCAGCAGACTCAGCTGTTCTTGGAACAGCGAGTCTGGGAAGAGTAAAAATAAATAAAAAACGAAAATAAAGTGCAAAATAAAAAGAAAATCTTTTTGTTGTTTTTATTTTTGAAAGAAACAAAGAAAAATAAAAGAAAACGGTTATGTACACTATTTACAAATCAAACAACTAGTGATTACTTTCATCGCCATTCCCCGGCAACGGCGCCAAAAATTTGATGGCTGTTGTCGTGACAGCCATAAATTTAATTATTTATAAAACCAAGTTCCCCTAATATAGTTTAGTGGAAACCAGGGTCGTCTCTCACAAGGAATGGCTAAGAGAGTAATGCACAAGACTAGTTGTATGACGGTTTGTCACAATTGGGGGTTTTTTGTATGCAAGGGAATTAAATTGGAATAAATTGAGAATAATAAAAACAACGGTTTATGGGGGTGGAACATTCATTAGGGCGTTATCATTGGCTATGAAAGAATGCATGAGTTGATTAATTATGCCGGAGTTAGATATAACTCCTTTGTTGTGATTCTAATGATTAATTGCCTAGAATGTGATTAATTAGTGAGATCTCACCTTTAGTTCCACTTTCAACAATTGTTAAAGCCAATCACATTAATCTAATTAAAGAGACTAATCAGCCAATTAATTACTCATTACCAAATCCTAATATGCCATGCATCAATTAATCAACTAACACATAAACATATGCCAATGAATTAGCCAACTCAATCGAGTAAGCCAAGACAAAGGATTAAACACACAATTTAAGATCTCAAATTATATACCAAGGGTTGATAATGAAAACTTATGCAAGATTAAGAACAAAGCCTCAATTTACCCCAATGATGTTCACACCCTCATAAACCACCAAGAAACTTAGTTACTCATGATAGGAGTTAAAAAGGCAAGAAATAAATTGGAATAAAGAAAGCAATTAACAATAAAGAGCAAAGTAAGAAATTAAATGCAAATTGGAAAGATGGAAAAACGAATAATTGAATTAATGATAAAAGAGTAACTTACAAAACCCAAAAAGGGATTGGACGAATAACGTTGGAAATGTAAATGAAGGAGCTAGAGCTAAACTAGGAGAAACGGAAATCCTAATGGAGAGAAAAATAACTCTAACTAGGAAAAGAAAAGATATAAAAGTGGTGGTGTTCAGAGGTGTTGTTTCTGATGCATTAGCTTCCTTTAAATAAGATGAGCAGCCTCAAACCCTAATCAATTTGGGCCCCCAACTCGTGCAGATAGGGTTTCTGCTGTGACAGAGTTGCGGCGCGGCGCTGGGGCGCGTATAGCTCGCTAGAGCGCCAGCGCTGTTCACGTGACGAGTTTAAGTGAGCCTCGCGCGCTGGAGCGCGCTATGGGCGCTGGAGCGCTCGATGCTGGTTCTGAAATCCACTGCTCCGCTTCTTGCTCAGTTACTGATGTTTATAGCTCCAATAATACCTGTGACCTGTACTAAAAATACAAAATATCCAAGATCAAGTGCAAAGGTCATCCTTGAATTGTAAAAACATCATAAAACTTGTTATTTTAGCCTTTATTTCTATTAAGCTCAGATTAATTCCAAGTTGTATTAAATACAATAAAAGGCCAAAATAGAGCAAAGAATTGCATACAATCATCCAAATTAAGGGCATAAAATATTGGTAAAAACCACGTTATCAGTTACCAGTACCTGTAGGGGTGTCTTATGGTTAAGGATTTGTATAGGAAGACGGTTAAGGACATAGACGGAGGTGGCTGCTGCCTTGGGCTAAAAGGTTGGTGGGACCTGTGACTCTAGAATCATTGCTTGCATTATTTCCAACAGAGTTCTATTTTTCCTTTCTACAACACCGTTTTGTTGAGGGGTGTTCGGACAAGAGGTTTAGTGGATTGAGCCATTATGTTGGAAAAAATTTGGCATGTCCTGATTGACATATTCGCCACCATTGTCGGAGCGAAGGATTTTATTTTTTTTGTAAAATTGGATGGAGATCATTTGGTAGAAAGCAAAGAATTTATCATGAACCTTAGATTTATTTTTTAAAAAGTACACCCAAGTCATGTGCGAGAAATCATCCACAAATAAGAGGAAATATTTGAACCTACTATTATTAGAATTTGGGGTTGGGCCCTACACATCATAATGCACCAACGAAAAAATAGAAGCAACTCAAGTGTTATTAGAAGAAAAAGTAGTCCTATGATTCTTAGTCTTCATACACGTTTCACACCTAATAGAGTTTATGTTGTTAGTAAAAAGGCTAGGAAATAAAAACTTGAGGTACCCAAAAGATAGATGTCCCAACCGTTTGTGCCATAACCATAGTTGTATGGTGACAATTCCGTGAGCAAGCATGACATGTCCCTTGTGGGTCACTTCATTATCGAAGCATGGGTCTAGCTTATTGATACCTTTCAAAAAAACAAACAGCACGTAGAGGCCTTTGTGCTCAGTACCACGCTCAATGATATCCTTCGTACGTATGTCCTGTAACAGAAAAAACTGAAATACATTAGTACAACACAATTGAGATCTTTGGTTACTTGACTAACGGATAGTAATTTTGAAGAGAGAGCAGGAACGTAGAGACAATTATTAAGTTCAATTTTTTTTTTAGAAAACAATGGAGCCTCCCCTTTAACATTTATAAGTTCACCACTAGTTGTCTTAATAAAGGTCTTTGTTGGTTGAGATAGGTGGGTAAAGTCATTTGGGTCATGGGTCATAGTGTTAGTGACTCCACAGTCAAAAATCCATTTATCAGATTTTTGTGAATCCTTTAAAATCAAGTTGGGCTTCATGTAGCTTGTGTGTGACTTTTTGTACAGATGGTAAGGTTTTGGTAATTGGGCTTTTGGTGGGGGAAGTAAGAGGTGAGTTTGGGTTAGGGTTAATAAGAGGTGAGGTTGGGTTAGGGTTAATAAGAGGTGAGGTTGGGCTAGGGTTAGGTTGGGTTAGGGTAATTAGTTGAGACCCAATTCGATCTCCTTCTTCTTCTCTTCCCTTACCCGACGCTGACTCTTCTGTTCTATGTACCGCCGCAGCTGCTCTACCTGGTTGGCTCTGTTCGGATGGTTCTCCCCATGTCCCGGTGTTGCCGCCATTGCTGCTGGTTACCTCCGGGATGCCACAACAGCGGCTCCTCTTCCACCACCGTTTGCAGTGATGGCGGTTCGATAGCTTCTGTTCTCCCACCACTTAGGGTAGCCGACGAACTTGAAGCATTGCTCTTTCGTGTGCTTCTTCATCCCACAATGTGTATAGAATAGATGTGATTTATCTTCCTTCTCTCTTCTCCCTCATGGCTTCGTTCGGGTTTCTAGTAGGTTCCTTCTTTCTCTCTCTCTCTCTCCCCTTCGGTTCCCTGGTGCTTTGATTACCAGTGGTGTAGGCGGCTTGAACTGAGGAGAGTGGTTCTCTCTTCATTATATCTCTTTTAATTGACTCGTATTTGTCGTCAATAGCCTTCAGTAACTGGTACAACCTCTGTTCATGCATCTTCTTGTTGTAGATTAGGATATTTTCGGGGTCCTTCATCGGGTTTGGTTCACGTTGATCTATAGTCATCCAAATATTTTGCAACTTATTCCAACATTCTTCTAGAGATCCTCCATTTTGTCATAGGGAGTTGGCTATTTTATGGAGGTCAAACACCTGTAACGAGTCAGTTCCATAGCCATAGTTAATGGTCAGTGCATCCCATAGGGTTTTTGCAGTTGGGTACTACAAGACATTGTTCACTAACTCTATTTCAATGTTCTGGACCAGCCATGTAAAAACACACTGATTGTCTTGTTCCCATATTGAAAAATCTTTATATGTCATAATTGGAGGCTGGGGAATTCCACTGATATGAGACTTCTCCCCTTCCTCCAATTGCCTTCTTCACCAGCGTTGCCCAAAGGGCATAGTTGTCCCCGTTGAGCTGAAGGTAGTGAAACGTGAGAAGGGGGGTTGAATCATGTTACACCAATAAATCCTGTTTCTGAAAATTACTAAAAAATAACGATCAAGTCTTGGACTTGTGCTGCACAGTAGAAACGATTTGTTAGTAAATAAACAGAAATTAGCCTATAGACAAGGCTATTGTAGATCTTAAAAGTATATTTACTTTCAAGCTTTTCTAAATGATAAAGGTTAAAACTTTAACCTCTAACACTTAGCTTATGATGATGATATATGCGCAACTTTATGTGTGTGTGTATGCAATGATAAATTGTAAAAACAATTAAATAAAGAGAAAGGGAAGAGAGAGAGCACACACAAACTTTTTATACTGGTTCGACAACGTGCCTACTCCAGCCCCCAGGATTCACCTGAGATTTCACTAACACCACCAACAACTAAGTGGACTTTCTTGCCTCTGCTACACCACAAAAGACTCCAACCCGCACCTACAAAAGGGTGACTAACTGCCTTGCTTGCTGGTTGTATCCCTGTGCCACAAGTCTAGCTTTGTTCCTTGTGACCTTTCCGGACTCATCTAACTAGCTTGTTTCGGAATACCCATTTTGTGCCAATAAACGTTTTGCCTTTGGGTTTCTGAACAAGCTTCGACACTTCATTCTTCTCGAACTCTTCGAGTTCCTCTTCCATGGCTTCCACCCAACCGGGTTCATCCAATGCTTCTTCAACTGTCTCAGGTTCGATTTCTGAGACCAGTGCAATATTATATTGAAATCTCAAGGATCTTCTTGTTCTTATCCCATGAGATGGATCGCCAAGAACTTCATTATCTCTGACAGTTCTAAGATCGTTTATTCCGATTTTTCTTCTTAGAACGGGTTCTTGAACTTCAATAGTCTCAACTGAAGGTGCTTGTGACGTGAGAAGGGGGGTTGAATCACGTCTACTCAAAAACTTTGTTACCTGAAACTTGCAATTCTGATCAAGCTATAAGCTTGTCTAATTATAGAGTGCAGCGGATTAGAGAATGATGCAAGCTTAAGTTTCGAATTTGCTTAGCCTTAGGTGTAAGGCTTGCTTATGTTATAATCACTTTGTGCTTGTAGATTAAGTTAATTGATGTAGCCTTTGAGCTTTGGCTCTAGGTGGCTAAGTTATGTTACTTTAATCAAGTTAGGTGCAAGTGTGTGTGCTCTATGTTATGCGAAAATGCTATGTAAAAGATAAAGGTAGAGAGAGTGCACACAGTAAGTTTTTATACTGGTTCGGCAATGTGCCTACTCCAGTCCTCAAGCTTCACTTGAGAGTTTACTAATCACCACCTCCAAACACTTGAAGGATTTCTACCTCAGCACACCACTGAGGACTTCTTGCACTTCACACTTGAAGTGACTAACTGCACCTCAGCCTAGAGATGACTTCCTTGCCTTCAACACTGAAGGTCTTTCTACCCTGCCTTGAACCTTCAAGGACTTCTGCCTTCACAACTAGAAGGACTTGTACAAACAGTGAATTGAAGAGATTCTTGTGATTCTAAGAATCAAATAAGAACTTAGATGCAACTAAGTTTTGCTCTTATTTGATCTTCAAAGCTTAACTTGCAAATGCAAGGATATTCAAATTGTTCTTAGCTAAACCTTACAAATTACCCCTTTTGATCTAAATGTATATGAATTCGAGTACAAATAGTTGTTAGGATTTTTGACAGAGTTTCGGCTTTTTTGTTCTTGATTCTCTTGATGTTCTTGTCAAATGATTGGGTATTTATAGGTATCCAAGTCCACTTCCAAATAAGGAAACTTTGAACTTGACTTTAATGCTTGAGCTCATGCTTCCATGCGCCTATGCTTGCTTGAGCTTCCATGCGCCTATGCTTGCTTGAGCTTGAGCTTGAGCTTGCTTAATCTTGAAATTCCTTGGTGTGCTTAGCTTGTTTTACTATCACCAAGCCTAGGTGATTAGCTTTGGTTACTAGGTAGCTTTGGTTACTAGCTTGAGCTTCCCTTGATGTGTTGAGCTTGTATTTTGCTCCACCTAGAGGTTGCTTGTAGTGCAAGAAGTTTTCCTTGGTGTCTTGAGCTTATGCTATGCTCACCTATAGCTTGCTTGTGGTGCAAGAAGCTTCCCTTGGTGTCTTGAGCTTATGCTATGCTCCACCTATAGCTTGCTTGTGGTGCAAGAAGCTTCCCTTGGTGTCTTGAGCTTATGCTATGCTCCACCTATAGCTTGCTTGTGGTGCAAGAAGCTTCCCTTGATGCTTTGAGCTTATGCTATGAGCCTCTAGCTTTAGCTTATGCTATGAGCCTCTAGCTTTAGCTTGTGCTATGCGCCTCTAGATTGCTTGAGGCTATGCTATGCCTCTCTTGGGTGCTCTTTTGCTTCAAGTGTTTTCTTAATATTTTTAATACCTCATAGGTTAACCTCCTGAAACACTTGATGAAACCATTAGTATTCACAAGCAAAATTCTTATCCAACACTTAAATATTTTTATCATTCAAAACATCTTATGACAATGTAGGGTTCTTGGAGCTAACAATCTCCCCATTTATGATGATAACAATCTTAAGTAGAATAAGAGTTTTGTTTGATCTTATTATGAAAAATTATTCTTAAGTCTTGGGGACTTAGGAATTATTTCTCATAGTAGCATAATCATAATATTGAGAGATAAGCAAATAGGAGAATTTAACTTTTGTAATTTAACTTATGCAATAGCAAAATACAAAGAAATGCTTAAAGTTATGCATAAAGAAAAATAATCAAGATTAAGTAAGCTATTTGCTCCCCCTAGGTGTATGCACCTATACTACTAAGATCATACTAAAGGCTACTTAGAAGCTACTACTTCTTGTGCTTTTCTTCTACTATTCCTCCCCCTTTGTTTTCATCAAAAATCAACCCAAACAAGGGTGGTCTTCAAATGTAGCGTCTATTGCCTTGAAGTTCTAGGAAGAGTAGGTCCCGAATTTCACTAAGAGTGTTGGTGTTAGGGCTTCCATTAGATGAACTTGATCTTTGCCGGTAGTAACCCAAACCTTGAACTTCCAAGTTGTGAAATGAAGCAATCAAGTCTTGATGAGGTTGTAGAGGTGGTGATGATGGCCGAATGACCTCTAGAGAAGGATCAAAAATTGCTTGTCTTGGAGGTGGAGCAATTTCATGAGCCACATGCTCCTCTTCAACTGCATTCTCTTGCACATTTTCGGGTTCTTCAAGGTTCTCACCTTGATCAATCTCCCCCTAGACATGTTAACCCTTCTTGATTGAACAAAAAGTTTCAACCTTTTGATTCTTAGGTAAGGTTTGAACAAAAAGTTTCGACCTTTGTGAACTTTTTAACATGGATTCACCAAAAGTTTCAACCTTTGTGAACTTTAACATGAGTTCACCAAAACTTTCAACTTTTGTGAACTTTTAACATTGGTTCACCAAAAAGTTTCAACCTTTGTCTTCATGCACTTCCTTCAAGATCACACCTTTGTCTTTGCCTCTAGTTATGCCTTTTGAACCCGTAGTTATGACACAAGGATTTGGTTTGAAGCTTACAAGAAAAAAAAAGGCTAAGGAAAGAAAAGGCTATGGTTTGATGGTGGTTGAGGGGTTAAAGGTCGAGTTTGAGAGGTTAAGATGAAGGTTATGTGTATAGGTGATGAGTGGTGAAGTTTAAGAGGGTTAGGAGGTGAGTTGTGAGAGTTTGGTGATGTGTTATGGTAGGGGTGAGGGTATGCACGCGATTGATGGGATGAGGAGGGTTTAGATGAGTGGTATGAGGCTTAGGTAGAGAGGTTGGGGGTAGAGGTGTGAGGGGTGTGAGGGTTAGAAGAGGGAGGCCATGAGAGGTGAGATGAGGTGTAAAGGTTAGAGCTTTAGGTGTAAAGGTGAGAGCTTTTTGAGGGTGAGGGCTATAGAAAGGTAGAGGTGAAGGGTTTATGTATAAAGGTGATGACTTTGTGTGTAAAGGTGAAGGCTTTATGAGAAAAGGTGGAAGCTTTATGAAGGTTGGAGGTGATAGAGATGAGGTGAGGTGATGAGAGGCTAGGTGAAAAGAAAATGAGTAGAGGCTAGGTGGTGAGGAGGCTATGCGAAAATTAGAAGCATAGGCTAGGTGAAAAATATGAGAGAAGGCTAGGTAGAGAATATCAATGGAGGCTAGGTGAAAAATATGAGAAGAGGCTAGGTGGAAAATATGAGTGGAGGTTAAGTGAAAAAAATATGAGAAGAGGCTAGGTGGAAAATATGAGAAGAGGCTAGGTGGAAAATATGAGTGGAGGCTAGGTGAGAATATGAGAAGAGGCTAGGTGAAAAAAAATATATATGAGAAGAGGCTAGGTGGAAAATATGAGTGGAGGCTAGGTGAAAAGTGTGAGCATAGGCTATGTGAAAATATGAGTGGAGGCTAGCTAGAGAGAGAGAGGGGGCGGAAATTGATGTGAGGGTGAGAAGAAAAAAAAAAGAATTTTAAGAGATTTGAGAAAATAAGGATTGGTGTGTGATTGGTTGAGCATTTAATGAAGGATAAATGCAATTAGAGTGTCACAACCAATGGGAAGGCTCCATGAGAGTGTCACAACCAATGGGAAGACTCCATGAGGATATTTTAGCATTTAATGAGATTTCCCAAGGTGCTCTCATATCTTATATTATTGCAAGACAAATAATAATTAAATTAATATTAAATTTTCAATCTTGCAAAATTAAATAACAAAAATAAAAATTATTTTTGTTAAATAATATATATGGGGCACAAATTATTGAGTGGGGTCCACTAGAATTTTAAGTTGATCAACTAATAAGCAATGATTGACCCTCTAAAACTTAGTTGACTTTTTAATTGCAAAGAGACCCTTCCTCCTTACTTTCTAGCACTATGCGCTACTTTTCTCCCTCTTATGAGCTTCACCTTAAAAGTTTTGCTTTCCTTGCTTCTCCTAGCTCATGTACTCAACCTAGTAGTCTAGTGCACCTAATACTACCATTAGGGGAGGTATAGCTAACTTCTTGAAAATTTTAAATTTCTCGTAACCTTAAAATTTTTCAAAAGGTTTTAAGCTAAGCATATCCTTCAACATGTTGAAGCGATCTTCAGCTAAAGGCTTTGTAAATATATCTAACACTTGGTCTTTCGTATTTACAAACTTTAACTCAATATCACCTTTTTGCACATGGTCTCTTATGAAATGGTGTTTTATATCTATGTGCTTAGACCTAGAATGTTGAATGGGTTCTTAGCTATAGCTATTGCACTAGTATTATCACAAAAGATTGAGAGTCTTGTCATACCTTGGGTGGTAAGCCAAGAGTTGGTTGCTTACCACAACTCTAGAAATAACAACTAGCTCTTTGATGTAATCTCGCGGATTTGTATTCTCTATGCGGCATACCTTATTGTTTCAGTCATATCTTGAGTTGTAGATATCGGAATCAGATGATCTTTGGCTTGTTTGAAAGCTAAGATCGAGAGCTACAACTTCTCTTTATCTCACGAGCTTAGTTGAGATCATTTGGACGTCCATATACTGGCTCCAAATCTGTAAACATTTCTTCTAGATTTGATGAATTTGGGTTCTTGAGCTTACAATGGTTTGATGAGTCCTTCTATGTGGCTAGCATCTCCTTGCACACATATGACCTTTGTGTGGCTTGCCTAGATCAGCCACTAGCAATCTACGACTCCTTATTGAGGTGGTGGTGTTGAGCTCAATGATGTACCTGCAGTCACAGAGAAATGTGTTTTTGGTACCCATGCCTTCTTGGGTCCTTTTGTGTTAGCCTTTCTAGCCTTTGGCTTAGGCTGCTGAGAGTTCCAAGTTCTCTTGGAGGTACCTTTCCTAGTGCCACTCTTGGCTTTGGATGTGGTTCCTCTTTTGAGCATTGGACATCTCTCTCTGCTATGCCCATGTTTAAAACAAAAAAGACAGGTAGGTATAGGCTCTCTATCTGTTGGTGGTATCAAAGTGTCTTCATGAAACACTAGTGTGTACCCAAGGCCTGTGTGATCTAAGTATGGCTTTTTCCCACCTAGCATCATGTCCAGCATCTTGGTTCCATTCACCATTTTTTCTAAGTCTTTGATGAGAAGTACGTTTGTCTTCTGTTCTTGGTACATGGCAGTCTCAGCCTTCTCCACAAACACAGAAGCATCTGTTTCAAGCTGTTTGCATAACTCACCAAGACTGATATTATCTTTTATCATCTCTTGGAGTTCTTGTTCAAGCTTCTCATTTTTAGACTTTAACAACTCATTTTCTGACTCATAATTTTTTAAAGCCTTTTTAGTGGTCAAAAAATGAGTTGTGAGCTGCTTTGAATCCATCAACAACTCATCGTAAAGATTAGAGAGCTCATGGTAAGAAGGAGAGGGAATATCAAAATTTACCTTAGTATCTTCATCACTAGAGTCAGAGTCAGAGTCACTGTGAGCATCTGCCATGAAGCAGAGGTTAGCTTCCTCCTCTGTTTCTTCCTCTGAGTCTGAGTCTTCCTCTGACTCACTCCACGTTGCAGCCAAGGCCTTTTTCTTTTTGAAAAACTTCTTCTTGGTCTGCTTGTTCTTGGGACAATCATTCTTGAAGTGCCCCTTTTCACCACACTGAAAGCAAGTGGTGTTTTCTAGCTTGGTCTTTCCCTTTTTCTCCTTTCTGGCTAGAGCCTCTTTTCCCTTTTTGGAGCGATTCTTCCATGCTCTTGTCATCTTCCTGACAAGCATGGACATCTCTTCTTCATCCAAGTCCTCTTCTGACTCTTCTTCTGTTTCAGATTCTTCAATTACCTTAAGAGCCTTGTTTTTGTTGTGTTTCCTGACATAGGTGCTCTTGAGAGCCAAAGTCTTTTGGTGTCTAGAGGAGCTTGACTCTTCTTCTGCAGCTAACTCTATCTCATGAGTCTTTAGAGACCCAAGGAGTTCATCTAGACCGAGTTTCTTGAGGTCCTTGGCCTCTTGAATAGTTGTCACTTTTGGTCTCCATTTTGGAGTCAGGCTTCTTAGGATTTTCATAGCCATTTCTGAGGTTGGATATGTTTTCCCAAGCACTTTAAGTTGATTTATTATATTGAAGAATCTGACTGCTAGGTCATCTATGCTTTCGCCTTGTTCCATTTTGAAGGACTCATACTTATGTACAAGCATAGATATCTTTGTCTCCTTAACCTGACTGGTGCCTTCATGCAATACTTCAAGCATGTCCCATATCTCCTTTACTGAATCACAAGACACTATCTTGTTGTATTCTTCTTTGGTTAAAGCACATAGGAGTATGTACTTAGCTTTCTTGTTCATCTGGACCTGCTCCTTCTGTGCAGCTGTCCATGTGAGTTTAGGCCCTGATGGAACTGGATTGTCTCCATTTTCTACAATGTCCCACAAATCCAGGCTATTGAATTGGATGAATAGTGTTATCCTATCCCTCCAATATCCATAGTCACCACCCAGGAACATTGGTGGTCTGCTTGTTGAGGCGCCATCAGCAATGTATGCGTTGTTGGTTGCCATAGGTCCCTTGATCTTTTCCTTGACACTTGTTAGAGTGCTCAACCCCAAGGCCGAGCTCTGATGCCAATTGAAGGTGCTTGTGACGTGAGAAGGGGGGTTGAATCACGTCTACTGAAAAACTTTGTTACCTGAAACTTGCAATTCTGATCCAGCTATAAGCTTGTCTAATTATAGAGTGCAGCGGATTAGAGAATGATGCAAGCTTAAGTTTCGAATTAGCTTAGCCTTAGGTGTAAGGCTTGCTTATGTTATAATCACTTTGTGCTTGTAGATTAAGTTAATTGATGTAGCCTTTGAGCTTTGGCTCTAGGTGGCTAAGTTATGTTACTTTAATCAAGTTAGGTGCAAGTGTGTGTGCTCTATGTTATGCGAAAATGCTATGTAAAAGATAAAGGTAGAGAGAGTGCACATAGTAAGTTTTTATACTGGTTCGGCAATGTGCCTACTCCAGTCCTCAAGCTTCACTTGAGAGTTTACTAATCACCACCTCCAAACACTTGAAGGATTTCTGCCTCAGCACACCACTGGGGACTTCTTGCACTTCACACTTGAAGTGACTAACTGCACCTCAGCCTAGAGATGACTTCCTTGCCTTCAACACTGAAGGTCTTTCTACCCTGCCTTGAACTTCAAGGACTTCTGCCTTCACAACTAGAAGGACTTGTACAAACAGTGAATTGAAGAGATTCTTGTGATTCTAAGAATCAAATAAGAACTTAGATGCAACTAAGTTTTGCTCTTATTTGATCTTCAAAGCTTAACTTGCAAATGCAAGGATATTCAAATTGTTCTTAGCTAAACCTTACAAATTACCCCTTTTGATCTAAATGTATATGAATTCGAGTTCAAATAGTTGTTAGGATTTTTGACAGAGTTTCGGCTTTTTTGTTCTTGATTCTCTTGATGTTCTTGTCAAATTATTGGGTATTTATAGGTATCCAAGTCCACTTCCAAATAAGGAAACTTTGAACTTGACTTTAATGCTTGAGCTCATGCTTCCATGCGCCTATGCTTGCTTGAGCTTCCATGCGCCTATGCTTGCTTGAGCTTGAGCTTGAGCTTGCTTAATCTTGAAATTCCTTGGTGTGCTTAGCTTGTTTTACTATCACCAAGCCTAGGTGATTAGCTTTGGTTACTAGGTAGCTTTGGTTACTAGCTTGAGCTTCCCTTGATGTGTTGAGCTTGTATTTTGCTCCACCTAGAGGTTGCTTGTAGTGCAAGAAGTTTTCCTTGGTGTCTTGAGCTTATGCTATGCTCCACCTATAGCTTGCTTGTGGTGCAAGAAGCTTCCCTTGGTGTCTTAAGCTTATGCTATGCTCCACCTATAGCTTGCTTGTGGTGCAAGAGGCTTCCCTTGGTGTCTTGAGCTTATGTTATGCTCCACCTATAGCTTGCTTGTGGTGCAAGAAGCTTCCCTTGGTGTTTTGAGCTTATGCTATGCTCTACCTATAGCTTGCTTGTGGTGCAAGAAGCTTCCCTTGATGCTTTGAGCTTATGCTATGAGCCTCTAGCTTTAGCTTATGCTATGAGCCTCTAGCTTTAGCTTGTGCTATGCACCTCTAGCTTGCTTGAGGCTATGCTATGCGCCTCTTGGGTGCTCTTTTGCTTCAAGTGTTTTCTTAATATTTTTAATACCTCATAGGTTAACCTCCTGAAACACTTGATGAAACCATTAGTATTCACAAGCAAAATTCTTATCCAACACTTAAATATTTTTATCATTCAAAACATCTTATGACAATGTAGGGTTCTTGGAGCTAACATCAACCCCTTGAGGAGTAGAGGGTTCTTGAGCTACAATATTTCTTGGTTCATCTCCCTCTGAATTTGGTGTTTCCTTCATAATTTGATGATCATCTTCTTCAATAGGTGCTTGATCATGGCTCTCGCAACCTTTGGTTGAGATAGTTAGATCCTTCAACCTTTCCTCGATGTCATCTACATTATGTTAGATGTCTTGCTTAAGTTCCTTGAACTTCTCCACTCACATCAATGCAAAGAATTCACCTTTGGATCTTTTCCTTGAGTACTTTGATATAACTCCCCCTAGATATGTGCATTCTTTTTGACTAATTGAAAAGTTTCAACCTCTGGTATCCATGAACATGGTTTAACAAAAAAGGTTTCACCTTTGTGATTTTTTATGCTTGCCAACAAATGCTGAAGGTAAAAAAAATTGTTAGGACAAGGGAAAAGGTTAAGGTGAGGATTATGTGTATAGATGAAGTGTCTGGAGGTATGAGAGGGTTAGGAAATGAGTAGTGAGAGATTGGTTATGTGTTATGGTATAGGGGAGGTTATGCACGAAAAATATGAGAAGAGGAGTGCTTAGGAAGAGATGTTTGTGATATAGATTGTGTGTAGAGATGTTGACTCTTGATATGGTTGTCTTCAAAGTCATCATGCCTTTTCTTGCCATCTTCCTCACATGAGTTGACGTAACGTCTGACTTTTGATATACTTTTGCGGAATTGAATTGTCCATATGACACTACTCAATGTTTTCATCATATCTTAAGTTGTAGACATCGGAATTGAGTGATCTTTGGCTTGTCGGAAAGCTAAGATCAAGATATACAACTTGTATGTACATGAGAGGCTCGAAATATGTCATTTCGAAGTCCAAAGATTTTCTTCAAATGCGTGAACAATTCTTTTAGCTTGATAAATGTAGGTTGTGGAGCTTATGAAGGTTTGATGAGTGCTTCAACGTGGCTAGCATCCCTTGGCACCCATATGACCTTTGTGTCGCTTTCCTAGAACAGCCACCAAGTATCCACCACTCCTCATGGAGGTGGTGGTGTTGACTTTAGTGATGTACCTGCATTCACAGAAAAGAGGTTTTTGGTACCCATACCTTCTTAGGTCCTTTCTTGCTAGCCTTTCCAGCATCTGGTTTCGGCTTTTGAGACTTCAACGTCTTTTTAGGTTTTCCCTTCCACGTGTCACCCTTGGCTTTGGAGGTAGTTCCCTTTTTAAGAAGTGGACATTTCTCTTTGTCGTGTCCATGTTTAAAATAGAAAAGACATGTAGGAGTTGGCTCTCTATCTGTTGGAGGTATCAAAGTATCATCATGAAAGAATGGAACATATCCAAGACCTGTAGGATCTTTGTAAGGTTTTTGACCACCTAATAATAGATCGAGCATCTTAGATCCGTTTACCATTCTTTCAAGATCTTTTAGGAGAAGCGCATTAGTCTTCTGTGCATGGTACATGGCTTCCTCAGCCTTCTCCACAAGCACAGTAGCTTCTGTCTCTAGAGATTGCCATCCCACATACAGTTTATTTTTACTATCTTTGAGTTCTTGGCATTCTTTCTCTAGTTCCTCCTTTTGAGATCTTAATGACTTATTTTCTGATTCAAGGTTTTCCAAAGCTTTTTTCGTCATCAGAAAATGAGTCATCAGATTCTTTGAATCCTCTAGCAGTTCATCATAGAGGTCCGAAAGTTCCTCATACGATGGTGCCGAGTTTTCAATACATACCTCAGATTCTTCTTTATCAGATTCTGAGTCTGTATCATACGAAACTCCTGCCATGAAGCAAAGGTTCGCTTCTTCTTCTGTGTCTTCATTTTCTTCAGATTCATCAGAATCGGAGTTGTCACTCCATGTGGCTGCAAGAGCCTTCTTCTTCTTGAAGAATTTCTTCTTCGGCTGCCAGTTTTTAGGACAGTCATTCTTGAAATAGCCTTTTTCACCACATCCGAAACACGTTGTGTTTTCGGTCTTCGTCTTGTTCTTCTTATCCTTCTTAAAGAAGACTTCTTTGTTCTTCTTGGATCTATTCTTCCAACCCTTTGACATTTTTCGCACGAGCATGCTCATGTTTTCTTCGTCAAGGTCTTCGTCTTCAGTTTCTTTATTTGTTTCTTCGTCTTCTTCTTCTTCTACTACCTTTAGCGCTTTCTTCTTGGTCTTCTTAGTCTTCTTGGTTGTAGAGGTCTTGAGCGCTAGAGGTCTTGATCTTGATGTTCTTGCTTCTTCTTGAGCTTCAAGTTCGATTTCATGAGTCTTAAAGACCCAATCAATTCATCCAAGTCTAACATAGTTAGGTCCTTAGTTTCTTGAATAGCGGTGACCTTAGGTCTCCACTTGGTAGTAAGACTCCGAAAAATCTTTCTTACCATTTCAGCGTTTGAATACGTCTTGCCAAGAACTTTCAATTGATTAACAATATGTAAGAATCTTGTAGCAAGAGTATCAATGTCTTCGTCTTGATTCATCTTGAACGACTCGTACTTATGTACAAGCATGGGGATCCTCGTTTCTTTGACTTGATTTGTGCCTTCATGTAGGGTCGCTAAGCGATCTCATATTTGTTTTGTCGTTTCACATGACACAATCTTGTCATATTCGGCTTTAGGTAAAGCACATAAAAGTATGTACTTTGCCTTCTTGTTTTGTTGTACTTGGATCTTCTGTTCTTCAGTCCATAGTTTCTTTGGGCCGAAGGGTGTAGGGTTGTCGCCGACATCAACGATGTCCCAAAGATCGAGACTTGTAAATTGAATAAACAATGTCATTCGATCTCTCCAATATGCGTAATCATCACCATTGAACATGGGTGGTCTGTTTGTGGAGGCTCCATCAGCAATATATGCGTTGTTATTTGCTGCCATGGTCCCTTAAATCTTTCCTTGACACTGTTAAGTGCTCAACCCCAAGGCCGAGCTCTGATGCCAATTGAAGGTAGTGAAACGTGAGAAGGGGGGTTGAATCACGTTACACCAATAAATCCTATTTCTGAAAATTACTAAAAAATATAAAGATCAAGTCTTGGACTTGTCTTGCACAGCAGAAACGGTTTGTTAGTAAATAAACATAAACTAGCCTATAGACAAGGCTATTGTAGATCTTGAAAGTATATTTACTTTCAAGCTATTTTAAATGATAAAGGTTAAAACTTTAACCTCTAACACTTAGCTTATGATGATGATATATGTGCAACTTTATGTGTGTGTGTGTATGCAATAATAAATTGTAAAAACAATTAAATAAAGAGAAAGGGAAGAGAGAGAGCACACAGAAACTTTTTATACTGGTTCAGCAACGTGCCTACTCCAGTCCCTAGGATTCACCTGAGATTTCACTAACACCACCAACAACTAGGTGGACTTTCTTGCCTTTGCTACACCACAAAGGACTTCAACCCGCACCTACACCAAGGTGACTAATTGCCTTTG
Source organism: Aeschynomene evenia (assembly GCA_013621005.1). Taxonomy (NCBI): domain Eukaryota; kingdom Viridiplantae; phylum Streptophyta; class Magnoliopsida; order Fabales; family Fabaceae; genus Aeschynomene; species Aeschynomene evenia. Next base: position 14,191,383 of record CM024271.1, read on the forward strand.
AAAACCACAAAGTACTTCCCTTGCACCTCCAACAAAGGTGACTCACTGCCCTTGCAAACAACAAAGGACTTCAACCTTGCCTTTAACACCAAAGGACTTTCTACCCTTGCCTTAGTCCCACTAAGGTCTTTTGCCTCAAAAAATAAGGACTTTGTACAAAAGATGAAATCTTTAAACAATAAAGAACTTAGATGCAACTAAGTTTGAGCCTTGCTTGCTTTTCTCTCAAAGATAACTAGTATAAACTAGGATAAACAATAAAAATCAATCTTTTGAGATGTACAACCCTTAAACCCAATAAAAATCAAAACTTTGAAAGTTTAGGGGTTTGGAGGTTGAAGATGAAGAGAAATTAGGATTCAATTCGACAGAGTTTTGGCACTTGTAAGCTTGTGTAGTCTCTTGCATTCTTGGGTATGGAGGTCTTCTATTTATAGGAAAATAACACCTCAATTTCGAAAATCATAGGCTTGATCTCCACCCTTTATTTGAATTATTTGAAATCTTTTGATCCAATGGTGAGAGCTCCTTGATTTGATATGAAATTGATCTTCCAAAAATAAAAAGATCAAATAAGAGGAAGTTTAATCTTGGCTCTTGATTCAAATATTTCCCTTTAATCCAAAGGTTAATATTTGATCTTGAAATGTGGAAACTTTTAACCAAGCACAAGAAATAAGGAAACTTCATCTTGGCTCTTGAATTTGAATGTGCTTTGATCTTTGTGGTGGACATTGCTTCATCATTATTTTAGGAATCTTGCTAGATATGCTAGCATATTATGCGCCAGTTTTGGGAGAGAGAAAGGCTAGGGTTTTTCTCTTAGCTTTTCTTGCTCCACAAGTGTGCCTCCATGTTGGTACGAATTAGGATTTCATGATTTCTCAATTTTGAAAATCCTAAATCACCAAACATGTTCTTCCAGGGAATCTTTTGTAGATTGATTCTTGAATCTTGAAACTTAAGGCTTGAGATTCTTCTAGAGTCTTGAGATTCTTCAGGATCTTGGTAGAATCTTCTGGAATCTTCGTGGAATCTTCGGGAATCTTCTAGTCTTGAAATACTTGACAGAATCTTCTGAGGTCTTCTAACTTTGTGTAGAATCTTCAACAGAATCTTCTTGTCCCGCATGGAATCTTCTAGGAATCTTGTAGATTCATATAGAATTTTTAGGAGGCTCACAGAATCTTTTTAAAGTGTCCGTAAAAATATTTTGTTACTTAAATGCAAGATATATCTAGAATAAATTCTAGATAATTATTTTTAAATCAATTGCATTTAGTTCTCCATACAAGATCTTTATAGATTTCCCTTATATATATAATTTCGAAATTATTAAATAATAATGTGTAAAATAGAGATTTGATTTTGATTCTCTATTTCCATAATTAATTTCGAAATATATTTATATATATATATAATAATTTTCAAAAATCTCATGAGAGAGAATGTAAAATAGAGATTTGATTTTGATTCTCTATTTTAATATATGTTTTTCAAAAATATATGTATATATATTATACATGAATATTTAAATAGAGATTTTTAATAAAGATGATTCTCTATTTAATTCCATGTATTTTCGATAAATAAAATTATGGGAAATCATAGAGTCTTCAAACCAAACTTTCCTTAATTAGAAAAATTTTGTATTGGTCTTCAAAAATTAGAATGATTGCTTGTATTCCAAGCTATATGTTGCGCCAACTTTGATCCCCATTGTTGTCAAGATGTATCTTTTTATAATTTCAATTAATTAAATCCTAAAACACACTTAACAAACAATTAGTCCAACCAAATTAAAACTTTTATTTTAATTAAGAATTTTATCACTCAAAACCTTCAACAATGAAGTAAAGGGTTCTTGGAGCTAACATGAGCTTGATTTGAGGTGTAGGTTTTCTGAATTTGACGCTGGCTGTGTGCCGAGCCTATTTCGCAGCAAAGCGGCTATCTAAAGGGTAAGATCATCTGGATTTGGATTTTGGTTCATGGTTTTTTGGGTTTTTTCACTGGTAGGACTGTTTTGGTTATCTTCAGAGTTCTCATTGGTTGTTGATGTTGGTATGTGGCCAATCATAGTTGTGTTTTATTATGATATTGTGAAATTTTATTTTTTATTTATATCTATATATATATATATATGTGTGTGTGTGTGTGTGTGAGGCATTGTTTTCATTAATTGTTTATTTATATTTTAATGAACATTATGATGTCCTTAGAATGGAATAAAGATTAGGTACATAACCTAATAAGTGAGACTCCATTCTTAAAGGTCCCTAGTCGAGTATTACTGTAAACAACAGGACAACAGTAATACGTCAAGACTGGTATGTGTGTATGGACTAATAACCTTTTCTCACAGGTTATGGATATGTGATATCAAGTCTGCACATAGGTATATATTGTGATATATATTGGTCTGACCCGCCATGAGAACACCACATGGATAGTAATGTGAATGTCATAGGTGATTCTCATAGTGATGATGGTACATATATTCCTTTGACTTGAAGTTACTGTGATTTGCTACATGAGGAGTCGTATGCTTTGATACCGTCAACCGTTATCCGTAACAGGGTAATTATAAAGGCAGTCATTGGGTATATCACGAGTCATGTGAGTGGTGCGAGTAACGTAGATAGAATTTGTCCCTCTCACATTACGAGAGATATATCCGTGGGCCCCTTGATGAGTAGAACTGGGTAAATGCATGGCCATGCTGAAATGAATTAATGTGTGACATTAATATCATTTATTTTATCAGTCTACTCGGAGATCAAGAAACTAATGATTTAACTATACAAGATGACTAATTCCATGCTTGTGTTAAATTTGGATATTTGGACAAAGGGACTGAAGTGTACGGTAACATCAATCACAGAAAGGTTGTGTCAAACCATTGACCTTCTTATAACTTGGGTAGCAGTGATGTGTTGCTAGATACTGCTCATTGTTTATATTATTAAATGAGATTTAATAATATTGCCAACGTTGTAAGAACCTATAGGGTCGCACACTAAAGCAGTTTTATATTGATGCTAAATTAGAATAAATTAGTGTGACTAATTTAATTGGGCTTTCATAAGATGGGGCTAGTAAAATATAAGATTAAATTAGTGTGACTAGTTTAATTGGACTTTCATAAGATGGGCCTAATAAGGATTAAGAGAAGTTAGTGTGACTAATTGGGCTTCCATGAGATGGGCCCAACAAGGCTTAGGTTTAGGTTAAGTGTTGGCTATAAATAACACACACCTAAGGAGCCTTTTTGTGGTTTTGTTGATTTCATATACACTATAGCCTTCCTCTCTAGAAATCTTTATTTCTCTGTTTCTCGCTACTAGCATAGTGAGTTCCGGAAAAGCATCAAGGTGGATGTTTGACATCCACAACTACTGTGTGGATATCTCTAGGCCGTCGATACACTTGCGACGGAAGAGTTTGACATAGCTCTTTGTGAAGATTTGAAGAGTTCAAGAATTCAAGAATTGAAGAGTTCAAGATTTGAAGAGTTCAAGATTTGAAGAGTTCAAGAATCGAAGAGTTCAAGAATTCAAGATTTCAAGAGTTGAAGAATTCAAGAACAAGAACTTTTGAAGAACTCAAGAACAAGTGTTGTTCGCAAATCGTGTTGCGATAACGCTTCAACAGGTAAATCATAGATGAATCATGTTCATTCACATGGGTCCTTGGGTGGGAATTGCATAAAAGTTTTTGTTTTCCGATGCGCCTTTATGCGTGATTTCCCAACAGTGGTATCAGAGCCTCTTGTGAAAACATGGTTCTCTTGAAAGAACTATTTGTTGTTTATATGATAAACACGGTTTTTGTTTTTATGAAAGAAGCAATTTAGATCACATGGTGATGTGATTTGCGCAATATATATGTTATGAGATAACATTGTTTTGTTTCCTTGCCGATAAGGATTTGTAAAAATGATTCAAGAGTTGAATCCTTGTTTTTTTTTAAATCCTTGTTTTCGAAATTCTTGTTTTCGAAACTAATCCTTATTTTCAAAGTTCATCCTTGTTTTCGAAAAGTTTGGTGTTTGATCCTTGTTTTCGAAAATTGCTTGTTGCTTCCTTGTTTGTTTTCGAAAATTACATGATGAATGGCTAGGATTCATTTGATTTGATCTTGTTTCCTTTTTGAGTGACAAATAGATGTGATATGTAGATATCATATCTTTTTCAATTTTGGAAATCTTTTAATTAATGAGATTAATTAAGAGGGAATATGTATATCATATCTTTTTTAAATTTGAGAATTTTTTAATTAATTTGATTAATTAAAATTCGAATATATATATATATATATTTATATGGGATATATTTTTCAAATTTGGAAATCTTTTAATTAATGAGACTAATTAAAGGGGATATATGTAACATATCTTTTTCAAATTTGGAAATCTTTAGTTAATATGATTAATTAAAATTCGCATATATAGATATATACCATATCTATATTTCAAATTTTGAAAACCATTTAATTAATGGTTAATTAAAATCGCATACATTATATGAGATATATATGTGTTTCAAATTTGAAAATTGTTTTAATTAATGTGATTGATTAAATAGAATTGTATATATATGGTTTTTCTGTCACAGATTCAAGATTCGTTTCAATAAATCGTTTTATATTTCGAAAACGTTTTGTGCTTAGAGCAATAAAATCGTTTTAAATATAAAGCATTCGTTTTTAATTGGATAAAATGATTTAAAGTATTTCTTTTAACATGTAATGGGATGCATGTTTATATGTCCTCATATGCTTTATTCATTTTATTCTGTCATGTTGCATTTACATGTTATACATATATATATGAGATACATATATGGATGTTATGTGTTAAATGGTTTAACACTACATGGTGAGATCAATTTATGAAAAACCCCTCATTGTAAAATATTAAGTCATTATAGCCTTCCGATGCATAGCACTCGTCAAGACTATTATCGATGTAGTGTGGGTCTGCCAAAGCAGGGCACTCTTATCTATGGTAGTAAGGCGCGATAGGACAAGCAAGTAATGTCCAATTGCTAGCCATTGGGTTTGACTTAACTAAGTGAGATTCAATAGGATTGAGAGGCTTAGAGGCAACGATAGTTGGGCTTTAATTCATAAGATGAATTAGAATAAGGTGTTATTCACCCGACTATCCAAGAGTTGTATAAGATACAATTGGAAAGAGTTTCCTACCTAAATAGTCGAAACTTTAAGCGATCAACCAAAGTTGACTTAAAGCTAGATGAAATATGGATCTTGGCCCACTATAAAATATTCCAGAGGAAAATTTTACGAATCAATGTAGAGGGTCGTTGATTTGAGTAAAATAGTGGGAGTAATATTTAATTAAAGTCCTAATTAAATATTATATGTCATGATTCTCACTCTGCATACTATCTTTCTGTGGTTTACCATGACATCACACGCAATAAATAACCTGTCATTCTGATCTATCCTTGAAAAGGATAAGTTGTATCCTTTAGAAGGATAAGTTGTCTGGAAAAAATTTTCTAGACTGGTATAGAAACTTGAGGATTGTCCTCAAGCATGAAAAGAAATGTCCTCAGAGGAATTGTTCCTAGGGAGACACCAGCTGCAAGTACTTCTATGGCTGACAAAGATGCTTATAAGAAGCATCAGGATAAAGTCTTAGATGTTTTGTTGTCTTATGCTTGCTACCTTGACCCCTGAGTTGCAGAAACATCATGAGAGTCATGAAAGCATGGAGGCGTATGATATGATCATACACCTCAAGCAACTCTATCAAAGGGAAAAGGCAAGGTGATCTTGATGGTTCAAGATGGAAAGAGCAAAAGAAGCAAAGCAGCAAGTCCAAGGGCAAGGGCAAGGGCAATGAGATTGCAAAGCCAAAAGCCTTGAAGTCTAAGGGTGATGCGTCTAAAGAGAATACCTGCTTCCATTCCGGTGGGACCGGACATTGGAAGAGGAACTGTGCAAATACCTGGAAGAATGAAAGAATAACAAAGGAAGTGAGACTTCCAATTCATGTATGATTGTTATAGAGGTCAATTTATCTACTTCTGCATCATGAGTATTAGATACTCGATGTAGTTCTCACATTTAGCACTTGTTTATTTGTGCAAATGAGATTAGATCATTGACTAAGGGTAAAAGTGGACCTACGAGTTGGAAATGGAGCAAGAGTTGTTGCATTGACTGTAGGGACTTATGATTTGACTTTGCCCATTGGGTTCATTATTCAGTTAGAGAACTGTTATAATGTATCTGCCATTAGAAGAACATCGTTTCTAATTCAAGTTTGGATAAACTTGGTTTTAGTTTTATAATTAAGAACAAATGTTGTTCAATTTATTATGATGATGTCTTTTATGGTAGTGCACCTATGATTAATGGACTTTATGTTTTAGATCTCGAAACGCTCATCTATAACATTAATACCAAGAGGTTCAAATCAATTGAATTGAATCCTTCTTACCTTTGGCATTGTCGTTTAGGCCATATAAATGAGAAGCGCATCTTAAAAATCCATAAAGATGGATTGTTGGACTCATTTGATTATGAATCATATGAGATATGTGAATCTTGTTTATTGGGAAAAATGACTAGGGCGTCATTCACTCAAAAGGGGGAAAGGGACATTGAGCTTTTGGGCCTTATACATACAGATGTGTGCGGACCCATTAGTACCTTGGCCAGAGGTGGTTTTCAATACTTCATCACATTCACTTATGACTTCAATAATTATGGATATGTGACAGAGTCTCGGAGCGTCGTTACTTCCCCGGTACTCTGGAGCAATTTAGAAAAGGGTTTTGAAAAAGGGTTTGTTACTGAATTAATCTCAATACAAGCTTGGTAGCAAGTAGTAAGACTGACTCAGGTCGTCTCTCAAGGAATTTGTGTGGCAATTATTGACTCAAACTTAGCAATAAGTAAAAAGGGGGGTTTTGATTTGGGTTGCAAGGAAATAAAATTGGGAAAAGTAAATGCGATTAAAATAAAGAAATTAAGTGCAAGTGCAAAATAAGTAAATTGGCATGAATTAAAAGTGATTTGAATGTAAACGGAATAGGATTAAAAACTCGAATTGAAACGAACTCAGAAAGTAAAGAGATTGCTGAATAAAAACTTTATATTAAAGAACGAGGGAGAGATTCAAGGTGAATTGTCCCTAAAAACAAGGTTTAATGTAAAAGCAACAACTGAAAATAAGGAAGAGTAAAGACAATGAATTAAAATGGGAAATCAGAATAGTATGTAAAAACTAGGAATAAAGAGTGCCCAAAACAAAGACGGTGAACGAAGAACTGAGAGCTCTGGAAAAGTAAATCCTAAAATTATCAGAATACCAGCACCAGAGTGCATACAAAAACCAGAGGACTGAAAACTAGATAGATAGAACTAAGCACAAAGGGACTATTTATAAAAATCCCAACTGTTGCTGTCTTGGGCTGCTGCTGTGCTAGGTCTTCTCGCGCACGACCGCCTGGGCGGTCGCACCACCGCCTGGGCGATGGGTCAAAATTCAGCGCGTTCAGGTGTGGAAGTTACGCGCGCATGACTGCCTGGGCGACGCGTTCTCTGCCTAGGCGGTTGGTGTGCTGCTGTGGGCAGTGAGTTAGCTTTCCTTGGTTTCTAGACGCAATTTCCAACATATCTTATGATTACCTGTTCCTGAGAAGCCACAACACTAACAAAAATATATCAAACGCACCAGTGGCAACAATTAGAGTAATTAATACGCAAAAATGGTACTAATACTCGAAACGGTAATGCACATTAAATATTGCGTAAGAATCCAATTTAAGCATGACTGAGAGCATACAATTACTCAAGTTATGAGGAGAAACAGGCATGAAAATACGGTTTATCAAACCTCCCCCACACTTGAACAATTGCATGTCCTCATGCAACACAGAACCAAGCAACAGGTACAGGAGTCCAGCACAGCAGACAAACAAGATAGCAAAGAGGGAAACAGAGCTAGAGCTTACAGACATGGTTAGCAACATACAATGGCAGTAGTGAACTAGTAAGATAATACAAGTTTCCAATTAATATCCACAGACATGTTGGCAATTTCATCAAAAGCAAGTAATGAGCAGGAGAATCAGGTATGAATGCATGATCAGAAAGATTCTAAGCCTCACAAGGATATAATTCACTCAATAACACTCAGGTGTATAGGCTAGTCCCTAGAACACACAACACTAACACTCTTCCTCAGACTTGCCAAAGATGAGAATAGCCTCTCAATTCAAACTTGATGCATTAAGAAACATGCCACAGGGTTGTAATGGGGCCAAGGTACAGGTAGGGAAATATGGGAGTGTGGACTGGAGTGGAAATTAAGATCTCATGGTTCGCCTAGTCTAGAAAATAATATATTACATAAGCACAAAGACAGAGAACCAAATATTATATGCCACAAAACTCATTCTTAGCATTGGTGACTCCAACTATATACAAGGAGCTATAAAAATAACTTTACTTATTTATTTATATTTATTTTTTTCATTTTTTTATTTTATTTTATTTTATTATTATTATTATTTTTTGTATATATATATATAGAGAATAAGAGAACATAAGCTTTTTATTTTCTTTCCTACCAAATACCCAAGCATTGTACACAAACCTTTCACTCCCACCAATTACCCAATTTTCTTCCTTTACAAGCATGTAAGAACCCCCAATATCCCAATCAAGCATCATAACCCCCAACTAGTATACAAAACAAACCATGTTCGCTTAAACTCCACAGGGTAATCATTGTTTTTCACTTGTTGGCTTGTAATGTGGCTGATATGAACAAAGGGGAATAAGACTCAAATTGGCTAAACAAGGGTAATTACAAGGGTAGGTCTATATGGCAGTGGGCTGAACAAGAAAATGCATGAGTCTATCATCTACATCAAGTACAAAAGAGTTGGCTATTTGGCAAGTCTAGGATCGGTGTACCTGTGTGTGTGTGCAATAAATAGTGCTGTTGAAGGCTCAAAACTAAGGGTACACAAGCATCATACATGCATCCAACCAAATTCAAATTTGCTCACAACTAAGAACATGTATACCACAATTTCCAACAGTTCAAAATTTTAATTAAAACACAGGAAACCAGTATCAACTACCTAGTTCACCATCAAAACAGAACCAGTACTAGCAGCTAACCAGTCTCAGCAGATAAAATACTAACTAATCAACTAATGAGAAAATAGAGAAAAACGAAACAAACTAAAACAAGAGTTAAGAAGAAGGAAAGAAAGTGTTACCCCTCCCCACACTTTGGGTTTGTCACTGTCCTCAGTGGCATTGTCAGGCTCCATGGAGAGTGGTACGCACACCCTGAGTTCTCAGATCCAACAAACTCAGGTATGCCCCTTCGACCTGCTGCTGCAGGCTACTCATCCTCATCATCATCGTCAAAGCGATGCTGCGGGTCAATCATCAGAGCCCGCATCTGTCGTATGGTCTCTCTCTGGGATGCTCGTAACTGCCCTGTGAGCTCGCCTTGCATCCGCTCAAACCTGGTATCCATGTGGGTCATCAGAGTAGTGCACATAACATCAAATGAAGAAGGGCCAGGGCCATCAGCACGTGGGTCAGCAATATCAGGGACCTCACGGGCAGCTGCGGCGGCGGCTGCGCGCTCCCTGGCTCTCCGCTCTGTAGTATCTCGCTGAATCAAACCAGTGACGCCCACTTTTGGGATGTCTCCCTGCCAATCATCAGTATCTTCTCCTGGCACCCCTGCCCGCTCAGCCATAGTGGAGATCAAAGCAGGGTAGGGGAGGCTACGGAAGCGAGCACCGTCATGCACCTTACTCATGGCAGTGTATATAATCTTTGGCACATTTATCCATGAGTTCCCCAAAATTAGATAGACAAGAATGGCATCATTAATAGTGATATCTGAATGGTGAGAGTTAGGCCGTATGTGACTGAAAATGGCCCGGGTCCACGCTATGGTCTCTAGAGTGATGTGCTTTGAGGGGAGATGGGTTGGCAGACCATTTGCATTTCTGTGCCAGTCCCCCCCCCCCAGCACAAAGTCTGGATCTTACCCTCTCCAAGAGATCTGCAGTGGGTTGGCGGCGGAGCTGAGTGAACTCATCATCATCCTGCCATGTTCTGCGAGTGGGCAGAGGAATGCACAAGATCTCCGCTATGGCTTCTGGGGACACCGGGACCTGTTCACCGCGGAGGTGGACGTGAGTTGCTCCTATGGTGTGGTAGTTCGCATAGAACTCCCTCACCAGAGTCCAGTTGGCTTCCTTTGGCTCAGCGAGCAGGAAGTTCCACCGACGCGTCTGAATTTCTGCCACCACAGCTCTAATACACTCATTTGAGCCCCCGTAGTAGAGGTGGTGCTCATGGAGGATGGAACGCTTTTGGAAATCTTCATAGTAGCGCTCCTCAGCCACCAAACAGTCAAAGAAATAACTGTCAGAGGCTTCCACCTCGCGGAAATCTCGGGAGGACTCCCCTTGAGTTTGTTGTGATCGGCGGGATCTTTTGGGTGCCATTGATCTGCAAAAAAAAAAAATACGACAACAACACAGATACACAGGGACAAGAAAAGGTTAGGCGTCAATAGCAACAGCTTAAAATGACTCAGAATGCGGATGATGCAATGCAGTCGCGGCACGACCGCCTGGGCGGTGCGAGGCGACCAGAATAGTGCGCCGCGACCAAAAAAACTGCTGTCCGCCATTTTTGTTCCATTTGAGCTTTTCAAAACACCAAGAAACATGACATAACCGGTCCAGAAAGGGATAAACACCAACAATCCACAACTAATCTCAATATTTAACTCAAATCTAAACAAAAAGGAGAGAAAAACGGGAATTAGTGACAAAACTACACACAAGCTTACTTGAGAGGTGCAAAAATGGAGGTGAGGGGTTTGGAAAGCGGCGGACAGCGGCGGCGGGTGGCGGCGAACAGCGGCGGCACTTCTCTTAGCTCTGCTAGGGTTTTTAGTAAGAGAGGGGAGAGTGATGGAGTGCTCCCAAATGCCGCTCGGCCCCCGCTTTAAGTTTCAGAGCGGTCGAACCGCTGGGGCGGTTCGAGGGACCGCTGGGGCGCTAAGTGCGAAACGCAGCGTTTTGGCTGCCGCGACCGCTGGGGCGGTTAAGGGACCGCCTAGGCGGTCTGCCTGCGCTGACCGATTGCAGTTTTCTCCCTCACCACTATACTTGCTCTCTTGTACTCACAAATATGCTTTTTAGTTCACAGTGAAGCTTGTATGCAAAATAAAAATAAGAAAAATAAGAATAGAAAAATAAAAATAAAGATAAAACAATCGAAACAAACAAAACAAAGAAATATCAGTGGGTTGTCTCCCACCAAGCACTTTGATTTAACGTCCCTAAGTTGGACGTGTGGCCACCTAATTGGGTGGCTTCACTCCCTCAAAAAGGAGGACTTCAGTCTGATTTATTTCTCTGTTGGGGCCTTGATGGAAGACTTTCAGTCGGTGTCCATTGACCTTGGAGGTGAAGTTGGTCTTTTTGCATTGTATCTCAATCATCCCAAAAGGGTAGACCTTCTTCACCACATAGGGTCCTTCCCACCTTGATTTCAGCTTTCCGGCCATGAGTTTGAGTCTGGAGTTGTAAAGGAGCACTTCCTGACCCTCATGAAATTCTTTTCTCAGAATGAGTTGGTCATGGAAGGCCTTAGTTTTCTCTTTGTAGATCTTTGAGCTCTCATAGGCATCCCGCCTGAGTTCATCAAGTTCCTGCAGCTGTAATTTCCTCTCTTTACCGGCATTCCCTAGGTCCATGTTACATTGCTTAACCGCCCAGTATGCACGGTGTTCAATTTCCACCGGCAAATGACATGATTTTCCAAATACCAATCGAAAGGGGCTCATCCCAATCGGGGTTTTATAAGCAGTGCGGTAAGCCCACAGAGCATCAGATAACTTAGCACTCCAATCTTTTCTTGAGGGTCCAACCATTTTTTCTAAAATCTTTTTAATTTCTCGATTGGACACCTCAGCCTGCCCGTTAGTTTGAGGATGATAAGGTGTTGCACTTATGAACAACCCATACCTGCAGAGCAAGGCATCAAAAGTTTTGTTACAGAAATGAGTGCCTTGGTCACTGATGACGGCCTTAGGAGTACCAAATCTAGAGATTATGTTACTTTTTACAAAGTTACAGACCACAACAGAGTCATTAGTACGAGTGAGGATTGCCTCAACCCACTTAGACACATAGTCAACAGCCAAAAGAATGTAATTTAATCCAGCAGAAGTAGGGAAAGGTCCCATGAAGTCAATACCCCAAACATCAAAAATTTCACAAAATAGTAATGGTTGTTGGGGCATTTCATTCCTCCTAGAATTCTTTCCCATCTTTTGACACCTAGCACAGGACTTGCAGTATTCATAACAATCTTTGAAAATAGATGGCCAAAATAGACCGCACTCAAGGATTTTACGACCAGTGCGCTACGGTCCAAAATGGCCACCACAAGCCTGTGCATGGCAAAAGTCAAGTATGGAGTGGTGCTCATGGTAAGGAACGCACCTGCGAATAATTTGGTCAGCACAAAACCTCCACAAATAGGGGTCATCCCACACATAATATTTTGCATCCGAAATAAGTTTGTCCCTCTGGGCCTTTGAAAAATATGCGGGGACGGTTTTGGCAACCAAATAATTCGCAATGTCTGCGAACCAAGGCATAGAAGTCTGCACACTCATGATTCGTTCATCTGGAACTGATCATCCAGCGGAATTGGGTCATTTGGAATATGCTCAACTCTGCTCAGATGGTCAGCTACCAGATTATGGCAACCACTCCTGTCTTTTATGTCCAAGTCAAATTCTTGCAAGAGCAACATCCACCTGAGAGGGCGGGGCTTTGCATCTGGTTTTTTTAACAAGTACTTTAGAGCTGCATGGTCTGTGTACACCACCACATGAGAGCCAAGGAGATAAGATCTAAATTTTTCAAGAGCAAAAACAATTGCCAAAAGTTCATTCTCAGTGGTGGTATAGTTAGCCTGAGCAGAATATAAAGTACGATAAGCATAAGAAATTACAAATGATTCCTTAACTTCGCACTGAGTTAGCGCGGTACCCACAGCATAGTTAGACGCATCGCACATGATCTCAAAGAGGAGGTCCCACTTCGGAGGTTTCACGATCGGTGCGGAGACTAGTCTGGATTTTAGTAGCTCAAATGCCTCTTGGCAGTCCTTATTGAAGTCAAATTCAGCATCTTTCTGCAGCAGGTCTGTCAGCGGCTTTGCAATTTTGCTGAAATCCTTTATGAAACGCCTGTAAAAACCTGCATGACCCAGAAAAGAGCGAATTTCCCGTACAGAGACGGGGTGAGGTAGAGAGGAAATTACTTCGACTTTTGCAGGATCAACTGCAATACCCTCTTTAGAGACAATGTGTCCCAGGACCACACCTTTATCAACCATAAAGTGACATTTTTCAAAGTTTAACACTAGGTTGGTCCTGATACACTGTTTTAGAACAAGGGAGAGGTGTTGCAAGCAAGATTCGAAGGAATCTCCATACACAGTGAGATCATCCATGAACACTTCTAAAAATTCACCAATAAAATCAGAGAAGATGCTCATCATACACCTTTGGAAAGTACCAGGAGCATTGCATAACCCAAATGGCATCCTACGATAGGCATAGGTACCAAAGGGACAAGTGAAAGTAGTTTTCTCCTGGTCCTCCGATGCTATTTGTATTTGAAAATACCCAGAGAACCCATCAAGGAAGCAGTAGTGTGACTGACCCGCAAGTTTTTCAAGCATTTGATCAACGAACGGCAAAGGAAAGTGATCCTTGCGCGTTACCTCATTCAGTCTGCGGTAGTCAATACACACCCGCCACGAATTCTGGATTCTAGTGGGTATGAGTTCATCTCTCTCATTCTTGATGACAGTGATTCCAGAATTTTTAGGAACAACTTGCACGGGGCTCACCCATTCACTATCAGAGATAGGATAGATGATCCCGGCCTGAATGAGTTTTGAAATCTCTTTCTTCACCACATCAAGAATGAGAGGATTGGTTCTCCTCTGAGGTTGCCTTATGGCTTTAGCACCTTCCTCTAGAAAAATTCTATGAGTGCAAATGGAAGAGCTAATGCCAACCAAATCCGATAACTCCCAACCAATGGCCTTTTTATTTGTTTTCAAAACTTCCAAAAGCTTATTTCATTTTCAACAGAGAGACCATTGGCTATGATTACCGGAAAGGTGTTTCCCTCCCCCAAGTAAGCATATTTCAAGTAAGGGGGAAGAATTTTCAATGCAGAGTTCGCCGCGACCGCCGGGGCGGACGTCACTTCCGCTGGGGCGGTGGACGTCTCTGCTGGGGCGGTTGGTACCGCTGGGGCGGAGGTCGCCACTGCTGGAGCGGTCAAGACCGCTGAGGCGGTCGAAACTACTGCCAGATCGGTTTTTTCGGCGTCAGAAACAGAAAAAGACGCACATGATGCTGTTTCCATGGGTTTTTCACAAATTTGCTCAATTGGAGGGGTAATTTCACTGTCAGAAACAAGGGATTGATTCCCAAAGAGTTCAAAATCGTTCCCCTCGCACAACTGGCATAACAAATCAAGTTTTTCATACCCATTACTCACAACATCACCGCTTTTATTTTTAAGATTTTTATTGCCCAGCTCAAGAAGCCAATGACCCACCTCATCATCAACCAATTCATCAATAATGTCAAGAGAAAAAATAGCATGAGTGTCAGATGGGTGTTTCATTGCACTTCTCAAGCAGAACCTTGCCTTAATATCCCCACACTCTATATCCAAAGTTTCGGCGAACACATCAACCTTGGCCTTTGCTGTTTTTAAGAAATGACGGTCAAGAATGAGTGTTTGCTGATCTAGAGGAATAGAGGCATCTGTATCTAGCACATAAAAATCTACGGGGAATATTAAATCATTTACCTTAACTAGGATGTCTTCTAGTAGTCCCTCTGGTTTTTGCACACTCGTGTTGGCAAACTGAAGGAGGAGTCCTGTAGGCTTGAGTTCCCCGAAGTTCAGAGCTTGGTAAATTGCCTTTGGCATGACATTAATGGCAGCTCCCAGGTCAGCAAAGGCATCTTTGATAATCAGCTCCCCAATAAGACACGGGATAGAAAAAGAACCCGGGTCTTGGAATTTTTGAGGAAGAGCAGGGGTTAGAGCAGCAACATTTACTTGAACCTTTTCCCCCTTTATTCTTTTTCTTTTGAGTGCACAAATCTTTGAGAAACTTGGCATATTTTGGCACTTGCTTTATAGCTTCTAGGAGAGGAATATTTACCTCAACCTTTTTGAATGTCTCCAAGACCTCTTCATCTATCCCCGTCTTTTTCTTTCCCCTTGTAACAACTTGGGGGAAAGGTAATTTTGGTAGTGGTGCAGTTGGCTCAGCTCCTTTTTCTTCGACAGTCACCTTCTATTTACCCTTTTGTGAGGTTTTCACCTGTATTTCCTCCTCTGTTTGCTCCTCCTCATGTACTTGTGTTTCTTCCTCAGGTGTTATGACTTTGGGTTTCACACTCGGTTTCGGGGTCTCAACTGTAGGAAGCACTGTCCCTGACCTCAGAGCTATGGCACTTACATTTCCCTTGGGATTTGGAATTGTTTGAGAGGGGATGTGAGTACCATTATTTAAAGAAGCATTGCGATCCTCCATCAGCTGAGCAACGTCTTTCCTCATCTGCTCATTCTTAACTTTCTCTTCCATCATCAACTTCAAAAGTTGCTGTAAATCTGTCTCAGCAGAAGATGGGGTCGATTGAGGTGGGGTGTATTGAGGTGGTTTGGGAGGTGGAGGTGTATGGTTTTGTGCCCTCTGATGAGGGGGTTGATATTTCTGTTGGCCGGAAAAGGGAGGTGTATTTTGGGGTTGGAATTGTAGTGGTGGCTGCTGTGTTTGGTTTTGATTTAGTGGCTGGCTTTGGTTACTCCACCTAAAATTTGGATGGTTTTTCCAGGAAGGGTTGTAGGTGTTACCAAATTGAGAGTGCCCTTGATTAGGGAAGTTTGTGGCTGCCATTGTTGCATATTCCTCGTTCAGTTGAGGGCACACATCTGTAGGGTGATCACTAGCACAAATCCCGCATACCTGGACTACTGGTGGAGGTGTTGGAGTGGAAGTAGATGCTACCACCTTCTGGTGACTTATCAGAGCAAGTTCTTTAATTGCAGTTGTCATCTCTGCCAGTTGCTTCTCCAGTGATTTCTGATCATAAGAGCCAACTTCATGTACCCCTCGTGCATTGGGAGCATCACGGGTTCCGAACTGCTAATTGTTGGAAGCTATGGTTTCTATCAGCTCCATAGCCTCTGCTAGAGTCTTGTTCATCAACGCTCCCCCACTTGAGCAATCAATAGTACGCCTATCTGCAACGCACAACCCCTCATAGAAGACTTGGATGAGGTTGGCGTCAGATATCTGATGAGAAGGGCAGCTTGAGACCAGTCTATTAAAACACTCCCAATATTCATAGAGCGTTTCCCCTTGTAGCTGTTGTATGCTGCATATGGCCTTCCTGATTGCTCCCGTTCTTGAAGCAGGGAAGTACTTTTCCAGAAACTTCCTTTTGAGATCATTCCATGAGTTCACCGCCCCATTGGGTAGATTCATGAGCCATGTTTTAGCTGCACCCTCCAAAGAGATGGTGAAGGCACGGAGTTTAACAGCATCAACACCAGCCCCGTGTGGCCCTAATGTATCACACACATAATGAAATTCTTTTAGATGTTGGTGGGGATCCTCACCGGAAAACCCATGGAATTTTGGGAGCCGATGGAAGAGTGCCCCTTTTATTTCAAAATCCCCATCCACCTCTGGGTATATGATGCCCAAGGGTGGTTGATTCAGATCAGGAGCAATGAGCTCCCTCAAAGTAAGATTTCTCCTCGCAGCCATAGGTGTGTCAGTATGAGGATCAGTTGGTGTGTCAGTGGGTGTTACAAAAACACTCTCAGGAAACACACGGGTATAACCACTAACCTCCGCACTACAGGAACGAGTATAAAAAGGATTACCTACGTCCTCGCCGTCCCGCCTCGCTCGTCTCAAACCCCGTAAGGTTCTTTCGATTTCAGGGTCGAAAGGGAATAGAGAGCTATCGGGTTGCGAACGAGTCATCCATAGGAATTATAAGAGAGAGGGAAGAAGAAGAAAAGTAAAACTTTGAAACGCGTCGACCGCTGGGGCGGTTTAGGGTCCGCCTGGGCGGTCGGTGCGTAAGGAAAAAGTTTTAAATTATTATTTTTATTTAGAGAGAGAAGAAAACAATACTAGGGTTAAATAAAAAATAGCCTAGATTCCCCGGCAACGGCGCCAAAATTGACAGAGCACCGGAGCGTCGTTATTTCCCCGGTACTCTGGAGCAATTTAGAAAAGGGTTTTGAAAAAGGGTTTGTTGCTGAATTAATCTCAATACAAGCTTGGTAGCAAGTAGTAAGACTGACTCAGGTCCTCTCTCAAGGAATCTGTGTGGCAATTATTGACTCAAACATAGCAATAAGTAAAAAGGGGGGTTTTGATTTGGGTTGCAAGGAAATAAAATTGGGAAAAGTAAGGGCGATTAAAATAAAGAAATTAAGTGCAAGTGCAAAATAAGTAAATTGGCATGAATTAAAAGTGACTTGAATGTAAAGGGAATAGGATTAAAAACTCGAATTGAAACGAACTCAGAAAGTAAAGAGATTGCTGAATAAAAACATTATATTAAAGAACGAGGGAGAGATTCAAGGTGAACTCTCCCTAAAAACAAGGTTTAATGTAAAAGCAACAACTGAAAATAAGGAAGAGTAAAGACAATGAATTAAAATGGGAAATCATAACAGTATGTAAAAACTAGGAATAAAGAGTGCCCAAAACAAAGACGGTGAACGAAGAACTGAGAGCTCTGGAAAAGTAAATCCTAAAATTATCAGAATACCAGCACCAGAGTGCATACAAAAACCAGAGGACTGAAAACTAGATAGATAGAACTAAGCACAAAGGGACTATTTATAAAAATCCCAACTGCTGCTGTCTTGGGCTGCTACTGCGCTAGGTCTTCTCGCGCACGACCGCCTGGGCGGTGGGTCAAAATTCAGCGCGTCAAGGTGTGGAAGTTACGCGCGCATGACTGCCTGGGCGACGCGTTCTCCGCATAGGCGGTTGGTGCGCTGCTGTGGGCAGTGAGTTAGCTTTCCTTGGTTTCCAGACGCAATTTCCAACATATCTTATGATTACCTGTTCCTGAGAAGCCACAACACTAACAAAAACATATCAAACGCACCAGTGGCAACAATTAGAGTAATTAATACGCAAAAATGGTACTAATACTCGAAACGGTAATGCACATCAAATATTGCGTAAGAATCCAATTTAAGCATGACAGAGAGCATACAATTACTCAAGTTATGAGGAGAAACACGCATGAAAATACGGTTTATCAATATGTGTATCTCATGAGACACAAATCGGAATCCTTTGAAAAGTTCAAGGAATTCAAGAATGAAGTAGAAAACCAACTTGGCAAGAGTATTACAATCCTTCGATCAGATCGAGGAGGTGAATACTTGAGTCAAGAGTTTGATGACTATTTGGGAGAGTGTGGGATATTATCTCAACTCACTCCTCCTGGAACGCCACAGTGGAATGGTGTTTCTGAGAGGAGAAATCGAACACTGTTGGACATGGTTCGATCAATAATGAGTCATTCAAACCTTCCAAATTCTTTCTGGGGACATGTTGTGTTGACAGCAGCACTTACACTTAACCGTGTTCCAACCAAGACGGTTGAAAAGACACCATATGAGATGTGGACTGGTAGACGACCTAGTATGTCTTTTATGAAGATTTGGGGTTGTAAAGCTAATGTGAAACCTCAGGTCTCTAATAAGCTTGAATCTAAATCTGAAAAGTGCTTCTTTATGGGGTATCCTAAAGAAACCAAGGGATACTATTTCTACAACCAATCTGACAACAAAGTGTTTGTTGCGCGAACTGGTGTATTCCTTGAGAAGGAATTCATTGGAGCCAGTGGGAGCAATGTAGAAATTGAAGAAATACTTCAACCACAAGAAGAAACTTTACCGGAGGTGGAACAATAGTAGAGTACACAAGTTGTTGTAGTACAAGAGCCTGCTCAAGTAACACAAGAACCACATAAGTCAGACAGAACACGTCGCCCACCTAAGAGATACAAATTTCTCATGTCACAACAGGGTGATGTGCTGCTCATGGATCAAGATGAGTTTGTTACCTATCAGGAGGCCATTACTGGACCTGATTCCAAAAAGTGGCTAGAAGCCATGAAATCTGAAATGGATTCCATATACCCTAACTAGGTTTGGACCTTGGTTGATTAACCTGAAAGGGTAAAACCCATAGGTTGTAAGTGAGTTTTCAAGAAGAAAACTGACATGGATGGTAATGTGATTACCTTTAAGGCAAGATTGGTTGCAAAGGGTTTCAAGCAAACTCATGGTGTAGACTATGACGAAACTTTTTCACCTGTCGCTATGCTTAAACCCATTCGGATTTTACTTGCTATTGCTGCATACTACGATTATGAGATATGGCAAATGGATGTCAAGACTGCTTTCCTTAATGGAAATCTCCTTGAGGATGTGTACATGACACAAACCGAAGGTTTTGACATCGGAGACGATGCTGCAAAAGTATGCAAATTATAGCGATCAATCTATGGATTGAAGCAAGCTTCTAGGAGTTGGAATCTTCGTTTTGACCAGACTGTGAGACAGTTAGAATTCGTTAAAAATGAAGATGAACCTTGTGTTTACAAGAAGGTTAGTGGGAGCACAGTTGCATTTCTGGTCTTGTATGTGGATGACATACTACTCGTTGGAAATGACGTCCCGACATTACAGTCTATTAAGGCTTGGCTTGGGAACTGTTTTTCAATGAAGGACTTAGGGAAAGCTACTTACATATGGGTGTAGGGATCTATAGAGATAGATCAAACAGATTGCTTGACCTAAGCCAAAGTATATACATAGACAAAGTGTTGAGACGCTTTAAGATGCATGATTCAAAGAAAGGGTTCTTGCCTATGTCACATGGTGTGACACTCTAAAAGGCCCAATTTCCCCTTTCTTAAACCGATAGGGATCAGATGAGTAAGATTCCATATGCATCTATAATTGGATCTATTATGTATGCTATGCTATGTTATGTACACAGCCAGATGTCTCGTATGCTTTGAGCATGACGAGCAGATACCAGTCAGATCCCGGTGATGGTCACTGGACAGTCATCAAGAATATCCTTAAGTACTTGAGAAGAACTAAGGATTGATTCTTGATATATGGAGGTGAGGAAGAACTAGTTGTAAAGGGTTACACTGATGCTAGTCTTCAAACCGACAAAATCAGGTTATGTGTTTTGTCTTAATGAAGGGACTGTGAGCTGGAAGAGTTCCGAGCAAGAGACAGTTGTCGATTTCACTACAGAGGCCGAATATGTTGCTGGCAGTAATGCAGCAAAAGAGATTGTTTGGATCTGAAAGTTCATTACTAAACTTGGTGTTGTTCCGTGCATTGAGGACCTAGTAGCTTCTATTGTGACAACAATGGAGCCATTGCACAGGCTAAGGAACCCATATCTCACCAGCGATCCAAACACATACTCAGACACTTTCATCCTATTCGAGAGATTATGGATGGAAGAGATGTAAAGATATGCAGAGTGCCAACTGATGATAACATCGCTGACCCACTAACCAAGAAACTTCCTCAGCGGAAGCATGATAGACATACTAGATCATTAGGCATTAGAGATATGCTGGATTGGCTCTAGTGCAAGTGGCAGTCTATTGGTATGTGCCCTAGAGGGCCAATCATAGTTGTGTTTTATTATGATATTGTGACATTTTATTTTATGTATTTAGGTTTAGGTTTAGGTTAAGTGTTGGCTATAAATAACACACACCTAAGGAGTCTTTTGTGGTTTTGTTGATTTCGTATACACTATAGTCTTCCTCTCCAGAAATCCTTATTTCTCCATTTCTCGCTACTAGCATAGTGAGTTCCGGAAAAGCATCAAGGTGGATGTTTGACATCCACAACTGCTCTGTGGATATCTCTAGGCCATCGCTACACTTGCGACGGAAGAGTTTAACATAGCTCTTTGTGAAGATTTGAAGAGTTCAAGAATTCAAGAATTGAAGAGTTCAAGATTTGAAGAGTTCAAGGTTTGAAGACTTCAAGAATTGAAAAGTTCAAGAATTCAAGATTTCAAGAGTTGAAGAATTCAAGAACAAGAACTTTTGAAGAACTCAAGAACAAGTGTTGTTCGCAAATCGTGTTGCGACAACGCTTCAACAGGTAAATCATAGATGAATCATGCTCATTCACATGGGTCCTTGGGTGGGAATTGCATAAAAGTTTTTGTTTTCCGCTGCACCTTTATGCGTGATTTCCCAACAGTTGACATGTTTGTTGGAATTTGGTTGAGGACATGTAAGGTTCCTGGGATCAAGAATGCTGCTCTGATACCATCTTGCGATGGTATCGAGAATGGTATCGAGAGTAAAAAAGGGAAAATAATATAGTAGAGATGCTTGCTATTCGTTATACGAGTTTGCGTTAACTTGGGATAAGAGGGTGAGGAAGATTATTTGCGAGAGTGACTTTAAGGAAGCTTTGAGGTTGATCCACAATAGGCATGAACATATGCATCGCTATGTTTAGGTCATCATTGGAATCAAGGATTAACTTGCCTATGAGTGGGACATAAGTTTGGTTCATACTAAGAGAAAGAATCACTTGTCTTGACTTTCTAACATAAGGAGATCTATTGTGTAGTAATGTCATATGAACATCTAAAATTGGATACTTATGAGACATCTATCAAGATAAAAAATTTGATATTAAAGTGAGGATTATATTAAAATCCAATGATAATAAAAGTGAATGTCAACATGGAGTACTGGAGAATAAATGTACTAATAATATATCGGGCTCTTTGTGTGGCTAGTTTAGAGGTCATTTAAAAGTGCTACCATGGAGTTACAAGCTCTTTTAAGTGTTGACTTTAGGGGTACTGTGTATTTAAGAAGTAAGTCTCACTTTTCTTTTCCCATGCAGAAAAATAAATAAATAAATAAAATAAAATAACCAAAGTAAATTCACATGAAGTTGAAAAAATTTAGGAAAACTCAATGTAAAATTTTGAGTTTAATTGTATTATTAACTACAATTTAACTCTCAAGCAATAAAAACATTAAATTTTAATATAAACATTAATAATTATATTTTTTTTAAAATTGGAGTTATGATGTAATGAGTCAAAATGGTATCTTTTAAATAAAATATTTATTTAATTTTAAATTAATATTATTTTTAAAGTAATACACTACTAGAAATATATAAATAATCCCTCTATTTTTTTTATTTTTCCACTTTGTATTTTTAGCTTATTTTTTTTATTTATCCACTTAGTAATTCTAACCAATATTTAATATATTTTTCTTGTTTTACCCTTTTTAATTCATTATCTCAATATACTACACTACCTAAAATAATGCACCTACTTTAATTAAGGGTAATGTAGTAACATACATCAGTTATTTGCTAAATTTTAGATGAAACAAATCATTATTTAAAATATCGTGAAAATATAAAATGGATAAATAAAAAAAACAGAGAGAGCATATTATTTTTAATATAGATACAAATGATGATTAACTTAAATTCATATAAATTTTTTTAGTAAAATTACATAATTTTATTTTTATAATATATAAATATTATTGATTATTGGGGACAATTACTTTTTTTTTCCTCAAAATTAAGGACAAAGTTGGAAACAATTTTTTAAACTACTATTTAGAGTCCAACATGAAGAACTTGAAGTAAAAGCAACTTTGAGTTACTTCCTATTTTTGGGGCCAAAGTTGCTTCGTTCTTCATTATTTTGGTAAAAAATTAGGTTGCATATGTAAGATTTATTTGGGCCTATACTTTTGGGCCAAGTTGATTTGGCAAAACTAAACATATTATAATATCGGGCTGAGGAATACCGCTAGTCCAGTATAAAAAAAAAAGTGAATTTTTGGGTGACAAACCCGTTTCACAGCACCTCTACAGCCTATGTACTTAACCAAACACGACATTATCCTATGATTTCAAACAAAAATGTTATTTGCACGAGTGAAAATGGACGAATTGTGAACGAGTAGAGAGCTTTCATAATGTGCTCCACTCATTAAAAACTCCACCTACAGCCTCATTCACAATCAAAATCCCTAATTCACTTTCCCCAAATCATTTTCCAAGCTTCCTCTCCCTTCCGTCTCCCTCCCTCGTGCTCCATCTCCCTCCCGCGTGTTCTTTCTCCCTCCCGCGTCTATCCTCTTCCCTTCTTTCATCGCACCTCCGCCGGCGTCGTAGCACCTTCGCCGCGTCGCCGTCAACTGAGCTCCCTATTCCTCCCACGTGCTCTCTCTCCCTCCCGCCTCCATCCTCTTCCCTTCTTCCATCGCACCTCTATCGCGTCGCCCTCAACGTCATCGCCTCTGGTGTTTCCTGATTTGGTCCCGTCAAGCTAACATCGCAGGTCCCTCTCCTCCGTTTCCGTCAGTGTAGTTGTTGTGGTAAGCATCTTTCGTGTTGCCCGTTCTCGTCTGCTATCTATTTCTTGTTTCTTTCTCTGTTTTTGTCTGTGTGTGTGTGTTTTGAAAAGTAGAAAGGATAGGTGTTAGGATATGCTTCATTATTAGATAGATAGTGCTTGCTCCTGTTCTATTTTGTTATGTTCTTATCCATTTTTCTGTTTTTCTGTTATTCTTTCTTTTCTTGTTGTTAAAGTGGCTTTCTCCTTGTGTATATATAGGGGCTTAGCCTTTTCCTTTCAGTATGGCAATTGTAATAACTTTCTTTCATTCAATACAAAATATGATTTTCAGTATATGTGTTCCAGTTTATTTTCCCTAAAGCATTTTACAGTTTCCAGTTAATTTCTTTTCCCTTAGAGCCTGATATCTAACAATAGGAGAAAGCCAATTTCTTGTTTGTTGTTTATATTTCTTGTTGAATGAGAAGTAGATATTTTTTTTTGAGCTTTGATAACTCTAAATTCATCTAGAATTGAATAGAATTAAGTCACAAAGAATTTACTGTCATGGACATATCATAGATGAAAAGCACATGAACAACAAGGCAATGGAACAAAATTTACAAATATATCATAAGTTCTGTAATGTAGTTAAATAAATGGCATTAATAGATTTTGTATTTTTGGTTTCCAAATTTCCTATGAGTTGTTTTGAGGAATTTTGGGTTTGTTTATGATGGTAGTTAGGATAAAAAAGCTAGAATGAATGATTTGAAAGTTTTGCAATTGAAAGTTTTGTTAAATAGGTATAACATTGTAGTTGCTAGCAAATTGTGTGCATTTGCTGGTTAATTGATGCGTGCTGTCGTGGCACTCATAAATTTATTTACTTTTAAACCAAGTTCCCCTAATATAGTTTAGTGGAAACCAGGGTCGTCTCTCACAAGGAATGGCTAAGAGAGTAATGCACAAGACTAGTTGTATGATAAGGTTGTCACGATTTGGGGGTTTTTGTGTGCAAGTTAATTGAATTGGAAAGAAAATAATAAAATTAAAAGCAGCGGTTTATGGGGGTAGAACATTCATTAGGATGTCAATCATTGGCTACAAAAGAATGCATGAGTTGATTAATTACGCCGGAGTTAGATCTAACTCCTTTGTTGTGATTCTAATGATTAATTGCCTAGAATGGGATTAATTAGTGAGATCTCACCTTTAGTTCCACTCTCAACAATTATTAAAGCCAATCAGATTAATCTAATTAAAGAGACTAATCAGCCAATTAATTATCCATTATCAATTCCTAATATGCCATGCATCAATTAATCAACTAACACATATACATATGCCCAAGAATTAGCCAACTCAATCGAGTAAGCCAAGACAAAGGGTTAGACACATAACTCAAGATCTCAAATTACATGTTAAGGGTTGATAATGAAAACTTATGCAAGATTAAGATCAGAGCCTCAAAGTACCCCAATGATGTTCACACCCACATAAACCACCAAGGAATTTAGCTACTCATGGTAATAAATTAAAAGACATGAAATTAAAAGAAATTAAATGCAAGTAGGCAAGATAGTAAAATGAATAATTGAATTAATAAGAAAGAGTAACTTACAAAACCCAAAAGGGCTGGACGAATAACGTTGAAATGTAAAGACGGAGCTAGAGCTAAACTAGGAAAACGGAAATCCTAATGGGAAAAACAAATAACTCTAACTATGGAAAGAAAATAGGGATTTAAGAAGTGATAGTAGAGAGTGTAGAGATGATGTGTTTCTGATGCATTAGCCTTCTTTAAATAGAGTGAGCAGCCTCCAAACCCTAGCTAATTGGGCCTCCAACTCGTGCAGATTAGGGTTTCTGCTGTGACAGAGTTGCGGCGCGGCACTGGGGCGCGCTACGGGCGCTGGAGCGTCAGCGTTGTGCACGTGACTGATTTAAGTGAGCCACGCGCGCTGGGGCGCGCTACGGGCGCTGGAGCGCTCAACGCTTGCTCTGAATTCCACTGCTCCGCTTCTTGCTCAGTTCCTGATGTCTACAGCTCCAATAATACCTGTGACCTGCACTAAAAATACGAAATATCCAAGACCAAGTGCAAAGGTCATCCTTGACTTGTAAAAACATCATAAAACTTGTTATTTTAGCCTTTATTTCTATTAAGCTCAGATTAATCTCAAGTTGAATTAAATACAATAAAGAGGCCAAAATAGAGCTAAGAATTGCATACAATCATCCAAATTAAGGGTATAAAATGTTGGTAAAAACCGCGTTATCAAATATCCCCACACTTGAACAATTGCATGTCCTCATGCAAAAGCAATGATTCTAAGCATCTCTCAGAGTACTGGCTAACACATCTAACACCTAAGCTAATTCCTAAAAGGAAAATAAAATCTACAGATGATAGCAAGTTATTTAAAACAGCACACCTTGGTCAGATTTATACAATACCCTTGACCTGTTATCGGTTGGCATCAAGAAAAGAGTATGAGTTAGGAGAATCGATTCATGTTATGCAAAGTTGGTTGAGTTGGCCCTCACCAGTGTGTTTCTCTCTCAATCACTCAGTGTTTTGGCTTAGCATTCAATTTGAATAATTCACACAAGTATTTACATTCCATAAATTTGCTATACTCCTAACATTGCAATTTTTACAAACATGGTGCATCAAGAGGTCTTTTCAGGGTTGTAACGGGGCTTGGGACAGGTATGGCATATATAGGAAGTGGACTTAATTTCAAAAAAACTAAGACTTCATGGTTTGATCAATCCTAGATGACCTCTATTTCTACAGAAAAGATGGAGAGAGAAGAGATGGACAAAATAGAAATACCCAAGATCAATAACCCATAAATTCTTACAATTATTCTTCCCAATGTTCCAAAGATTTTTACATTAATTCCCAGGAACCCAACAACCTTTATTTGCAGGAATTCACATTTTTTTCTTGTTTTTTTTTTCTGCATTTTTCGATTTTTTTTATATATATATACCTCATCTTAATTCCTTTGGTAATTAAAATGAGGTGGAAAAGAAAATAACAAAGAACCACTTATGTACAAAAGCTACCCTTACAACATATCCCAATATTTTGCACTCCTATACCAGTGCTCAATTTAACCCAATTTCCCCACACTTAAGACCTTTGCCCAATAATCAAACCATGTCCTCCTAGTTTCTCAGAGGGGATTTATCATTGTTTTTCTGTCTTTTGGCTTGTAATGAGCTTAGTAACAAAAAAAGGATAAAGGCTCAAATTGGCTACAAACAAATGGAATTTGTGTATGGGTTGGCTATTTGGCTAAGTGGCTTTTAAATATAAAAACAAATTTATGCCTCAATCACATGCAACATGTATAAAATGCAAAACAAGAATCAAGCAAATTCAGGAATAACAAATACAAGTATGTGTGTGCTCACAGAAAGAAGGTGATTAGTTGATACATGTAATCACATTTAAGGCTCAAATCTCACAGGTAATCCAACCAATCAAACAGAGATAACACAAACAATTCAAACTCATATCAGATTTATCATGCCAACATTTCAGAGTTAAATTAAAGGGCAGAGTAGTTTCAAACCAAAATGTGCTATAAAGAAAACTACCCTATCATCTACCTAAAAATACATAAAATGAAATAAAATAAAGGAAAAGAAAAGAAAAAGAGTTAGGCATGTTACAAAAGCCAATTTTTATCTACACCCTCCCCACACTTGAATGAGACACTGTCCCCAGTGTTAACAAAATAAAGAGCAAAGAGAAGGGTATAGAAAAGACCTACAGAAGACTCAATCGTCCTCTGAACCATCATCATCCTCACCATCATCCTCCTCAGCCTCTTCATCCTCATCATCATCGTCGTCCTCCTCCTCATCGACATCAATAGGAGTCTGGGATTGTCCCGGAGCTCCATAACCGGCGGAGAAGCGCTGGTAGATGTAGGATCTGAACCCGCTCTGCATCTCAGCAATCCTCTGGTCATAATGAGTCTGCATGGCCAGGTAGCGCTGATCATGATAGCTCTCAGCCGCAGCGAACTTCTGATCGAAGTACTCCCTCATGTTGACCTTCATCTGGGTCATCTGTGCAGAGAGGGCATCTAGGGGGTTCCCTGCTGGCTGAGTCTTGTTCTGAGCGGCCGCATCCTTGGTGGCAAGACCGGCGGCAGTGATGGTGGAATGTGGCCCTTGCCACTCGTCGTCAGCGAACTCTGGCACACCACTCTGGATAGCCAAAGCGGTGACCAGGGATGGAAAGGGAAGGCACCTGTAGGGCTCAATGTGGTGAGCTTGATGCATGGTGCGCTGAATACGAGTGGGCAAGTCTACCCAGTGGCCCTCCATAATGCAGTAGAGGTGGAGAGCCTGATCTGTAGTGAGCTCAGAGATGTGGGAGACTGGTAGATGTGGCTGAAATAGATACGGGACCACGCTCTGGCCTCCAGGTTAAGCGTGTGGTTCTTCAGAGTGCGGGGGAGCATGTTGGCTCCCAATGTCCAGCTGCAACCCGGCAGGCAAAGACGGTTCCTGATCACGTCTAAGCTCGTAGCAGCCATGGTCTGGATGGCGTCCGGCTCTCCGAATACATGATCGGGCTCCGGGGCAATCTGAATGTGCGTGGCTATGGTCTCCACGTCTACCGGAATGAACTTGCCCCGGAGGAACACCTGAGTGGCGGTGCGGTCATGCAAGTTGGCGTAGAACTCCCGCACCCATGTGGTGTTGGCCCTGACGGGAGCACTGAGCAGGTGGTGGGCCCACCCCCGCCTCTCAATCTCGTCCACCACCATGTTGAGCCGTCCTTGGCCCTCATCATGGAACTGATACCCCAATTCAAAGAGGGGTTTCCTCTTGTGAATTGTGGCCTGAAAAGCCATCTCGGCAGTGACGTCGAGGAAGCGTGCGGGGTCGTGAGGCTGATCGTAGGAGTGATCATCCTCCTCTGTGGTGCGTACCCTCTTTCCCTTACCGCCTCGGGTTCGTGGTGCCATGCCTGAAAAATAAGAACAAGACAATTGAGTTCCAGTATACAGTCCAGTTACATTGGCTAATGTCAATTCTACTCATGCCATAACTAAATGCAAATGCAAAACAAAGTCTACTATAGCAGTTAAACATGCCTAATCCTAACAGACAATAAAATACAGCCTCCGGCCCAAATTATGCAGCAGACCGGCGCCGGAGCGCGTAGGGCGCGCTCGTGCGCCCGATCTGCAATGGCATGAGAGTACCTCGCGCTCGAGCGCGTATAGTGCACTGGAGCGCGCGAGGGTTTCGGCGGCAGCAACAACAACGTAAAATAGTGCAAACAACATCCCAACTCCAATTTTCTCAACATTCTAACCGATTAAATCACTAAACATACAATACTAACCGATTAAATCTACCCTAAACAACCAAAAATCATATTCTCCATCAATCATTCAACCAAAATCGGATTTCTACCAAGAACAACCAAAAGATTGAGTTTTAGACCAATGTACCTTGATAGGATTCAATGAAATGACAAGATGAATGAATATATGGATGATTTTTTAGAGAAAAGGGTGAGAAAATTGATGGAAGAGGGAGGGAGCAAAGTCGCCGCCGCTGGAGCTGCTGGAGGCAAAGTGCATAAATGAATCTGCAATTTGGGCGTTTAGGGTTTTGAAGAACCCTACGCGCGCTGGAGCGCGCCGTCCAAAACGCGGCGTTTCATTTAAATGCGATGCGCGCGCTGGGGCGCGTATATGGCGCCCGGGCGCGGCCTCCTGCTGTAGAATCAGTGTTTTACTGCTATGATTCCTAAAATGCATTAACTATCCTAATTAATTTAAATGCATGCTAGATTTTAAAGATGCCAATAAAAAAAACAAAATAAAGAAAATAAAATACGGAATTGAAATACTGGAATTGAAATACGAAAAATAAAATACGGAATTTAAAAATACTAAAAAAAACCGGTGGGTTGTCTCCCACGAAGCACTTTGCTTTAACGTCCCTAAGTTGGACGGTCGACCGTTTTGAGGCTACTTTGGTCCAGAGCTTTCAGCACCAGCTGCTCCGGTCATGATGTGGATGACACTCACATTCCCCTTGGGATTGGGCACTGTTTGAGATGGGATCTGTGAGTTGCCAGCTTGTTCACAGGCTTGTGTGGCCGGGTTTCCCCTCATTTGATTGACCTCATTCTGCAAATTCAGCATCATCCTTTGTTGATCCATGAGTAGCTTCATCACATCACCGATTGTTGGCTCGTTAGGATTTGGAGGTGCAGGCAGAGCCAATTGTTGTGGTGGTGGAGGCAAGGCCATTGGAGCCTGATATGGAGCCTGGGGTTGCCTTTGATGGGGAGGTTGGTACCGAACCTGTTGAGGTTGCTGCACTTGTTGTAGTTGTGGATTATTATTCCACCTCAGGTTCGGGTGGTTCCTCCAACTTGGGTTGTAGGTGTTCCCCGTAGGTTGATTCTGTGGCTGAAATTGAGGCTTTCCTGGGAAAGTATTTGCAGCTGCCACCACTGTTGCCTCTTCTTGGAGATGTGGGCATTGGTCAGTTGGGTGAGTCTCCAAAGAGCATATCCCACACACCATCGCTTGGCTTGAGGTTCCCGGTTTGGCTTGGTTGATGGCCAACTGTTTCATGAATGTAGCAATCTCATCCAGTTTTTGGTGTAGGCCACCACTCTCCTATTGAGCTATCTCATTCACCCATTTGGTCACAGCGGTCGCCCTTGTGCCAAACTGTTGTGAGTTCACAACCATGTTTTCGAATAAGAGCCTGGCTTCCGCCGGAGTTTTGTCCATCAGGGCCCCGCCACTGGCAGCGTCAATCATGCACCGGTCCATACCCGTCAGACCCTCATAGTAGTATTGGACCAACAGTTGCTCAGAGATCTGATGGGTAGGACAGCTTGCTACCAATTTCTTGAATCTCTCCCAGTATTCATGGAGAGACTCTCCGTGCAGTTGGCGGATGCCACTAATATCCTTCCTTATGGCAGCTGCCCTTGAGGCTGGGAAGAACTTCTCCAAGAAGATCTTCTTCATGCCAATCCAGGTGTTGATAGCTCCATTAGGCAGGTTCAGGAAACATTGCTTCGCCTGACCGTCCAGAGAGAACGGAAAAGCTCGAAGCTTCACATGTTCCTCGTTGACTCCTCTTGGCTTGAGAGTTTCACACACCACATGAAATTCCTTGAGGTGCTGGTGTGGATCCTCTCCGGCCAAACCGTGGAATTTAGGGAGCAAGTGCAGAATAGCTCCCTTGAGCTCGAACTCAGTGTCCAACCTTGGGTAGGTAATTCCCAAAGGTTGTTGGCTGAGGTCCGGAGCTGCAAGTTCCTTCAGGGTGGGCTGATAGTCTGCCATAATTGAATTTGGGCCTGAAACACTAACAGACAAATCAGAAAGTTCAGGACCGGTGAAAAATAGAGCTTCAAACGGTGGACCTTCCGGTTCCCTCCGAGACTCAATAAACCTTTTCCTAGCTTGCTTAATTTTTCTCAAAGTGTGTTCAATTTCAGGATAAAAAACAGCAAGCTGGGGGTTCGGTTGGGATCGAGTCATGCGCGGCTGCAACGTTGTAGTCGCAGTCGCGCACTGGAGCGCGAGTATCAGCAGCAGACTTGGCTGTTCGTGGAACAGCAAGTCTGGGAAGAGTAAAATTAAAAATAATAAACGAAAATAAAATGCAAAATAAAAGAAAATCTTTTTGTTATTTTTATTTTTGAAAGAAACAAAGAAAAATAAAAGAAAACAGTTATGTACACTATTCACAAATCAAACAACTAGTGAAAACTCTCATCGCCATTCCCCGGCAACGGCGCCAAAAATTTGATGCGTGCTGTCGTGGCACTCATAAATTTATTTACTTTTAAACCAAGTTCCCCTAATATAGTTTAGTGGAAACCAGGGTCGTCTCTCACAAGGAATGGCTAAGAGAGTAATGCACAAGACTAGTTGTATGATAAGGTTGTCACGATTTGGGGGTTTTTGTGTGCAAGTTAATTGAATTGGAAAGAAAATAATAAAATTAAAAGCAGCGGTTTATGGGGGTAGAACATTCATTAGGATGTCAATCATTCGCTACAAAAGAATGCATGAGTTGATTAATTACGTCGGAGTTAGATCTAACTCCTTTGTTGTAATTCTAATGATTAATTGCCTAGAATGGGATTAATTAGTGAGATCTCACCTTTAGTTCCACTCTCAACAATTATTAAAGTCAATCACATTAATCTAATTAAAGAGACTAATCAGCCAATTAATTATCCATTATCAATTCCTAATATGCCATGCATCAATTAATCAACTAACACATACACATATGCCCAAGAATTAGCCAACTCAATCGAGTAAGCCAAGACAAAGGGTTAGACACATAACTCAAGATCTCAAATTACTTGTTAAGGGTTGATAATGAAAACTTATGCAAGATTAAGATCAGAGCCTCAAAGTACCCCAATGATGTTCACACCCACATAAACCACCAAGGAATTTAGCTACTCATGGTAATAAATTAAAAGACAAGAAATTAAAAGAAATTAAATGCAAGTAGGCAATATAGAAAAACGAATAACTGAATTATTAAGAAAGAGTAACTAACAAAACCCAAAAGGGCTGGACGAATAACGTTGAAATGTAAAGACGGAGCTAGAGCTAAACTAGGAAAACGGAAATCCTAATGGGAAAAACAAATAACTCTAACTATGGAAAGAAAATAGGGATTTAAGAAGTGATAGTAGAGAGTGTAGAGATGATGTATTTCTGATGCATTAGCCTTCTTTAAATAGAGTGAGCAGCCTCCAAACCCTAGCTAATTGGGCCTCCAACTCGTGCAGATTAGGGTTTCTGCTGTGACACAGTTGCGGCGCGGCGCTGGGGCGCGCTACGGGCGCTGGAGCGCCAGCGTTGTGCACGTGACTGATTTAAGTGAGCCACGCGCGCTGGAGCGCTCGACGCTTGCTCTGAATTCCACTGCTCCGCTTCTTGCTCAGTTTCTGATGTCTACAGCTCCAATAATACCTGTGACCTGCACTAAAAATACGAAATATCCAAGACCAAGTGCAAAGGTCATCCTTGAATTGTAAAAACATCATAAAACTTGTTCTTTTAGCCTTTATTTCTATTAAGCTCAGATTAATCTCAAGTTGAATTAAATACAATAAAGAGGCCAAAATAAAGCTAAGAATTGCATACAATCATCCAAATTAAGGGTATAAAATGTTGGTAAAAACCGCGTTATCATTAATAATTATGAAATCTTTGATATTTGGTTCTATACGTTTGTAATTTTTTAATTTTTTTTGAAATAATATGTCCCTTTGTATTGATCTGATTGTATTGATTTATTATTTTTCAATGGTTGTTACATAGTATGAATGACAATATATCCAAGTTTTATTGAAAAATGATGTAAAATAAGTATAAGATGGTTGGTCAAATAAGTATAAGTTCATGTAGTTAGCATCAAAAAGCTAGAATTACTCAATTACCTAATATATATTGTGGTGATTCATTTTTAAGATTGATCAGTGCATTAAATTCTGCATCCTTGAACTGCAGGAGAAGATGAAGACTAGAAATGTCGGGAAATGTAAACGTGTGGAGAGGTCTGGGGATAGTGGCTTGGTGAATTAGATCTATTTTCCATATTCTCTTGGTATGGATTGCATATGCATTCCTTTTCTTTCAACATGTTTACAATAATTTGAGTATTCTAGCTAAGTCATCTACAAAATACTTTATGGATCCTGCCTTTTGGGAGATGAATTTCTGAATGAGATATGTTTTTTATTTGTTTGCAATACAAAGCTTGTTGCCTAGATAGGGATAGTGACAACTTTAGCTTTCTTGTCTTTTTAGTGCTGCAAAAGTCTATATGTAATAGTCTTTATGATCTCTCTATTGCATTTGGTCCCAATATACCTGACTTTGTTATAATCCAGTGTCTGTTTGTTTGTTTTCTTCTCTTGGCCAGATATGGGAGGATATACTGGGATTTGAGAATGCTGAGTTTTACATCAAAAGATGGCCTGAACTTGATGGTTTTTGTTTCAAAGATGTATTAATTTCATTTCCTGATGCAATACCCTGTCGGATTAAAGTTGCTGCAGATAGCAGGAGGATTATCATACCCGTCGCAGTCATCTCTGATGTAATGATAATTTTGGTTATGTATGTAAACTTGTGACATTTAATTGTGTTAATGGATGAAGTAATTTATTTAGGCAAATAGACATTATATTTTTTGACATTTTCATCTGGATTATGCTGGTACAACAATTTTTAATTAAGAACCTACATTGGTCTTCCTATGTATATACTTACCAGCATTTTCACCTTGTAGTTACCAGCAAATGGACTCCACTTAGTAGTAAATGTATAATCAGATTTACTTTCACTCTCAGTATTGCATGTGTAATGCTTCTTAATTTCCTCATTTTTCAACTCAACTATTGTGTGTTGTCAACTATGTCATCCAAACTTGAATGAAAATGGTAGAAGCATTTAGTTGGACAAGATGACACTACTTACCAACAATTTTAAGAACTTACCAACATGTTTTTCTTCCCTTACCAGCAAAATGATACCATTTACCACGTACCTGTAATGCGTACCTAAGAAATAAATGACTACCATTTAAAATATTTTGAAAAACCAGGGACCAAAGTAACGGAGCCATGGTTTACACCACCAAGGGGCGTGATTCTTGCTGTAAAGACTTTTAAATTGCTGAAAAAACAGGGACCAAAGTCACGGGGCCGTGGTTTGTACTAGCCGATACTGAAATTTACCTGCCATTTTGTCATATACTTATCAGCGTTTTTAGGAAAAATACCAGCAAATATAATAGTTTATCTTTATAACCTGTTTTATTTTTTCTGCGACATATCCATAATTAAAACAACTAATTATTCAATTGTAATG
Organism: Aeschynomene evenia; assembly: GCA_013621005.1. Taxonomy (NCBI): domain Eukaryota; kingdom Viridiplantae; phylum Streptophyta; class Magnoliopsida; order Fabales; family Fabaceae; genus Aeschynomene; species Aeschynomene evenia. The sequence goes on from CM024271.1 coordinate 14,225,864, forward strand.
TTTAAATATTTTTTATTTTTTAGACCATTAAAATAATAATGAAAAATAATTATGTAATTATTTCAAATTTAAAATAAATCAATCGAATAATTTATCCTTCTGTAAATAAACAAGAAATTATAAAATTTAATATCTTTATAAAATTTTGAAATGATTGGTAAGTTTAGTCCATCTGTTGGTAAGTCACACCATAAACGCTGATAATTATTCAAAAACATTGGTAATATTTTTTATAATATAATAAGCACAAGGATTTCTTGTCCCACAAGTGAAGGAATAGTAATTCATTGTCTTAAATGAGTTCATACTTGTAATAGTTTAGGTGAAGGTTGGATCAAAAAATACAAGATATGAGATGAGAAAATGACAAAAATGCTTCAATTGCTTTGTCGATGGATCACCTCCAAAAATCAAACTCCATAATGGACCGACTCACCAACTTAAGCTTGTGATATCTTCGAGACACTTGCTCGTAAGTTTGATACTTAAGCTAGTAAGTTAGTATTAAAAGTGTTGGTAACTTTACAATTGTGCTGGTAAATTCTGTATTTTGATCTTGAGACAATGAATGTCAGGGGAGTGGTGGTGATATTTGCCACAGTCCGTGAGATGTCTTTGTAGCACATGCTTGTAAGTTGGATACCTAAGTTGGTAAATTTATGGTGAAAGTGTTGATAACTTTACAGTTATGCTGGTAAGTTCTGTATTTTAGTTTTAACTCTAACATCTTTGAATTTGCATACATACTAACAATGGAATTCAAGATTACCTTGAATCATTCTAATCCTAGAGTTATATTTTACGTAAGAGAACTTGGTTTAAAAAATTAAGTTAGGATCTTTAGAAGATATATAATAACATTTGAAAATTTTGAATAATTGAAATGATGAAAAATTTGGAATAAGTATACTTATCAACAAAATAAAAAACTTACCATCCCATTGAAAACATTTATCAACATATCAAGCAAATTTATCAGTCACTAATTACAATAAATTTCAAAATTTCTTACAATCATTATAATCTTAGTATAACGTTACATTTAGCTTTATAGAATTTGGTCTAAAAAATAAAGGTTGAGACTTTGCAAAATCAATAGACTAGGAGTGTACAATTCACACGTAATAAAGTAGTTTACATGCGATCTTCAATGCAATTCAATAATATATCAACTGATCATATATCAATTCTAAACATAACCAAAGATTATCCTATTTCCCCTTGTGCTTTAGATTAATTAAGGCCCTAGTGTATGCTTTTAACTTCATTTTATAACTCTTTTTTGTCGTTATTCTTTGTCCCTTGCTCTAGCATTCATTCCATTATCCAGCATGATTTCTTCATAAATATAATGTGTACTATAAATCAAAAAGTCCATGTATACATATGTATTGATCATCCTACACATACACATACACATAAAAAGCTTAAAATAAGATTAAAAATATAGAAAAATATTGAACTAACAGAGTTACTAGTAAATTAAAGAATTTACTAGCTTAGTCAATGAAGTTATCAACATATAAGCTGAAGTTAAAAATGTAAGATCCCGAAATTCTAATTATACCTTAATTAAAGGGACTTAGTTATAATCACTTTAATCAAGGCGTAATTGGGATATGTAGGTTATTGGGATGCATCTTGATGTATATGTGTTGTTTGAAATGTGCTATGTGCATCATGTATATGAAATAATGAAAAATGCAATGTGTACGAGTTAAAATATGATAAAATAGATCGAGAATCTAGGAAAGAAATTTAGGAAGTAATCATGAGAGATTTTAAGCATTTATGGTTATGTACAAGTCTATATAGGTGTAAAAATATTGATTAGGGTATCAGAAATGGTTTAGAGAATGTTAGGTGTATTTTGGAGTTTCAGATGCAAGAAAATTGTTGCTGCTGTCATGTAGCAGTACTTTCTCGCTAGCGACCAGTTTAGCTCGCTAGCGGGTGAGGCGGCAGAGGTCCCTCGCTAGCGGCCGTAACATCGTGCTAGCGGGTAATGCAGTGAAAGTGGTCGCCAGCGACCGTGAAACACGCGCTAGCGACCAGCTCGAGGACATAACAGCATTTCTGCAATTTTTGCATTTTCTGTCAAGTCCTTCATTTTTTAAAAATTTCCCTTAACCCCCTCCGTCCCAAAACACTTACCTCACTCTGAAGAAACCACATACCTATCAGAAACATAATCTCAAGTCTCTAAACCCTTCAAACACAATTCTCTCAACTTCCATAACCACCAAACTTCACAAACCTCATCACCACTCCACCCAAAACTCAACACACATAGAATCTGATCCCATATTCGAGTTCCTTACCGCAATTCCCTCATATTGAACCGAATATAAGATATCAGAGGCCCTAGGATTGTGTTCATCATCATCAAAGTCTAGATAGAGTATTAAGCAAGTAGCTCAAGGAATAACAAGGTGGTTTTGGCATTAGAGGGCAAAACTACAAGAGGTAGGGGTTTAGATTTATGTTACAATATGTATTTGTACGTTTTCATGCATAAGGATCAGTTAGAAATCATTATATGCTCGAATATGATTGCTGTTCTGAAACTGGTATGAATGCAGAGTCGGGACACGCGCTAGCGGCCAAATCATAGCCGCTAGCGAATGACCACGCGCTAACGACCAAAATCTAGGCGCTAGCGAGTGGTTGTGCTATTTTGGGCGCTAGCGACCACAGAGGACGCGCTAGCGGCCAATTCGCAGAATTTCTGCAAAATTGCCTTAAATGCTGAATTTTGTGATTTTTGCATTCTAATGACTTTCAACCCTTTTTCTTGGACTTTAAACTACTGTAACATGTTTGTATATGTGTAAAGAGCAGGAAAGGACCTTCATAAAGAGAATTTAGCTAATTAAAGAGAAAATGATATGTGAATGCAATTATGTGCAAAAGTGATATGTTTTCAAATGAATTATGAATTAAGCATGTTATGAAGACTAGTACTTAATTTCCAGAATGAGGTCTTCAGTTGTGTATGTGCATACATAATGTAATGCTATGACAAGTCAAAATATGATATCTTGAATATGAAAGAAATGCAATGGAAGATCAAAGTAAGCAATTGTAACCTTCGGTCACTAGTGTCGTCAGTAAGGGAGGGTTAGCAACCTCGGTCATTGACATCACTGGTAAGGGAAAGTGAGAAACCCCTCTTTCCCCGTGTGTCTAGTAGAAACTAGAGAGATATGAGCTCGTAGTCTTGGGATTTGGTGATGTGGAGGTAGAAAGAGATAAGAGGGTTAGTGCCAATTCTAGTAAAAGTATCTCATGCACATATCAAGAAAGAGTAAATGTTTTATGCATCAGCCAGAAATGAAATAAGTAATAATGTTTTAAGAATTGTTTCATGATGCACGCATATTAATGAAGACGCATATAGGTAAGACACTCCGGATACAATTTGGTTTATGAAAACCCCAGTAATGTAAATCTTGCATGTTACACTGTTTTATAATAAACCGGAGTGATCCCCCTACTAAGTCCGTGGAGCTCACCCTATTCCACCATTTTTGTTATAGATACAGACAGGGGTGCCAGCACATCTACAGGTTGTGTAACTTGGAGCTTACATGAAGACTAAGCTTGGATTTCTCTGGAGCTTAGGATATTAGGATTACTTTTGTTTATATCTTGTATTCGTACCTTATGACTTATATTATCATTTTGGGAGTCTCTAAGGGAATTGTAAGTGGTTGTACAAGCTTATGTTTCTCTTAGAAGCTCCACTACTACATACTTGTATTACATATGGTATTTATGGTATTATGTGTATCTCATGTGTTGTAATACTCTATCTATGTATATGTGGGCCACCATCATGTATTCTAACGATATGTATTTGTGATGAGTAGCTTCTTAAGGAGATATAACTATTTATATCAGTCTTGCCGCACAAGCCGAGTGTTCAAATTTCCGTTCTTTATGAAAAGTAAATCGGCCCTATTTTCCACGTAATATTATTTTATCCAAACTTAATCTCTGAAACAAGATGTGAATTTCCAATAATTAACTCAATATGACTTAAGCATAAAGAGGTAATTATTAGGGTGTTACATTTTGGTATCAGAGCCGGTCGAACCTTAAGGCTTGGGGTTATGGCCATCTATGCTTTTGTTGCATAGTACAGTAGTGTTATGCTTATAGCTGTGTAACGTGAGCATGACTTGTCTGTTTGGGACCTAGGTAGTTGTATGTGTCTAATGTGATTATGGAGACTGATCACCTCTGTGATTATGTTGGTGTGTACAGGTACTAATGGCACCAAAAAGACGACAGGCGAGACCGACCGCGAGTAATTCTGATGGTGACCAAGGAACAAGTGAGGTCTTGGCAGGAATGGCGAGGGCGGTACAACAACTGGCGGAAGCTATGGGACGCCAGACCCCTCCCACACCACAGCCAGAGATGGACAGGGGAAATGCCCGATTTGCATAATTCAGAGGGGTAAACCCCCCCAATGTTTACAGGGTCAGTCGATCCGGCAGTAGCGGGGGAGTGGATTTAGGAGATGGAGAAGATTTTCACCATGGTGCAGTGTTCAGATTTACAGCGCACTACTTTTGCCACTTTTATGCTGCAGCAGGATGCCGGAAATTGGTGGAGAGGAGAAAAGGAAAGAATGGATGTTGCAGGGATTCCTATTCCTTGGCATAGATTCAAGGAGATGTTTTATGATAAATATTTCCCCAGGTCCATCAGAGAGGCGAAGGAACGAGAGTTCATGAACTTGACTCAGGGAAAGATGTCTGTTGCAGAGTATACAGCTCAGTTTGAACACCTCATCAAATTCTCAGAGATGTTCCATGGCAATCCAATGGAGTCTTGGAAATGTATGAAGTACAGAAATGGCTTAAACCAGAAAATGCAAAAGGCAATGAATCACCTGCAGATTGATAGTTATCCACGGCTAGTAGAAGCTTGCAGGGTTCATGAACAAGCACGTCATTCTGATGATAGTAGTTCGACGGAGAGTTCTAAGAGGAGTTTGGCACCACAGACTCCTCAGTTTAAAAAGCAGAACCCTCCACCTCGGTGGTTTCCCTCCCGACCTTTCAGGGGCCCAAATCGTGCTAGGCCTCAACAAGGACCACCACCACCACCCCGTCCAGCCATGCTTCCTAGAGCTATAGAGACACCTATCTGTCCCCAGTGTAATAAAGGACACAGAGGGGTTTGTTTTGCAGGGCAGAATGTGTGTTATAGATGTGGCAGACCAGGCCATATTGCTAGAGATTGTCGTCAGCTTCCTCAGCCACAAACCTCAGCTCCGACCCCCTCCAGGCCTCAGCACTAGGGAAGAGTCTTTATAGTGAACGCAGAGGATGCTGTCCGGTCAAATGAATTAATAAGGGGTAAGTGTAAAGTTAAGAATCAGGAGTTAGTTGTACTTTTCGATTCGGGAGCTACACACTCATTTATATCATATGAGCATGCTAGGGAGTTGCATTTACCTATGTGTGAGTTACCATATGATTTGCGTGTATCCACACCCACCGCTAAACCCATTAGCACTAACATCGTTTGCACTAAGTGTCAATTTTCCTTAGGAGAAAGGTCATTTATCTTTGATCTTATATGTCTGCCTATGTCGGGTTTGGGTGTGATTCTAGGTATGGATTGGTTGTCAGTACATAACGTTTTATTAGATTGTCATGCCAAGTCTGTCATATTCCATGATACCCCCAGCATGCCTATTCAAGAGCCACCCATTGTTTTTTTTAGCTTGTCAGTACATCCTGTGGAGTTAAGTCAAAGTGGGGTTACACATAAAGGTCTTGTATTTCTTGCCTCAAATAGTGTGGAAACTAAACTGAGCCTAGACGCCATACCTGTAGTAAAAGAGTACCCAGAGGTTTTCCCTGATGACATACAAGAGTTTCCTCCGTCAAGAGAAGTAGAGTTTAGTATCGATCTGGTTCCGAGAACAGGGCCTGTCTCTATGACCCCTTACCGGATGTCACCCAGTGAGCTAAACGAACTTAAGACGCAGTTGGGGGAGTTATTGGAGAAAGGGTTTATTAGGCCTAGTGCTTCACCGTGGGGAGCCTTAGTGTTATTCGTCAAGAAAAAGGACGGGAGTATGAGGTTATGTATAGATTATAGGCAGTTGAACAAAGTAACAATAAAGAATAAGTATCCTCTTCCTAGAATAGATGATTTGATGGATCAGTTGAGAAGGGCGAAGGTGTTTTCCAAGATAGACTTGAGGTCAGGATATCATCAGATTAGGGTCAAAGGTGAGGATATACCTAAGACGGCTTTCCGAACTCGCTATGGGTATTATGAGTTTACAGTGATGTCCTTTGGACTAACTAATGCCCTGGCGGTGTTTATGGACTGTATGAACAGAATTTTCCGACCGTTCTTGGATAAATTTGTAGTTGTTTTCATTGATGACATCTTAATTTATTCCAAAACGAAGGAAGAGCATGAAAGTCATCTTAGGTTGGTTTTGGAAGTGTTGAAAGAAAAGAAGTTGTATGCCAAGTTGAGTAAGTGTGAGTTCTGGATGAAGGAGGTTAAGTTCTTAGGTCATGTAGTATCCGCAGAGGGTATAGCTGTAGATCCTTGTAAGGTTGAAGCAGTGGTTAACTGGGAGTCGCCAACTACGGTTACTGAGATTAGGAGCTTCCTAGGGTTAGCCGGATACTACCGTAGGTTTATTAAGGGTTTTTCGCAGCTTGCCTTACCATTAACTAAACTTACTAGAAAGAATGCTCCTTTTGTGTGGTCAGATGAATGTGAAAAGAGTTTTGCAGAGTTAAAGGAGAGACTGACCACGACACCGGTACTTGTGGTGCCTGATCCTAATGAACCTTTTGAAGTTTATTGTGACGCTTCAGGGAAAAGGTTGGGTTGCGTATTGATGCAACATCACCAAGTAGTGGCATATGCTTCACGGCAATTAAAGCCACACGAGGTGAATTATCTTACCCATGACCTGGAGCTGGCCGCAATTGTTTTTGCTTTAAGGATTTGGAGGCACTACTTGTACGGAGTGAGATTCGAAGTTTTCTCTGATCATAAGAGTTTAAAATATCTTTTTGATCAGAAAGAACTGAACAAGAGGCAAAGGCGATGGATGGAATTTTTAAAGGATTACGATTTTGGATTGAACTGCCATCCAGGAAAGGCAAACGCAGTGGCGGATGCTTTGAGTCGCAAAATGCTTCATGTGTCCCACTTGATGCTAAAGGAGATGGAACTATTGGAGGACTTCAGGAACCTTAACCTAGTGGTTTCTTTTACCCCGACAAGTGTTAGGGGTTAGCCACCTCACAGTTTCTAGTAAGTTCAAGGAGGATATTATGCAAGCTCAAGGGATTGATGAAGAGTTTCTAAGGTTAATACAGGCGGCGAATGATGAGAAAGAAGAGGGGTTTAGTAAGGACGGAGATGGTTTGTGGAGATGTAGAGGAAGGATTTGTGTACCCGCTTATGGTGACCTCCGGAGTAGCATTCTGGAGGAGGCTCACAAAAGCCATTTCACCATTCATCCGGGCGCAACCAAGATGTATCAAGATCTAAAGAAGATGTTTTGGTGGCCCGGTATGAAGAAAGAAGTGTCGGATTGGGTGAACCGGTGTTTAGTGTGTCAAAAAGTGAAGGTTGTGCACCAAAAGGAACCCAGTATGTTACAACCACTACAAATTCCTCATTGGAAGTGGGAAAGTATATCTATGGATTTTGTAGTGCGATTGCCAAAGACCCAAGCCGGCAATGATGTCATTTGGGTAATAGTAGACCGATTGACGAAATCGGCTCACTTTTTGCCCATTAGAGCAACCTATCTGATGGCTGTGTCGTGTCAACCATAAATTTAATTATTTTTAAACCAAGTTCCCCTAATATAGTTTAGTGGAAACCAGGGTCGTCTCTCACAAGGAATGGCTAAGAGAGTAATGCACAAGACTAGTTGTATGATGGGTTTGTCACAATTGGGGGGTTTTTGTATGCAAGGGAATTAAATTGGAATAAATTGAAAATAATAAAAACAACGGTTTATGGGGGTGGAACATTCATTAGGGTGTTATCATTGGCTACAAAAGAATGCATGAGTTGATTAATTACGCCGGAGTTAGATCTAACTCCTTTGTTGTGATTCTAATGATCAATTGCCTAAAATGGGATTAATTAGTGAGATCTCACTTTTAGTTCCACTTTCAACAATTATTAAAACCAATCACATTAATCTAATTAAAGAGACTAATCAGCCAAATAATTACTCATTACCAATTCCTAATATGCCATGCATCAATTAATCAATTAACACATAAACATATGCCAATGAATTAGCCAACTCAATCGAGTAAGCCAAGACAAAGGATTAAACACACAATTTAAGATCTCAAATTATATTCCAAGGATTGAAAATGAAAACTTATGCAAGATTAAGAACAAAGCCTCAATTTGCCCCAATGATGTTCACACCCTCACAAACCACCAAGAACTTAGCTACTCATGGGAAGAAATTAAAAGGCAAGAAATAAATTGGAATAAAGAAAGCAATTAATAATAAAGAACAAAGTAAGAAATTAAATGCAAGTTGGAAAGAGTTGAAGAACGAATAACTGAATTAATGATAAAAGAGTACTTACAAAACCCAAAAGGGATGGACGAATAACGTTTGAAATGTAAAAGACGGAGCTAGAGCTAAACTAGGAAAGATGGAAATCCTAAAGGGAAGCAAAAATAACTCTAACTAGGAAATGAAAATATGTAAAAGTGGAGGTGTTGAGAGGTTCTTTTAAGAGATGTGTTTTCTGATGCATTAGCCTCCTTTAAATAATGTGAGCAGCCTCCAAACCCTAGTCAATTTGGGCCCCCAATTCATCTTGCAGATAGGGTTTCTGCTGCAACTGAATTGCGGCACTGGGGCGCGTATAGCTCGCTAGGGCGCCAGTGCTGTGCACGTGATGAGTTTAAATGGGCCTCGTGCGCTGGAGCGCGCTATGGGCGCTGGGGCGCTCGATGCTGGTTCTGAATTTCACTGCTCCGCTTCTTGCTCAGTTCCTGATGTCTACAGCTCCAATAATACCAGTGACCTGTGCTAGAAATACAAAATATCCAAGATCAAGTGCAAAGGTCATCCTTGAATTGCAAAAACATCATAAAACTTGTTACTTTAGCCTTTATTTCTATTAAGCCCAAATAAATTCCAAATTGTGTTAAGTATAATAAAAGGCTAAAATAGAGCAAAAAATTGTATACAATCATCCAAATTAAGGGCATAAAATATTGGCAAAAGCCATGTTATCAAATATCCCCACACTTGAACAATTGCATGTTCTCATGCAAAAGCAATGATTCCAAGCATCTCTCAAAGCAAAGCATTGGCTAACACATCTAACACCTAAGTCCTAAAAGAAAAATAAAATCTACAGATGATGGAAAGTTATTCAAAACAGCACACCTTGGTCAGAATTATGCAACACCCTTTACATGTTATCAGTTGGCATTAAGAGAAATTCATGAGTTAAGAGAATCAGATCATGTTATGCAAAGTTGGTTGATTGGCCCTCACCAGTGTGTTTTTCTCTCAATCACTCAGTGTTTTGGCTCAGCACTCGATTGAATAATTCACACAAGTATTCACATTCCATAAATTTTCTATACTCCTAACATTGCAATTCTACAAACATGGTACATCAAGAGGTCTTTTCAGGGTTGTAACGGGGCTTAGGACAGGTGTGGCATATTATGGGAAGTGGACTTGATTCCAAAAAAACTAAGACTTCATGGTTTGATCAATCCTAGATGACTTCTATCACTACAGAAAAGATGGAGAGAGAAGAGATAGAGAGAATAGAAATACCCAAGATCAATAACCCATAAATTCTTACAATTAGCACTCCCAAGGTTCCCAAATATTTTCATATTAATTCCCAGGAACCCAACAACCTTTATTTGCAGAATTCACATTTTTTTGTATATTTTTTTTTCGATTTTTTTTTTGTTACCTCATCTCAATTCTTTTGGTAATTAAAATGAGGTGGAAAAGAAAACAACAAAGAACCACTTATGTACAAAAGCTACCCTTACATTTATATCCCAATATTTTGCAATCTATACCAGTGCTCAATTTAACCCAATTTCCCCACACTTAAGACCTTTGCCCAATAATCAAACCATGTCCTCCTAGTTTCTTAGAAGGGATTTTTCATTGTTTTTCTGTCTTTGGCTTTTAATGAGCTAAGTAACAAAAAAAAGGGATAAAGGCTCAAATTGGCTACAAACAATGGGAATTGTGTATGGGTTGGCTATTTGGCTAAGTGATTTTTAAATGTAAAACAAAATTATGCCTCAATCACATGTAACATGTATAAAATGCAAAACAAGAATCAAGCAAATTCAGGAATAACAAATACAAGTGTGTGTGCTCACAAAAAGAAAGTGATTAGTTGATGTATGTAATCACAGTAAGGCTCAAATCTCACAGGTAATCCAAACAACCAAACAGAGATAACACCAACAATTCAAACTTATATTAGATAATTATGCCAACATTTCTGAGTTAAATTTAAAGGCAAAGCAATTTCAGACCAAAAGGTGCTATAAAGAAAACTACCCAATCATCTACCTAAAAACACATAAAAAAAAGGAAAATAAAACAAAATGACTATACATGCAAGATATACATAAAAGCAATTTCTACACCCTCCCCACACTTGAATAAGGCAGTGTCCTCAGTGACAAACATTAAAAGAACAAAGAAAAGGGTATAGAGAAAAACTGTCTAAGGCAGAACTGACAGCGTCCCGGACAGGTGCGCTAGGGCGTGGTATGCGCGCTGGGGCGCATGGACAAGGACCATTCGAGCGCTGGGGCGCGTTGTATGCGCTAGGGCGCCAGTGCTGCTGCAGAATTGGCCAGTTGCAGTCATGTACTTAGTGCATGAGACTCCCTAATGCAAAGTTGAATCTAAAAAACATAAATTGGTTAATTATAACTATAAAATATAAAAAGCAAAATAAAATTCTACAAAATTAAAATTTGGTGGGTTGTCTCCCCCAAGCACTTTGCTTTAACGTCCCTAAGTTGCACGTTTGGTCAGCCACTCTTAGGGTGGCTTATGTTTGAATTGATCCAGCAGTTTCCACCATGGTGTGCTTTCCATACCTCCATCGGGATCCCATGAGAAGTGGACCACTCCAAGGATAATGATCCCTTTCTTATTTTGGGACCCAAGTGTTTTGATCCTTAATTTGTCCTTTGAAGCACAACACCCGCTCCTGCAGAAAGCATCCCTAAAACAAACAAAATCAAGTAAAGAGGGATGAAAGTCCTCACAAGATGGGTTAGAGAAAACATAATTTAAATCAGTTAGTTTCCAAAACTTTTGAGCTTGAGAAAGTACCGACACCCCACAAAGGGTAAGGAGTTGGGTATCAGTCTCGAGACAAGCGTACTCATGAGGCCCAAGAGCAAATGGTAAAAGTCCCAATGGTCGCCTTGAAACAACAGGGGATGAGGTGGTAGAATCCATGACTTCCTCCGTCTTGCATGCCTCGTCAATTCCTCCTAGTGATGGAATCTCTACAGCGACTCCAACACTCAAAGAACTTTCCTCCGCATACACGTCTCTAGCACGGTACTGAGTAAGGGTGGAGGGTCCTTATAGACTATCTCCACATCGGAGTCTTCCTCGACTTCCCCAGATAATTCTTCCACCATGGCCTTCAATGTTTCCCAATCCAATTGCTCTAAAGCATAATTATTTTCAACAATAGGGAACTCCGGTTCCTCTTGTGATGGTGAATGTGGAGGTGAAGCTGGTAGTGGTAAAGAAGGTGGTAATGGAGAAGGTAGTGGAGGTGATGAGGTGGCCTGAGTTCTCAATTGTTGGAGGTCCTCTTCCATGCGCAAAAGTGCTTGCCGGTTTGTCATGAGTACTTCAAAAATTTGTTTCATCATGGAGTTGTCAGTATTATCACAAGGAGTAGACGGTGCAAGCAGTTGAGAAGGTTGTGGTTGGTAGAATGGATCAATGGTTGGTTAATTAAGGTGTTCGATGGGATATGAGTAAGGATTAGGCTCATGGTATGTGTATGGAAACGGTTCAATGTAGGAGGGTGGTGGTTCATTATATGGCTGGTAGTAGGGGTCAAAGGATGGGTATGGTTCATAGTACGGTTGAGGGTCTTGGTACGGGTATGGTGTTTGGTGAAGGTTTGAGGGTAATGGTGGCATTTGCATCTCACTGCTTGGTTGATAACCTGCAAAACAATGGAAACTAAAATCTTGGAGACTAAAATTGGGGTTAGTGTTCATGTTAGTATAGAAAAAGAAGAGAAATAAGAGAAAAAAACATGAAAACATGTTGTAGGACGACGAACGGGCGCTCCGGCGGTCCAAGAGCGCTAGGGCGCGGACTGAGAGGGCGCTAGGGCGCTGAGTGGGCGCTCGGGCGCTCGTATATCGACGCAGAACTTTGCTGTTCTGCGAACAGCAAGTTCTATGGATGCAAATGCTAAATGCAATGTAATGTACAGATGAAATATGCAGTATGCTATGTAATGCAATGCAAAAATAAATAAAATCTTTTTGTTGTTTTTACTTTTCAAGAAATAAAGAAAAACAATTATGTACAATATTCACAAATCACACAACTAGAGATTACTTTCATCGCCATTCCCCGGCAACGGCGCCAAAAATTTGATGGCTGTGTCGTGTCAACCATAAATTTAATTATGAGTGAAATGCCATTTAAGTCCCTATCTTTACATACGCGAGTCAAATTAGTCCCTCTCTTTTTTAATTTGTCAAATTGGTCCCTCACATTTCAAAACGTGAGTCACATTAGTCCCCCACTCACTTTCCGTTTGTCTCCCGTTATGATGGTGCTGAGGTGGCACGTTAAGTGCCAACTAGGCATGCTGACATGGAGACCGCTATTACACTAAATCAAATAAGTCCCTATCTTTTTAATTGATGAGTCAAATTGGTCCTCCAACCTAAATCAAACGTGTCACCTCCCTTACCCACCACTCCCTCCCTAATTAATCTAATCCCAGAGCCCACCATTCAGACCACCTTCCCCTTCCCCTTCTGTCCCTTGCCCCAACTTCCCTCACCGTCCAAGGCGTTCCCCCACCGTCCAAGCCTTTCCTCGCTTTCGTCAATCGACAGGACCTCCACCAGTAATCCTCTATAGCTATAACCCCTATTTCATTCATCCCTAACCCATCCTCCATTAATCCTCCATAGCTGAGCTGCGGTTGCTGCCATGACCATGGGTGGCGGTTCTTTTCTTCACCAAAGAAATACCAAGAGTGGACAATCTGAAGGGAGCTCCAATGAGAGTTCACAGCGACGTCAAGGAGCAAGAAGAAACAAGTTTCAATGTCATTGTGGGTTGAAACCAGTGTACAGAATCTCAAGTACGAGCACAAATCCTGGAAGAGCATTTTATGGGTGTCCAAGGTGGGAGGTAAGTTATCAAACTATCATCCCTTCTAATGGTATCTTCCATATTTGAATTTTTCCTACCAATATTGTCTTTTTTTTTGTTGTTGCAGGAAGGGAATGATTGTAATTTTTTCTTATGGGGAGATAAACTCAAACAACATAATTTCCTTGGGACTAGTTCTACACTAAACATGGAGATGACTAGCTTGGAAGAATCTAATAATGAAGAATGGAGATCCAATATGGCATTCAAGATTGGGATATTGGAGGCTGAAGTTAGAACATTAAAGATGTTAATGATTGGATGGTTTATTGTGACATTTGTTGTCTTTAGTTTTTGTTGTTGTGTATTTTTATTCAAGTAAAAAAAATGAAGAAATGATGTTTTTAGTTTTTATTGTTTATGATGGATTAATGTTGTTGTTAGTTTTTGTTGTTTATGATGGATGGATGGATTAATGATGTTAGTGTTTGTTGCTGTTGTTTAAAGATGTTATGGATTAATTAATTAATCTAATTACTTTTGTTTAGTTTGTGATTGTTGTAGAGAATGAAAATGGTGATGTTGAAGGAAATCTTGTAATGGCAGCATCACTTACTAGTTGTTATGATTAAGCACGGATCATGTATTGTTTCTGTTGGTATGAAAGAGGAAGACCTTCAAAGATTGAATCTTCCTCTTATGTCACCATAAACTGAAAATGAATGCATATATGTTGATTTTCACAAATTCCACTATTTAAGTTACTAAAATGTGCTATATGGCTAAGTATAATAATTGTAAACATACCTGCAATACTAAACATATTCATACATATTCATACATATTCATAATAGTAATACTGAATGTGCATAATAGCACCACCTATCATTATAGACAATATTCACAATAGTAATACTGAAAGTGCATAATAGCTAATTATATTAACTGTAAAAGTGCATAATAGCACCACCTGTCAAGAATACACAATAAGTAGCCAGATTCAACATTATGGCATCCAACCATGAGTACCATTATACATCATTACCAAAGGATTACATCAACAAAATATGTAAATTCCAAAGACCTAATATATGCAAAAAGTATCCAAAAAGTATCCAAAAAGTATTCAACACTCCTAATTTTTGCTCCTAGGTGGTATGAATCCTGGATTGGGGATAAATCTCATTAAATTCCTAATTCTTGTTGATGAACTTGCTCCCTGAATTGTCTCCATAGAAACAACCTCTGGTGGTGGAGATGACCCTTTTGTCCTTGTTGTGGATGTTGCAACTTGAATTGGTGCTGGTGCTTGTAGCATTGGGGTGTGAGTAGAGAGTGTTGGTTGCATTGTTGGTAGGTTGATTGAATTGGTTGGAGCAGCTTGTGTTGGTCTAATTGGGGGAGGTCTGAATGCCCTTTCCACATGCATAACAGGTGCAAGAATTGGTTGGACCACAAGCTGAAATTAAGTAAATTTTTTACAAATCAATTTGACTCAATATAAATATAAATACAAAGAATTAGGAGTAAAAGTGTACCTCCAAATTAACTCCTACATCATTGGCTGTATTTCCTTCTCCTCCAGTAGTGGCTGCCTCAGTTTCTTGTCCATCAGTGGCTGCCGCAGTTTCTTGTTCATCAGTGGCTGCCGCAGCTTCTCCTCCATCACCGTTGCCATCCTTATCCTTTGCTATAGCTGCTGCCGCTGCTTCTTTTGCAGCCTCCTCAGCCTTGAATTTCTTGGCTGCTTCACATCCTCTCTTGTTGTGACCTTTTCCACCACAGAATTTGCATATAAATGCTGGCAATTCTTTCCTCACCTTACCCTTTCCTTTGCTTGAGCTTCCAACTTGTTCTTCTTTATCTTTCCTCCTGCATTTCTTCGGCCTTCCGGGCATTCTTTTTTTTGGTGGTGGTAGTGGTTTTGCAAATGGTGTTTTCTCCCAATTATGTTGACCTTGAACAGGATTGATATGGTACTGGTATGTGGCATTGTATGAGCCCATGGTGAGCCATGCATGACAATGATCTTCAGGCCTCTCATTCCTATGAGCAATGGCAGCAATAGCATGATAACAAGGCATCCCTATAAAATAATTTGTTAAGTGCAAATTGTTATAACAAGACTAAAAAGTTATATTTTTAAAGGAGAAATGCAACATCTAATATGCAAATAGTGTGAGAACATCACCTGTTAATTGCCAAAATCTACATGTGCATGTTTGTTTTCCTATGTCAACCACCATATTTGAGGGAAACCCATGCACCTCATATATTTGTTCATTAGCATCCCAAGACCACATAGGTGTCCACCTATTACTCTCTTTCTTTTCCTTTTCAAGTATACTTTGCTGAGTAGGAGGAAGGTGTCTTGTGTGTTGAGAGAACTTTAGCTTGTTTGTTGCCAATGTTCTCATAATGTACCTCCTAATCTCCTCGGCCATTGTCAATATTGGCTTTGCCCTATATTTGGAGATCTTAGCATTGAAGACTTCACATGCATTGTTACACAACACATCATTCTTTGTGAAGTCACTAAAGTAAGCTTTTGTCCACGCCTCCTTTGGCCACTTGTCAAGATATGCCCATGCTTTATCATTTATTGCCTTCAACCTCTCCATGTTGGCCTTGAATTGGTTGGGAGTAGTTGATCTTGCACACCTCCACAACATCTCTTTTAATTGAGCATCCTTCCATTGTTTGGAAAAGTTCTTCCAAAGATGCCACACACAAAATCTATGGGGCACACCAGGCATCACATCTTGTACTGCAGGTATCAAACCCTGTAACAACAATAACTCAATTTAGTCCCTATATTAATCTTCATTAAATCAAATAAGTCCTTATATTATACATCATTAAATCAAATAGGTCCTTCAAATTTAAATATATGAGTCAATTTAGTCCTCAATAGGGTTTACTGTTAGTTACCTTTTGCATATCCGAGATGAACTCCCAACCATGCTCCCTAAAGTGTCCAAGATCATTTTGCAATAGTGTGAGAAACCATGTCCAGTTGCCTTTGTTTTCCAAATCCACTATTGCATATGCAATTGTGAATATGTGATTGTTGGCATCTTGCCCCACAGCTGTCAATATTTGCCCTCCATAATAACTCTTAATAAAAGCACCATCCAACCCAATCAAGGGCCTACAACCGGCCTTAAACCCTTTTTTGCATGCATCTAAACAAACATAAAATCTCTGGAACTGTGGTGGAGACTCAGGGTTAGGGATCACATTCATTTTCACTGTGGATCCAGGGTTGGTCTTAACTAACTCTCCTGCATAGTCCCACAACCTACCATATTGTTCAGTCTCATCACCCTCAACTACAGCCCTAGCCTCCTTCAAACTTCTAGTGATGATTGTCTATTAGTTGGATTTGACATTCCTTTTCATATACTCAATGCCTCATTGTGTGAAGTTTGGATGCTTCCTAGTTTGTCAACTAGTTTTTCTACCACCCATTTCCTATTGGCAGCTTTGTTCTTAACCCTCTACAACAAATATGTCATTAACAAAGGTTTTGATTTGAAAACAACATCTAACCTTGTTGAATGAACAAAATATTTTCCAAGGACACTCTAGAACCCTACACTTAGCTCTAACCCTAGTTTTGTCATTACTCATCCACCTAATTTGCTTTCCTCTTGTATGGTAAAATCCCTAAGACTTTCTTAAAGGCATCAAGTGTTTGGAATTCCATACCTACTTCAAAGTGGACATCTCCAAAAGCAGCTTGCTCATTGAATGCAGGGTTAACTGTGAGCATATCTTCATCATCATCAGAATTTGTAGGTGTCTTTATCACCTCACTAACCCAAGACTTGCCATCCTCATCAGACATGTCAGCATCAACATCATGATGATCAGCAGGAAATATGTCATTGACATCATTATGACCTGTCCAAAATCACATTTAAGATATATTAAATAAAATATATTAATAAGCATTAAATAAATATATCAACAATAAAGAAATAAAATAAGAATCACATTACCTGCACCAACATTTATCTCAGCAGGGATGTCATTATCCTCATAGAATCATCATCATCATCACTAGAGGGGGCTCATCAGGTGCTGCCCTTTCTTCCCTTTCCATCCCTTTTTGGTCTTGTAGGTTGCCCACCATCATCTGACGAAGACTCACTTTCCACCTCCATATCAATTGGAACATGAGCTTGTATGGCATGTCCTCAGCATCTCATATGAATCTGAACTTTCCTCACTATCAGAAACCACAACAGGAGTATTGAGAGTAATGTTTTGTTTTGACATTTGAAGATACAAATGCCTTCAACCTAGGAGATCTTCTAATAGGGAGAGTAGCTGCTGTTATTTTTTGCCTTTGAGGGGTACCTAAATCAGATTTCTTAGGTGCAATTTTGGTTGGTTTAGGAGTAGGTTTGGAAGAGGAAGGTGGTGGTTTAGGAGTAGGTTTAGAGGAGGAAGGTGGTGGTTTAGAAGTAGCTTTGGAGGAGGAAGGTGGTGGTTTAGGAGTAGGGTTAGAGGAGGAAGGTGGTGGTTTAGAAGTAGCTTTGGATGAGGAAGGTGGTGGTTTAGGAGTAGCTTTGGAGGAGGAAGATGGTGGTTTAGGAGTAGCTTTGGAGGAGGAAGGTGGTGGTTTTTTGGTCCCTAAAACAGATTTCTTAGGTGCACTTTTGGAAGGTTTTGGTGGAGGTGGAGGTTTGGAGCATGGTAGAGGTTTGGAGGAAGATGGTGGAGGTTTGGACGGGTTTTGTTGGGGGTCCTCCTGTGTCTCGGGTAATGGTTCCTCACCACATAAACTTAACACTTCAACAGGCTCTCTAACAACTTCTGGGTCATCTATGATAGGGTGTTCATAGTAAATATTAATCAGTTTGTCACCCTTCCCAGCCTCTCTACACATTGATTTGAAATCCCCCTCTGTCTTAAGTTCCCAAAGCCCATCCTCAGCCAAACCTAACCTAGGGATCCTATACCAACATTTCTCAACATTATGATATCCTAATTCCAAGTAATAGTCCCTCAAGTAACTCACATTAACCTCATCTTCCTTAACACTCAATAGTACTTGTGTTGATCCTCCAACATATCTTAACCCCCCCTCATGGACAAATTTACCACCATGGTAATACACAACAGTGAGTGGATCCTGCCCCATCTATAGAAGACAACAAAAATCACTGTACCATGTCACCAATCAAATATAGAAATATAATACACAAACCTAGTAATATAATACACAAACAAATAATTTACATTATGCTACCACCAACAAAGAAAAAACAATAAAAAATGCATACTAATTGAATAAGACATGGACATTATCAATAGAGACAATAAAGAAAAAAACAACAGCAACAAACAGGGACATTATCCATAAGGTGCACACCAAAATGGAGACAAAGTATAAGTCTTTAAGCTAAAATATGCAATGGACAGGGACAGGGACCACCACACACTCAAAGAAAGACAAAAGAATAACACCTGCGTTTGTAAAGATAGGGACCACCACACACTCAAAGAAACTCTATTTTCTCACAGCACAAAAGCAACAACAACAGTCTGTGGATCACAACCCAAATAAAGCAAAAACTCACTCCAGCCTCACCATGGTTAGAGACAACATTACCTTCAATCTCTGTTGAAGAACCTCTGTTGAAGGACCTCTACCACCTGCAGACACGGTTAGGGCGCCTTCAACTTCGTCGCCTTCAACTACGACCACGACACAGAAATGGAAAAGGAAATCACGGCTTGAAGGGTGCGAGGAAGGAGTGGGTCGGTCGGGGAGAATGGAGGGTCGTAACTTGAAGGGTGCGATGGAGGAAAAGGGGCTGGTCGATGGGAAGTTAGGGCAAGCGAAGGACGAACGCGAGTGAGACGGACTGGTGGAGGTCCTGTCGGTTGACGAAAGCGAGGAAAGGCTTGGACGGTGGGAGAACGCCTTGGACAGTGAGGGAACGCCTTGGACGGTGGGGAAGTTAGGGCAAGGGACGGAAGGTGAAGGGGAAGGGGACGGTGGTCTGAATGGTGGGCTCGGGTTGGGCTTAGATTAATTAGGGAGGGAGTGGTGGGTAAGGGAGGTGACACGTTTGATTTAGGTTGGAGGGCCAATTTGACTCATCAATTAAAAAGATAGGGACTTATTTGATTCAGTGTAATAGCGGTCTCCATGTCAGCATGCCTAGTTGGCACTTAACGTGCCACCTCAGCACCGTCATAACGGGAGACAAACGGAAAGTGAGTGGGGGACTAACGTGACTCACGTTTTGAAATGTGAGGGACCAATTTGACAAATTAAAAAAGAGAGGGACTAATTTGACTCGCGTATGTAAAGATAGGGACCTAAATGGCATTTCACTCATTTAATTATTATTAAACCAAGTTCCCCTAATATGTTTAGTGAAACCAGGGTGTCTCTTCACAAGGAATGGCTAAGAGAGTAATGCACAAGACTTGTTTTATGATGGATTTGTCACAATTGGGGGGTTTTTGTATGCAAGGGAATTAAATTGGAATAAATTGAAAATAATAAAAACAACGGTTTATGGGGGTGGAACATTCATTAGGGTGTTATCATTGGCTACAAAAGAATGCATGAGTTGATTAATTACGCCGGAGTTAGATCTAACTCCTTTGTTGTGATTCTAATGATCAATTGCCTAAAATGGGATTAATTAGTGAGATCTCACTTTTAGTTCCACTTTCAACAATTATTAAAACCAATCACATTAATCTAATTAAAGAGACTAATCAGCCAATTAATTACTCATTACCAATTCCTAATATGCCATGCATCAATTAATCAATTAACACATAAACATATGCCAATGAATTAGCCAACTCAATCGAGTAAGCCAAGACAAAGGATTAAACACACAATTTAAGATCTCAAATTATATTCCAAGGATTGAAAATGAAAACTTATGCAAGATTAAGAACAAAGCCTCAATTTGCCCCAATGATGTTCACACCCTCACAAACCACCAAGAACTTAGCTACTCATGGGAAGAAATTAAAAGGCAAGAAATAAATTGGAATAAAGAAGCAATTAATAATAAAGAACAAAGTAAGAAATTAAATGCAAGTTGGAAAGAGTTGAAGAACGAATAACTGAATTAATGATAAAAGAGTACTTACAAAACCCAAAAGGGATGGACGAATAACGTTTGAAATGTAAAAGACGGAGCTAGAGCTAAACTAGGAAAGATGGAAATCCTAAAGGGAA
Source organism: Aeschynomene evenia (assembly GCA_013621005.1). Lineage (NCBI taxonomy): Eukaryota > Viridiplantae > Streptophyta > Magnoliopsida > Fabales > Fabaceae > Aeschynomene > Aeschynomene evenia. Next base: position 14,246,497 of record CM024271.1, read on the forward strand.
GCAAAAATAACTCTAACTAGGAAATGAAAATATGTAAAAGTGGAGGTGTTGAGAGGTTTTTTTAAGAGATGTGTTTTCTGATGCATTAGCCTCCTTTAAATAATGTGAGCAGCCTCCAAACCCTAGTCAATTTTGGCCCCCAATTTGTCTTGCAGATAGGGTTTCTGCTGCAACAGAATTGCGGCGCGGCGCTGGGGTGCGTATAGCTCGCTAGGGCGCCAGTGCTGTGCACGTGATGAGCTTAAATGGGCCTCGTGCACTGGAGCGCGCTATGGGCGCTGGGGCGCTCGATGCTGGTTCTGAATTTCACTGCTCCGCTTCTTGCTCAGTTCCTGATGTCTACAGCTCCAATAATACCAGTGACCTGTGCTAGAAATACAAAATATCCAAGATCAAGTGCAAAGGTCATCCTTGAATTGCAAAAACATCATAAAACTTGTTACTTTAGCCTTTATTTCTATTAAGCCCAAATAAATTCCAAATTGTGTTAAGTATAATAAAAGGCTAAAATAGAGCAAAGAATTGTATACAATCATCCAAATTAAGGGCATAAAATATTGGCAAAAACCACGTTATCACTATCCCTTAGAGAAGTTAGAAAGTTTGTACATCCGAGAAGTTGTGAGATTACACGGAGTACCCGAGAGTATCATTTCGGATCGAGATCCGAGGTTTACTTCTCGTTTTTTGGAGGCATTGCAAGAGGCATTTGGGACCGAACTCCGTATGAGCACAGCTTACCATCCACAAACCGACGGACAGTCCGAGCGAACCATCCAAACCCTAGAGGACATGTTGAGATCTTGTGTTTTGGATGATAAGGGTAGTTGGGATAGGATGTTGCCTTTAGTTGAGTTCTCTTACAACAACAGTTTTCATGCTAGCGTAGGAATGGCACCCTTTGAAGCGTTGTATGGTAGGAAGTGTCGTTCTCCGCTGTGTTGGTATGATTTGGGAGAGAAGAGTACTCTAGGACCTGAGCTAATAAGAGAAACCACATATCAAATCCAAAAAATCAGGGAAAGGCTCTCGGCGGCTCAAAGTCGCCAAAAGAGTTATGCGGATCATCGGCGTAGACCATTGGAATTTGAGGCTGGAGATCATGTGTTTTTACGAGTGACCCCTACCACAGGAATAGGTAGAGCAATCAAAGTTAAGAAGTTGAGCCCTAGGTACTTAGGTCCATTTCAGATCCTAAGTCGTATAGGTCCAGTTGCATATCGCATTGCTTTACCTCCAAAGTTGTCAAATCTCCACAATGTCTTCCATGTATCACAGCTCCGAAAGTACAATTCTGATCCAAGTCATATACTAGAAATCGAAGAGGTACAACTAAAGGATGACTTAACTTTTCCCGTACCTCCCACACGTATAGTAGACCGGAGCATCAAGGAACTAAGAAATAAGACTGTTCCATTGGTGAAAGTGGCCTGGGGGCGGGGGAGGGCAGAAGAATACACATGGGAAAGAGAGGAAGAGATGAGAGAGTTGCATCCGACACTATTTACAGGTATTGAATTTCGAGGACGAAATTCTTTTTAAGGAGGGGAGAATGTAAGACCCCGAAATTCTAATTATACCTTAATTAAAGAGACTTAGTTATAATCACTTTAATCAAGGCGTAATTGGAATATGTAGGTTATTGGGATGCATCTTGATGTATATGTGTTGTTTGATATGTGTTATGTGCATCATGTATATGAAATAATGAAAAATGCAATGTGTACGAGTTAAAGTATGATAAAATAGACCGAGAATCTAGGAAAGAAATTTAGGAAGTAATCATGAGAGATTTTAAGCATTTATGGTTATGTACAAGTCTATATAGGTGTAAAAATATTGATTAGGGTATCAGAAATGGTTTAGAGAATGTTAGGTGTATTTTGGAGTTTCAGATGCAAGAAAATTGTTGCTGCTGTCATGTAGCAGTACTTTCTCGCTAGCGACCAGTTTAGCTCGCTAGCGGGTGAGGCGGCAGAGGTCCCTCGCTAGCGGCCGTAACATCGCGCTAGCGGGTAATGCGGTGGAAGTGGTCGCCAGCGACCGTGAAACACGCTGACAGAGCACCGGAGCGTCGTTATTTCTCCGGTACTCTGGGGCAATTTAGAAGAAGGGTTTTGAAAAAGGGTTTGTTGCTGAATTAATCTCAATACAAGCTTGGTAGCAAGTAGTAAGACTGACTCAGGTCGTCTCTCAAGGAATCTGTGTGGCAATTGTTGACTCAAACTTAGCAATAAGTAAAAAGGGGGGTTTTGATTTGGTTTGCAAGGAAATTAAATTGGAAAAAGTAAAGGCGATTAAAATAAAGAAATTAAGTGCAAGTGCAAAATAAGTAAATTGACATGAATTAAAAGTGACTCGAATGTAAAGAGAACACGATTAAAAACTCGAATTGAAATGAACTCAGAAAGTAAAGAGATTGCTGAACAAAAACTTTATATTAAAGAACGAGGGAGAGATTCAAGGTGAACTCTCCCTAAAAACAAGGTTTAATGTAAAAGCAACAACTGAAAATAAGGAAGAGTAAAGACGCTGAATTAAAACGGGAGTTCAAAACAGTATGCAAAAACTAGGAATAAAGAGTGCCCAAAACAAAGACGGTGAACGGAGAACTGAGAGCTCTGGAAAAGTAAATCCTAAAAATTATTAGAGTGCTAGCACCAGAGTGCATACAAGAGCCAGAGGACTGAAAACTAGATAGATAGAACTAAGCACAAAAGGGACTATTTATAAAAATCCCAATTGCTGCTGTCTTGGGCTGTTGCTGCGCTAGGTCTTCTCGCACACGACCACCTGGGCGGTCGCACCACCGCCTGGGCGGTGGGTCAAAATTCAGCGCGTCCAGGTGTGGAAGTTACGCGCGCATGACTGCCTGGGCGACGCGTTCTCCGCCTGGGCTGTTGGTGCGCTGTTGTGGGCAGTGAGTCAGCTTTCCTTGGTTTCCAGACGCAATTTCCAACATACCTTATGATTACCTGTTCCTGAGAAGCCACAATACTAACAAAAACATGTCAAACGCACTAGCGGCAACAATTAGAGTAATTAATACGCAAAATGGTACTAATACTCGAAACGGTAATGCAAATCAAATATTGCGTAAGAATCCAATTTAAGCATGACTGAGAGCATACAATTACTCAAGTTATGAGGAGAAATATGCATGAAAATACGGTTTATCACACGCGCTAGTGACCAGCTCGAGGACAGAACATCATTTCTGCAATTTTTGCATTTTCTGTCAAGTCCTTCATTTTTTAAAAATTTCCCTTAACCCCCTCCGTCCCAAAACACTTACCTCACTCTGAAGAAACCACATACCTATCAGAAACATAATCTCAAGTCTCTAAACCCTTCAAACACAATTCTCTCAACTTCCATAACCACCAAACTTCACAAACCTCATCACCACTCCACCCAAAACTCAACACACATAGAATTTGATCCCATATTCGAGTTCCTTACCTCAATTCCTTCATATTGAACCGAATATAAGCTATCAGAGGCCCTAGGATTGTGTTCATCATCATCAAAGTCTAGATAGAGTATTAAGCAAGTAGCTCAAGGAAGAACAAGGTGATTTTGGCATTAGAGGGCATAACTACAAGAGGTAGGGGTTTAGATTTATGTTACAATATGTATTTGTACGTTTTCATGAATAAGGATCGGTTAGAAATCATTATATGCTCGAATATGATTGCTGTTCTGAAACTGGTATGAATGCAGAGTCGGGACACGCGCTAGCGGCCAAACCATAGCCGCTAGCGAATGACCACGCGCTAACGACCAAAATCTAGGCGCTAGCGAGTGGTTGTGCTCTTTTTGGCGCTAGCGGCCACAGAGGACGCGCTAGCGGCCAATTCGCATAATTTCTGCAGAATTGCCTTAAATGCTGAATTTTGTGATTTTTGCATTCTAATGACTTTCAACCCTTTTCCTTGGACTTTAAACTACTGTAACATGTTTGTATATGTGTAAAGAGCAGGAAAGGACCTTCACAAAGAGAATTTAGCTAATTAAAGAGAAAATGACATGTGAATGCAATTATGTGCAAAAGTGATATGTTTTCAAATGAATTATGAATTAAGCATGTTATGAAGACTTGTACTTAATTTCCAAAATGAGGTCTTCAGTTGTGTATGTGCATACATAATGTAATGTTATGACAAGTCAAAATATGATATCTTGAATATGAAAGAAATGCAATGGAAGATCAAAGTAAGCAATTGTAACCTTCGGTCACTAGTGTCGTCAGTAAGGGAGGGTTGGCAACCTTGGTCACTGACATCACTAGTAAGGGAATGTGAGAAACCCCTCTTTCCCCGTGTGTCTAGTAGAAACTAGAGAGATATGAGATCATAGTCTTGGGATTTGGTGATGTGGAGGTAGAAAGAGATAAGAGGGTTAGTGTCAATTATAGTAAAAGTATCTCATGCACATATCAAGAGAGAGTAAATGTTTTATGCATCAGCCAAAATTGAAATGTTTTCATAATTGTTTCATGATGCACGCATATTAATGAAGACGCATATAAGTAAGACACTCCGGATACAATTTGGTTTATGAAAACCCCAGTAATATAAATCTTGCATGTTACACTGTTTTATAATAAACCGGAGTGATCCCTCTACTGAGTCCGTGGAGCTCACCCTATTCCAGCATTTTTGTTTTAGATACAGACAGGGGTGTCAACACATCTACAGGTTGTGTGACTTGGATCTTACATGAAGACTAAGCTTGGATTTCTCTGGAGCTTAGGATATTAGGATTACTTTTGTTTATATCTTGTATTCGTACCTTATGACTTATATTATCATTTTGGGAATCTCTAAGGGAATTGTAAGTGGCTGTATATGTTTCTCTTAGAAGCTCCACTACTACATACTTGTATTACCTATGGTATTTATGGTATTATGTGTATCTCATGTGTTGTAATACTCTATCTATGTATATGTGGGCCACCGTCATCTATTCTAACGATATGTATTTGTGATGAGTAGCTTCTTAAGGAGATATACCTATTTATATCAGTCTTGCCGCACAAGCCGATTTTTCAAATTTCCGTTCTTTATGAAAAGTAAATCGGCCCTATTTTCCACGTAATATTATTTTATCCAAACTTAATCTCTGAAACAAGATGTGAATTTCCAATAATTAACTCAATATAACTTAAGCATAAAGAGGTAATTATTAGGGTGTTACAATAAACAAAGTTATCACCTTAACAATTCATGTCCATAATTGATATTAAGTTAAAACAAATATTAAAACTACTTAAGCCAATTCAACAAGTAACAATACGCAGATTGTATATAAAACAATTGTCATTCAACATTTCAACTTGCACACATGTAATGTGGACCTATGTGAAACATTAAAAGAATAAGGAATACACATACATAATATTTTGATAATTCTACTCATGCACATGCTTAATGATTTTGTTCCTCGTCTAAATCATACTCGTATCCCTGATAACCATGATTTATCTACATTTGCCCTGCAATTTCTCAACTGACTTCATCATTTAATTCTCTATATGAGGTTATAACTTCTATAAAGTCACAATTCTATTAGGATTCCAGAAACAATAGACTAGTTAATCTTAACAATACGTCACAATATTATAAAAGATTTCCCAAACAGTTGTTCACAAGGAAAGATAACAAAATAGTTGAATTACTTTGTTTTAACAACTTATTATTAACACAATTTACTCCGTAAAGTTTTAGAAATCTCATGTTTTCAGCAAATACCCAATATAATTAAGTAAAGAAGCTAAAGCCAAAATAGTTGGGAGGCTTTTATGTTAGAATTTTATGGACTTAGTGTAAATATAAATATGTGTTATTATAAAGTTTAGCTCGATATTAAAGTGATCTGGTAAATTTAATTATTATTAATGTATGGGCATAAGCATCTTATTAAGTGCGTATGGGCTTTGATATGTGTAGATACCATTTGGACCCAGTTATTAATTCTATGATGGACTGAATTAGAAACTAGGGTTACGTTTGTTTATAAAAGGGTTATGGTCCCCAAACTGTGAGTGTTGCCTCATTTCCTGTTATCCTATCGGCAGAGAGGTAGAACCCTAAGGAGCACTCACTAGTTTGGAAGATCAAGAACCAGATCAACCTTGTAGATCAAGAACTAAAGAGACCCAAAACATCAATCAATTTCTATGGCATCAGGTACGCTTCCGCATTCTATCTCTATATCTCTTTATCTATGATTCAATATGAGTGGTCTTGGGTTATTATGGATTTTATGTTTTCCCAACAATTGGTATCAGAGTCATTCATAGTTGAATCATTGAGAAAATAATGATGTGTTGATATTTGGAATTTTTCTTTTTTTCTTTTCCTTCGATCAATTAAATTAGAATCGGTTCAATGTTTTCTTTTGGTAGAATTTGATATTAAAGCATATTGAATTGATCATTTATTCTTGTTTTATTTGGTACTGTTATATGAGTTATATGCTATTTAGGTTTTTTGGTTGAATTTTTATGATTAATATTTTATATGTATGGCATCAGATGTTCTTTTTTGTGGTTTACTTCCCTGGTTTGTGTATACATGCATTCTCGGTTTCCTAAATACATGTGTTTATGGCATCAATCGATTGATTGTTTGGCATTTCGATATTAAAGAACTGATCGATATTGTCCTGCTTTGCCTTATATATTTTGGCTTATGTTTTAGCAGCATGTTCTTTTGCCGATTACATGTGTATATATATACATGGATGTCTTTATCTTATTTATCATCATCAAGTTTTGGTGGTTACAGATTTATATATAATCAAATGGTTTTTTTTATTTATATAATTATGTTATTTCAATTTTATAAATTTTATTTTATAGATTTTATTGTTTATATTACATATGAATTTGGAATTAAGTTATTGTCATTGTTATGTTTAATCATGATTTGAGTTTTGGAATAAATTGATTAAACAATATGCTGCTAAAGTAGTCTATGTTGGCTAGATTAATTTATTCTAAAACATTTGGAAGATTATGATAATTTGAAACATTTGATGAGTTTTAGGATGTGTGCTCTCCTATTTGGTTTGATATTGTGTTAATCTCCCATTTGTTTTGGCATGTTAGTTTTTATGTCTCTCGAGATGCCAATAAGGGTTTAACTCTAACATGTGTGATTCCATAATTTTAAAAATATTTGAGGTACTTTATTTTTGTATAGTACCTATAAGGACTATTGGGAACACATGATACAGTAACTATAGTGATTGTTGCATTAGGATTTGTAACTAATTTTGGATTTTGGAGTAAATTGGCTAAACAATATGCTGCCAAAGTAGCCTCTGTTGTGTAAGTCAATCTATTTTGAAATATAAGGATAATTGTTAGCATATAATTCGTTAAGTATTGATCAGCCCAAAGGAAGGTCAATACATTTGGTAGCGAATTTCTTGCTCACTTGTGTAATGAATAAAAAAAATTCATAACATTGTTACATAAGGATTTTGGCAACAATCGAATGAGTTCTATGATAGATTGATTGAAGCAATATGCTGCCAAAGTAGCCTCTATTGCGTATGTTGATTTATTATGGAACATAAGGACAATTAGGAGTAAGTAGTTCTTGCGAATATTGGTCGGCCCAAAGGAAGGTCAATATTTGGCTGAATTACATGCACACACTTGTAGTGATAAATATGTGATAATTGTTAGGTTCCATGTGAATGATAAGTCGATCCAAAGATAGACTTATTGTTTGACAGGATTTATTATCAATATTTAACTACTATTCAGAATTCATACGGGTATTGATCAGCCCAAAGGAAAGTCTATACCTGACTGAATTATACCTATAGTTGTGGCAATGAGTATGTGGTAGTTATTAGGCTCCATGTTGTAAAACCCTACTAGATAGCCCTTAATGCTTAAGACATTTTAGGCCATTTCGTAAGGGTTACTTCCTGTTATCATAAATATTTTTATATTTAAAAATACATATACGCGGAAAATACGTGGGAGAAATTTTCGTAATTCGTTTACGAAATATAAAATAAGGGCCTTGCGAAATAATACAACGTATATAAACGTGGAATCAATTATCCTGAATAATACCTCAATAAAATTGAATAAACCATGTAATCTCCCAAAAACATACATCAAAACAATAATAATAATAGTGTTATCTCATGAGCCTAAAACAGTGACTCACAAGACTCCACAAAATACAATCCATAAATAATAATATTTGCCGGCTAACAAAGGTCCGGTCTCAGAAACATAAACATAGAAAATAATCATAAATCCATAGAGAAACAACTCAATTGTCCATAACAAATACGGAAGCTAAACTAAGGTTGCGTGGGCTCCAAGCTCGCTCCATCGTCCTGTTGGTACTCATTGTCTAAAAGCGGTGAAATAGCATGGGGTGAGTACTTGTAAGTAACTCAGTAGGGGAGCCGTACCGGGTTTATTTAATAAATAAGTGAACATGAATGAATTCGATTCAGTTATAAGTTTCAAAATAATATTTTTCCCGGTACGACTACCTATGTGCGTCTTGTTCCTTTTTAATTAACAGTTATACATAAACATAAACGATCATCAATGTGTGGTATGATAAGTGCTTAACCATCATATAAGTATATAAGGAAATATAACATTCTTTATCTGTAACGTATATCTCATATTCATTACTTTAATTATCTTGAGTCTTTTAAGCATACTTAGTATGTCTGTGGATCTGTTTCATTAAAGCACGCCCTTTTGGTGCCTGTGGATCATTTACATTGTTTTGGCCTGACCACCCTCCTGTAACCTCCGCATCACCGACCCTAAGTATGAGCTCATCCTATACTATTGGGTAGAGGGGGTAATTCACCTTCCGCTAATGAGTCGTTACAACCGAGGTTGCCAACCCCCTGTAACGTTCATCACGAACGGAAAGGCTACTCAGTGTGTTTTTAACTTTCTTTTCACTTTGCACATTAATCTCTTCATATAACATGTACTCGTTCATCATATACATCATATAATCCATTCAAACAGCATATATAATCACATATATTCCATAGGACATTCATACATATCATTCATACAAGTCGTAGAACACATTAGGGTGCATAAAGGGTTAAAACGGTTTATTTTCGCACAAACAGCAGTGCTGTAATCGATTACCACGGGGTGGTAATCGATTACAGTAATCGATTACAGGACCCCTGTAATCGATTAACAGAGAGCACGCGTTTCTGACGATTGGAAATTCACTTGCTGTAATCGATTACGAACTCGTGGCAATCGATTACAGCGTCGTAATACACGATTCTAGAGTTCCAAAACACGATTTTTTAGAGCCAATGGCCAAAATAATAACCTAGAATAGTTCCAATCATTAGAAAACAAAGCCATACGAAAATCAATCATAAAAATGCAATTTAAACACTTTTTAATCGGTGAAAACACTTTTAATTTCAAAACCAATCGGTACAATTTACCCCTTTCATGAACCCTAATGGGAAAAACAACATGAACATCAATTTCATCAAAAATCATTATCATCATGCACGAAATTCAACATTTAGAATGTCTAAACCCCTACCTCTTAGAAGACAATCGTAAAACTTTGACGACAACACTCTAGCCCGACGTTTCCCGTGAATCCTCTTCTTTCCCTAAACCCACGAACGGTTCGGTGACAACGGTGACACTTGATGGGGAAAAGAAACCGGTGGTTTTGTGTATTTTGGTGTGAGGATTAATAATATGTGGTCGGTTTCTTGGTCGGGTGAGAATTGATGGGTGTTTCTCGGTGTGGAAGGGTTATGACTTTGTGTATTCTTGAGAGAGAACCTATGGAGGCTCAAAGGTGGAGAGAAAGGGTTTTCTGATGGAATGATAGTGGTGTTAGGGTTTACTCACGTGGTGGCTAGGTTAAACATGCTCTGGAGTCACCGTGGGGCCCGAACGTCACTTTAACGCGCTGAAAAACGCGTTCTGCGCACATGGTAATCGACTACATCGATTTTGTAATCGATTACACATAGCGAAAACAGTGGTAATCGATTACCACGGGATGGTAATCGATTACTGGGCTATGAAAAAGCTTTAAAACACTTCTAAACGTCCCGACTCGTACCTTAACATTCGTATATCCTTTTAAACTTTTAAACATCATAAAATCACATACTTGGGCACATAAAACACATAGCATACAATACTTTAAGCTAGGAGAAACTTATCCACTCAAATCCAATTAAGTCTCAATTAAGGTCCTTTACCCTTAATTTCTCTTAATTAGGACTTAATTAAAGATTGGGGTGTTACATTTCTCCCCCCCTAAAAAGAAATTCGTCCCCGAAATTCATACCTGTAAACATAAGCGGAAACTGACGACGCATCTCGTCCTCCAGCTCCCAAGTGAAGTCGCCCAGCCGACCTCCGCCCCAGGCCACCTTGACCAAAGGCACATCCTTTCGTCTTAACCTTTTTACGCTGCGGTCAACGATGCTCATAGGGGGTAACTCAAAACTTAAATCATCCCTTAGTTGTACACTTTCCGGCTCAAGAACATGACTAGGATCAGACACATACTTTCTCAATTGAGAGACATGAAAGACGTTATGCAAGTTTGAGAGGGTGGGAGGTAAGGCCACTCGGTAGGCGACTGGCCCGACACGACTCAGGATCTCAAAGGGACCAAGGTACCTAGGGCTAAGCTTTCTAACCTTCAGGGCTCGTCCTATACCTGTCGTGGGGGTAACCCGCAAAAAGACGTGCTCGCCTACTGAGAACTCTAAGGGTCGCCTCCTCTGGTCAGCATAGCTCTTCTGGCGGCTTTGGGCCGCGAGCATTCTCGCCCTAATCATCCTTACCTGCTCCGAGGTCTCTCTCACCAGCTCAGGTCCTAATACACTCGCCTCTCTCGGGTCATGCCAACACAAGGGTGATCTACACTTCCGTCCATACAAAGCCTCGAAAGGCGCCATCCCTATGCTTGCCTGGTAGCTGTTGTTATAGGAGAACTCTATCAAGGGCAACAACTTGTCCCAACTCCCTTGTCCGTCCAGTATACACGCCCTCAACATGTCCTCCAGGGTCTGGATAGTTCTCTCCGACTGACCATCCGTCTGCGGATGATATGCCGTACTCATGCTCAGCTCCGAGCCGAGCGCTTTCTGGAAAGCTCTCCAGAAGCGAGACGCGAACCTCGGGTCACGATCCGAGACTATCGTCTTCGGCACACCATGCAACTTCACAACCTCCCGGATATAGATCTCAGCTAGCTTCTCCAAGGGGTAGGTCATCCTGATCGCCTGAAAGTGAACCGACTTGGTCAGTCGATCAACGATAACCCACACAGCGTCGTGTCCCGCCTGAGTCCTCAGCAGCCCGGACACGAAGTCCATAGATATGCTCTCCCACTTCCACTCAGGTACACTCAGCGGCTGAAGTAGTCCTGGCATCCTCCGGTGCTCCGCCTTCACCTCTTGGCAGACTAAACATCTGCTGACCCACTCTGCTACATCCCTCTTAAGTCCCTGCCACCAGAACATCTTCCTCAGGTCCTGGTACATCTTGTCTATCCCCGGATGAATGGTGAAATGGCTCTTATGAGCCTCCTCCAGAATCGCTCTCCGAAGGTCACCACTCGCAGGAACGCAGACACGCCCCTCAAACCTCCACAGACCATCTCCGTCCAACTGAAAACCCTGCATCCTCCCTTCACCAACAGTCTTCAGCACCTTCCCGAATTCCTCATCCTCTTGCTGCGCTTTAGCTATATCCCTCAGGAAAACACTCGACACCTGAAGCTGACTCACTCTCACACTGGTGGGGGTAAGGGTAACTCCTAGGTCAAGGTCTCTAAACTGCTCTATCGGTTGCGCCTCGCTAACCATCATGTGGGCCACGCTCACCGTCTTGCGACTCAACGCGTTAACTACCACATTCGCCTTCCCTGGGTGGTAGTTCAACTCAAAATCGTAGTCCTTCAGGAACTCCACCCAGCGCCTCTGCCTCATGTTTAGCTCCTTCTGATCAAACAGGTACCTAAGACTCTTATGATCAGAAAACACCTCAAACCTGACTCCATAAAGATAGTGCCTCCACATCTTTAAAGCAAACACTACCGCCGCAAGCTCCAAGTCGTGGGTAGGGTAATTAAGCTCGTGTGGCTTCAACTGCCGTGAAGCATATGCCACAACGTTGCGATGCTGCATTAGCACGCAACCCAGCCCCTTTCCTGAAGCGTCACAGTAAACCTCGAAAGGTTGACCGGGGTCCGGTAACGTAAGCACTGGAGTCAAGGTCAACCTCCTCTTCAACTCCGTGAAGCTACTCTCGCACTCATCCGACCATACGAAAGCAGCGTTCTTCCTAGTAAGCTTCGTCAAGGGTAACGCTATCTGGGAGAAGTTCGAAATGAACCTACGGTAATATCTGGCTAGTCCGAGAAAACTCCGAATCTCCGTCGCCGTAGTGGGTCGCTCCCAGCTCATCACAGCCTCTATCTTACTAGGGTCCACGGAGATGCCTCCCTTCGACACCACGTGCCCCAGAAACTTCACTTCCTCCATCCAAAACTCACACTTAGACAGCTTGGCGAACAACTTCTTCTCCTTCAGCACCTCCAACACTACCTTCAAGTGACTCTCATGCTCCTCATGCGTCTTTGAATAGATAAGAATATCGTCGATGAAGACAACAACGAATCTATCCAAATAGGGTCTAAAGATCCTGTTCATGTAATCCATGAACACCGCTGGAGCATTGGTCAGTCCAAAGGACATGACCATGAACTCGTAGTGACCATAACGAGTCCTGAAAGCCGTCTTCGGGATATCCTCATCTCTTACCCGAATCTGATGGTACCCTGACCTCAAGTCTATCTTCGAAAACACCTGGGCACCTCTCAGCTGGTCCATCAAATCATCAATCGTCGGCAGTGGGTACTTGTTCTTGATGGTCACCTAGTTCAGCTGCCTGTAGTCAATACATAGCCTCATACTTCCATCCTTCTTCTTCACAAACAGAACCGGCGCTCCCCATGGTGATACACTAGGTCTAACGAACCATTTCTCCAACAGCTCCTCCAACTGTGTCTTAAGCTCCGCCAACTCTCCGGATGCCATCCTATAAGGTGCTATGTGATAGGGCTTCGGCAAGTGCACCGAATCGTACAAGTAATAAAGTCCACGGTGAGTGGGTATCGTTCCCACGAGGATTAAAGAACTGAGCAAAAATTTCGTGATGTGAGTTTCTAATTAGACGAATCGAATTACGAGTGATGAATGGATTGAAATCATAAATTCAAAAGAGTATTAAAAGTAAAAGACAGTAAACTATTTATGAAAAATCAAAGGATGCGAGGTTAGGGAATCGGGTTCACGTATCTTCTGAATTAATTAAAACAATTGCTTGCCTTCAAATTCTAAAACTTTAATTCAATGAACGAATCTTAAATTGTCAATTCCAATTCCTTGGTAATTTAACACTTTTTCTACAAACAATCAGTCAATCCCTTGATCAAATCGTTTCACAGAAAAGAAAATATGTTTGATTCAAAGTTCATAAAAATCTTGACTCTATTCCTAGATATCAATCTTTCCGACAATTTCCCTTGAGCTAATTCACACACTTATTTTCCCAAATAAACGTATGAATCCTAGATAAGTTGAAAAGCGATTTCCCAATCTTCAGAACAACACAATACAAATAAGGTAGTTACCTGAATCGAAGAAGTAGAATTCAAAGGTTTGCAATCATCGGATTAAGTCATAGTGATACGATTCCCCTATCCCTAACAAGGAATTAGTTGCTCATGATCAAAGTAAACAAAACAAAGAAATTGATAGATAACAGGTTAAAGAACGAATAACTCATTGTATTGAAAAACAGAGTAAAAACAGAGTACACGAGCTGCTGCTCAAATAAGGATTCACGATGAGCGATCAGATAATGGATAACCTAAAAGCCCCCTATTCTAGTCCTATATATAATCAGATAAACCTCGAAATTAAATTGAATACAGAGGGATTTCGTTTAAAAATAACTAATAGAGTGTAATATCCAAACAGATTTAATCCTGAATTATACATGCTCTGTTTCCATTTTTATCCGGACGCAAGGCGTAGAGTGGACGCGAGGCGCTGCATGGATGGCTTCTTCAGGGCGCAACGCATGCGAGGGGCGCAAGGCGCCAGGTCAGGAAGGCAAATCGGGCGCAACGCGTGCGAGATGCGCAAGGCGCCAGCCAGTGGAGGGCTCACGGGCGCAACGCGCTAGCAGGGCGCAAGGCGCCAGCAGGTGGAGAGTTCATGGGCGCAACGCGCTGGCAGGGCGCAACGCGCCAGCCGGTAGATATCTCACGGGCGCAACGCGCGCGCAGGGCGCATGGTGCCAGGCTTCCGCACAACTTCCGAATTGTTTCTGACTTTGAGGCGCAGTGCGTGCATCAAGCGCAAGGCGTCAGCATTGGTACTTCGAACGTGCTTCTCTGGTTGCTATTACTTCATGAATTATCTGCCCATTTCCTGAAATCAACACCAAATAATACCCAAAACATAATATAACCAGGAAAAATCCATTTTGTTCTAAAACACTCAATTCACCCTAAAAACATACTAAAAACATATTGAGTTTACTTTAAACTTACAAAATTTATTAGAATTCAAATCACAAAATTAGATAAAAATGCCAAGGCATCACAACACCAAACTTAAGGTGTTGCTTGTCCCCAAGCAACCAAAACAATACTAAAATAAACCAGTAGAAATAAAGTAACAAAGTAGTGGAATCAAAGAACAATTATTTTGAAACATCACACTTTTTTCAGGTTAACTTAAAACTGTATGATTCATGCAACTATACACCCTTTTCTACCAATTCAGCATTACATTGAGCAACATTAGACTTGACAATCAAGATTAAAATCCGGATCAAATTATAAGAATTTTTCACAGCTCCTGAACACCAAACTTAGTGTTTGGCCCTAGTTCCATAGATGTAATGCAATGCCTTTCAAAATATTTAACCTTTGAAATGAATCAATTTACCACAAACAGTAGGGGTAAGACACTTGCAATTTTTTTCAATCACACTTGCACTCTTTGCACAGAACTTTTGACTCTAAATGCTTTGTCTCGGGGCAACCTTTTAAAGTAAGCTTTCGACCAACGTTCCCGGTCCAGTTGGCCCAAGACGCTAGGTGGTGAAGCACCCCTCGGATCTACTTGCCCAAGTCTCTCCCTGACACGAAAACACCACAAGCACATAACTAGGTTCTAATGATTTTTAATAGAGATATCCCCTAGTCATTGGTGCTCAGAGCCTTGGATGTTTATCTTTCATTTCATTTGGAACCTTTATGCAACATCTTTTATTGCAAGGCTCACCCCCTCCTTAAATCAATTTCCAAATGATTCAATCAATTCACAAACAATATTGGCATCACACTGCATTCACATGAACAGGGACTCACACCAAACTTAGTTATTTAGAATTAGTCCAAAAACCCTTATAATAATTCTCTAGAAATCAATCCTAATCATCTCCTCACGTTGCACAAATAATAATTAACCACACAACAATTCAAGGTGCATAGACATGTATTCACACAGTTTATGAATCAACCAAGACAAATTCAAACACAGTCTCATGCAAATTTATTCATCAATTCCACCACCATGCACCTAAACAAACGACAAAGAAATCGAAAGACATGACAATTAAAAACTAAAGAAAATAAATAGAGAGGATAGAAAACTTCCCTGGGTTGGGTTGCTCCCAACAAGCGCTTCTTTAACGTCACTAGCTTGACGTATGGATGCCAACTTAAGGTGGGTCATATGATTCTTGTTGATCAATCCCTCCTCCAGCATGGTGCTTTAGGTTGTGCTCCTTCATGCTCACATTTTCTCAGATTCAACCTTAGCCTTTTGACATCTTTGAATGGTGGCGCATAGACTCCATTGTTAGTATTTGTTAACAAGAACTCCTCATCAAACCACTGTTCGATCTTTTCATCATCAAAGGGGGAGGAAAACCATCCCTCCTAAACTCCTCATTCATCTTGAAGTACTCCACACACATTTGCCATCCTTCAATGATTGCATTCTTCAGTGTTTGAGTGAGGGTTTCAGCTCCAACCCATATTGCTTTTTCTTCTTAACCTCTGTTGTAGCCACAACCTTTTCCTTCACAATAGCAATCTGTTTCAAAGGTGGTGGATTGTCAAGGGTGTTCACATTAAGCATTGAATTCTTGGATTCTTGAATTGCAATGGGGTTCACTTCTATTTTCAACACATCCTCCTTTTTTACTTGAGTTTTCATACCCCTTGACATGCAAAAAGTTACCTTTTCATCATGCACCCTTAATGTTAACTCACCTTTTTGAACATCAATCAATGCTCGCCCAGTAGCTAAAAATGGCCTTCCAAGAATGATTGGGACATCTTCACTTTCATCCATCTCAAGGACAACAAAATCAACAGGAAGAAAGAATTTGTCCACCTTAATAAGCACATTTTCCACAACCCCATATGGAAACTTGACAGATCTATCAGCAAATTGTAGGGAAATCATGGTGGGCTTCATATTCTTTATCCCTAACTTCTTCATCATAGAGAGAGGCATCAAGTTGATGCTTGCCCCTAGATCACACAGTGCCTTTTTAATTTTAACATTACCAATTGCACAAGGAATATGATAGCTACCTGGATCCTTTAGCTTTGGTGGCACTTTGCTTTGAATGATAGCACTGCACTCCTCATTGAATACCACTGTTTCATCTTCTCGGAGTGATCTCTTTCTTGACAACAACTCCTTCATAAACTTGGCATAGCTAGGCATTTGTTCCAAAGCTTCAGCAAAAGGAATATTGATTTGGAGTTTTTTGAATACCTCTAAGAATTTGGAGAGATGCTTGTCTTGAGTTTTCTCTTGAATTCTTTGAGGGTAAGGTAGTCTTGGCTTGTAAGGAGCAACCTCTTTCTTGGGTGGCTCACTAGCTTGCTTTGCCACTTGTTCATTTGACTTTTCAGTGAGCTTTTGTTGGAAATTCTCCACTTTTGTTGGTGCCTCCACTTGAGATTGCACTTCAATGCTTCTGCCACTTCTTAAATTGATTGCCATGCATTGCTCCTTGGGGTTTGGTTCTGTATCACTAGGAAGTGATCCCAAGGGCCTTTCAGAGAGTTGCTTAGCTATTTGCCCCACTTGTACCTCTAAATTTCTGATAGAAGCCTCATGATTTTTTAAACTTGCTCTTGTCTCTTGCATGAAGCTTGAAGTTTGTTGCACAAACATGGAGGTAGATTGAGTGAGCTTTTCCATGGCAATCTCCAATGAAGATGGTTTAGAGTGGTCTTGTGGAGGAATGAATGGAGCTTGCTGTTGAGTTGGAGTATTGAATTGTTTTTGCCCTTGATTACCCCAACCAAAGTTAGGATGATTCCTCCACCCAGGATTGTAAGTTTTAGAATATGGATCGTTTTGTTGTCTTGGAGGGTTCCCCATGTAGTTCACTTGCTCAGGTGGAGTTTCTTTGAAAAGATCACAATTTTCATTTTTATGGGCTCCCCCACAAAGCTCACAAGATGAACTTGGAGATCCTACTGCAGCAACTTGCATTTGTCCCATTTGCTTTGTGAGTGTAGCTAGTTGTTGAGACATCATCTTATTTTGTGCCAAGAGAGTATCCAATGTGTCCGACTCTATCATACCTTTCCTTAATGGAGTTCGATCACTTGGACATAAGAAGTTATTCTCAGACATTGTCTCAATCAACTCTAAAGCTTCTTCAGGCGTCTTTCTATGAAGAGATCCTCCAGCACTTGCATTAATCATAGCTCTCGAACTTTGAGAAACCCCATCATAGAATGTCTGAATTTGTAGCCAGTCAGGGATTGCATGGTGTGGACATTTTCTGAGCATCTCCTTGTATCTTTCCCATGCTTCATAGAGTGACTCTCCCTCCTTTTGAGCAAATGAATTTATGTCGTTCCTCAACTTTGCTAGCTTCTGAGGAGGGAAATACATAGCTAGAAATTTGCTAACTAAGTCATCCCATGTACTGATGCTTTCAAGTGGCTGTGACTACAACCATAGTTTAGCTCTATCCCTCAGAGAAAAAGGGAAGAGTCTCAATTTAATTGCATCTGAACTCACACCATTGCTTTTGATTGTATCACATAACTGGAGGAAAGTAGCTAAGTGAACGTTAGGATCATCCAGAGCTCCTCCACTGAATTGTTCTTGTTGCACCAATTGAATGAGTGAAGGCTTGAGCTCAAAGTTGTTTGCTTGCACTGGTGGTGGGACAATACTATTTCCACACCCATTAGTGGTAGGTGTGGCATAGTCTCCCAAAGTCCTTCTTGGCCCATCTCCTTCTTCTGCCATTGCTGCTCTTTTCTTCTCTTGTCTCAACTTCCTCAGAGTCCTTTCAATTTCAGGATCAAAGTATAGCCCTGTTTGTTCTATTTTTGCATGCAGAAACAAACACCAAACTGAATAAAAGTGAGGTCTAGCACTTCCCAACGTCACAGTGAAGGGAGTACTAGAGTAAAATTAAAAAAAATATCTAATTTAGAAATCACACGATTACTCTAATTGTCAGTTTCAATTAATCCCCGGCAACGGCGCCAAAAACTTGATAGGGCTTCGGCAAGTGCACCGAATCGTACAAGTAATAAAGTCCACGGTGAGTGGGTATCGTTCCCACGAGGATTAAAGAACTGAGCAAAAATTTCGTGATGTGAGTTTCTAATTAGACGAATCGAATTACGAGTGATGAATGGATTGAAATCATAAATTCAAAAGAGTATTAAAAGTAAAAGACAGTAAACTATTTATGAAAAATCAAAGGATGTGAGGTTAGGGAATCGGGTTCACGTATCTTATGAAATAATTAAAACAATTGCTCGCCTTCAAATTCTAAAACTTTAATTCAATGAACGAATCTTAAATTGTCAATTCCAATTCCTTGGTAATTTAACACTTTTTCTACAAACAATCAGTCAATCCCTTGATCAAATCGTTTCACAGAAAAGAAAATATGTTTGATTCAAAGTTCATAAAAATCTTGACTCTATTCCTAGATATCAATCTTTCCGGCAATTTCCCTTGAGCTAATTCACACACTTATTTTCCCAAATAAACGTATGAACCCTATATAAGTTGAAAAGCGATTTCCCAATCTTCAGAACAACACAATACAAATAAGGTAGTTACCTGAATCGAAGAAGTAAAATTCAAAGGTTTGCAATCATCGGATTAAGTCATAGTGATACGATTCCCCTATCCCTAACAAGGAATTAGTTGCTCATGATCAAAGTAAACAAAACAAAGAAATTGATAGATAACAGGTTAAAGAACGAATAACTCATTGTATTGAAAAACAGAGTAAAAACAGAGTACACGAGCTGCTGCTCAAATAAGGATTCACGATGAGCGATCAGATAATGGATAACCTAAAAGCCCCCTATTCTAGTCCTATATATAATCAGATAAACCTCGAAATTAAATTGAATACAGAGGGATTTCGTTTAAAAATAACTAATAGAGTGTAATATCCAAACAGATTTAATCCTGAATTATACATGCTCTGTTTCCATTTTATCCGGACGCAAGGCGTAGAGTAAACGCGAGGCGCTGCATGGATGGCTTCTTCAGGGCGCAACGCGTGCGAGGGGCGCAAGGCGCCAGGCCAGGAAGGCAAATCGGGCGCAACGCGTGCGAGATGCGCAAGGCGCCAGCCAGTGGAGGGCTCACGGGCGCAACGCGCTAGCAGGCGCAAGCGCCAGCAGGTGGAGAGTTCACGGGCGCAACGCGCTGGCAGGGCGCAAGGCGCCAGCCGGTAGATATCTCACGGGCGCAACGCGCGCGCAGGGCGCATGGTGCCAGGCTTTCGCACAACTTCCGAATTGTTTCTGACTTTGAGGCGCAGTGCGTGCATCAGGCGCAAGGCGTCAGCATTGGTACTTAGAACGTGCTTCTCTGGTTGCTATTACTTCATGAATTATCTGCCCATTTCCTGAAATCAACACCAAATAATACCCAAAACATAATATAACCAGGAAAAATCCATTTTGTTCTAAAACACTCAATTCACCCTAAAAACATACTAAAAACATACTGAGTTTACTTTAAACTAACAAAATTTATTAGAATTCAAATCACAAAATTAGATAAAAATGCCAAGGCATCACTATGGATATGGGTCCGGTCCCGGGCATTAGGTCTATAGAAAACTCTACCTCTCTGGTTGGGGGAAACTCGGGTATATCCTCAGGAAAAACCTCCGGGTAGTCTCTCACTATGTGTAACTCACTCAACACCTGACCCTTCTCTATCTCACTAGCGGCGAGGAAAACGTAAGCATTGCTCATAACCCCACAACAGTTCAGCCTAATAGCGCTAACATATAGGTCTACAGGGGTGACACATGCAGAAGGAATAGAATGAAAGATCACAGACTTTGCATGGCAATCAAGCAGGACTCGATTGGCGGACAACCAATCCATGCCTAAGATAATGCCTAGACCTGTCATGGGCAAGCAGATGAGATCAAATGTAAATGCCCTATCATCTATATGGAACTTACACTTTATGCAAACTAAGCATGTCCTAATGGGTGCAGCAGTAGGGGTGGATACTAACAAATCAAAATGTAGTTCTGACATATGCAAACCTAGGCTCCTAGCATGATCATGTGAAATGAATGAATGTGTGGCACCGGAATCATACAGTACAACTAAGGACTTGCCATAAATCGTACACGTACCCCTAATGACATCGTCGGACCGCTCTGCGCCCTCCGCTGTAACCGTGAATACCCTGCCTTGGTGTTGTGGCCTAAGAGAGGAAGAAGGCTATGAACCTGTAACTCTGCAGTCTCTGGAGATGTGACCTGGCTGGCCACAACGATAGCAGACACCCTGCCCGACACGACAAACCCCAGGGTGAAGCTTGCCGCATGTGGCACAAGGAGGTCGCGGTGCTGCTATCGCCGGACGCGGCTGCTGCTGCTGTGGGCGTGGCTGAGTCTGTGGTCTGCGAGGCTGGCCATACGGCTGAAAGCGTGTAGGGGCGGGGCGGTTAGCCTGCTGAGGAGCCGCACCCCTTCTCTGAGTATCGACCCTCTGTGGAGCCACTAGGCGGCTCGTCTCCTCCACAATCCTGCAGGTGTCTACCATCTCCCGGTAGTCTCTGATCTTCATATGCTTAATCATCCTCTTGATGTCTTGGTTAAGCCCAGCGCAGAATTTCATACACCTTCCAGCTCTCCTTTGGGTTCTCCTGGTAGATCTCAGAAAACCGTATGAGCTCCTCAAACTTAGCAATGTACTTTGGAATGGTCATAGAGCCCTGGCGGAGATCAAGGAACTCCATCTCCTTGTCTTGGCGAACCGTCTCTGGGAAGTACTTCTCATAGAACATGTCCTTGAACATGTCCCATGTGATAGCTACACCCGCCGCATCAGAAGCGCGACAAGCGTCGTTCCACCAAGAACGCGCCTCCATCTGTAGCATGAAGGTAGCCAGCTGCGTTTTCTGGACCTCGGTGCACTGAACCACCGTGAAGATATCTTTTATACCTCTCAGCCAATCCTCGGCTTCAGAAGGGTTAACGGTGCCGAGAAATGGAGAGGGGTTAGCCCTCTTAAAATCAGCAAAATAGGAGCTGCCGCTACCCGCAGGTGATGCTGCAGGTGGAGGGGTGCGCTGTTGTGTCATGTGGTCCACCATCCTGTTCATGGCCCTTGCCATCTCCATGAACTCCTCTGCAGACACCCCGCTTCCTTGCCCGTTCTCCTCATGAGTGTCGCCATCGTCCCTAGTGCGTCTGTTCTGTGGTGCCATATTCCTGTGCACACAAAACAAGAAACATTGAGTTGATCAGGCTCGATATTACAGTTGTGTATGCACAGTTACTATGACAGTAAAACAGATCAATCATGCATCCCAGACTAACTAAAACACATAAGAGGCATACGCATGATATAACTAACGTGCATGCAACAATAGCATAACAGGTCCATTACCCCAATCCCTGTAGGATAGACCTGCTCTGATACCAAAATGTAACACCCTACTAGATAGCCCTTAATGCTTAAGACATTTTAGGCCATTTCGTAAGGGTTACTTCCTGCTATCATAAATATTTTTATATTTAAAAATACATATATGCGGAAAATACGTGGGAGAAATTTTCGTAATTCGTTTGCAGAATATAAAATAAGGGCCTTGCGAAATAATACAACGTATATAAACGTGGAATCAATTATCCTGAATAATACCTCAATAAAATTGAATAAACCATGTAATCTCCCAAAAACATACATCAAAACAATAATAATAATAGTGTTATCTCATGAGCCTAAAATAGTGACTCACAAGACTCCACAAAATTCAATCCATAAATAATAATATTTGCCGGCTAACAAAGGTCCGATCTCAGAAACATAAACATAGAAAATAATCATAAATCCATAGAGAAACAACTCAATTGTCCATAACAAATACGGAAGCTAAACTAAGGTTGCGCGGGCTCCAACCTCGCTCCATTGTCCTGCTGGTACTCATTGTCTAAAAGGGGTGAAATAGCATGGGGTGAGTACTTGTAAGTAACTCAGTAGGGGAGCCGTACCGGGTTTATTTAATAAATAAGTGAGCATGAATGAATTCGATTCAGTTATAAGTTTCAAAATAATATTTTTCCCGGTACGACTACCTATGTGCCTCTTGTTCCTTTTTAATTAACAGTCATACATAAACATAAACGATCATCAATGTGTGGTATGATAAGTGCTTAACCATCATATAAGTATATAAGGAAGTATAACATTCTTTATCTGTAACGTATATCTCATATTCATTACTTTAATTATCTTGAGTCTTTTAAGCATACTTAGTATGCCTGTGGATCCGTTTCATTAAAGCACGCTCTTTTGGTGCCTGTGGATCATTTACATTGTTTTGGCCTGACCACCCTCCTGTAACCTCTGCATCACCGACCCTAGGTATGAGCTCATCCTATACTATTGGGTAGAGGGGGTAATTCACCTTCCGCTAATGAGTCGTTAAAACCGAGGTTGCCAGCCCCCTGTAACGTTCATCACGAACGGAAAGGCTACTCAGTGTGTTTTTAACTTTCTTTTCACTTTGCACATTAATCTCTTCATATAACATGTACTCATTCATCATATACATCATATAATCCATTCAAACAGCATATATAATCACATATATTCCATAGGACATTCATACATATCATTCATACAAGTCGTAGAACACATTAGGGTGCATAAAGGGTTAAAACGGTTCATTTTCGCACAGGGTGGTAATCGATTACAGTAATCGATTACAGGACCCCTGTAATCGATTAACAGAGAGCACGCGTTTCTGACGATTGGAAATTCACTTGCTGTAATCGATTACGAACTCGTGGTAATCGATTACAGCGTCGTAAAACACGATTCTAGAGTTCCAAAACACGATTTTTTATAGCCAATGGCCAAAACAATAACCTAGAATCGTTCCAATCATTAGAAAACAAAGCCATACGAAAATCAATCATAAAAATTCAATTTAAACACTTTTTAATCGGTGAAAACACTTTTAATTTCAAAACCAATCGGTACAATTTACCCCTTTCATGAACCTTAATGGGAAAAACAACAAGAACATCAATTTCATCAAAAATCATTATCATCATGCACGAAATTCAACATTTAGAATGTCTAAACCCCTACCTCTTAGAAGACAATCGTAAAACTTTGACGACAACACTCTAGCCCGACGTTTCCCGTGAATCCTCTTCTTTCCCTAAACCCACGAACGGTTCGGTGACAACGGTGACACTTGATGGGGAAAAGAAACCGGTGGTTTCGTGTATTTTCGTGTGAGGATTAACAATATGTGGTCGGTTTCTTGGTCGGGTGAGAATTGATGGGTGTTTCTCGGTGTGGAAGGGTTATGGCTTTGTGTATTCTTGAGAGAGAACCTATGGAGGCTCAAAGGTGGAGAGAAAGGGTTTTCTGATGGAATGATAGTGGTGTTAGGGTTTACTCACGTGGTGGCTAGGTTAAACATGCTCTGGAGTCACCGTGGGGCCCGAACGTCACTTAAACGCGCTGAAAAACGCGTTCTGCGCACATGGTAATCGATTACATCGATTTTCTAATCGATTACACATAGCGAAAATAGCGGTAATCGATTACCACGGGATGGTAATCGATTACTGGGCTGTGAAAAAGCTTTAAAACACTTCTAAACGTCCCGACTCGTACCTTAACATTCGTATATCCTTTTTAACTTTTAAACATCATAAAATCACATACTTGGGCACATAAAACACATAGCATACAATACTTTAAGCTAGGAGAAACTTATCCACTCAAATCCAATTAAGTCCCAATTAAGGTCCTTTACCCTTAATTTCTCTTAATTAGGACTTAATTAAGGATCGGGGTGTTACACATGTGAGCAACATGTTTGTCCAAAGATGAACTTGTTGTTTGACAGGAATTACTATCAATACTTCATTACTACATTGAGAGTACCACTTACAAGTTAATATTTCTGTCCAAAGACTAAATATTAATGTTGTGCTAGGTATCTTGTGATGGGCCCACCGTTATTTGAATTTATAAAATTTGTTTGAGTATATTGTTTTGTTCTAATTATATTTTATTTTTATATATGTTTGTGTTGTATCTGCCATTATTGATATGTTCTTATGTTAAATTACACTTGCACTAAGGAATAGGAATATGATTAATTATTATTTCTATTATAGCTGTTTGATCTTGGATTGTGCACTAAGGTTTGAATAAGCTCATTTCTCTTATGGATAAAGGTTCTCATAAGGAAATTTAAAAAAAAATGGAGGACTTTGAGAAGTGAGATTATTCTGATTGCACAAGTCTTATGATCTTGAAGCATGAAGTTATATAAATATTCATGGGCTATTTGTCCGGAAAAGTTATTAGGTGTCAAGATAATTATTATTTTCTAAGGGCTTTATCAAATGCGAAAAGGTAAAACAAGTGCGATTTTATCAAACTTGTTTTCAATAAAGTGTTAAGGAAAATAAAATCTAAGGGAGTACATCATGGATATGTCTTTGTCTTGTTTTGAAACAAAATGTATTAAAGTTAGAGTTATCTAATGATATGTCTATGCATTTAGTTTTGACTTCTCTTCAAGCAAAATTTATTTGGTTTAATGTCAGTTATTGTAACTGATAAAAGGAAAAATAGCTAAGCTATTTTTGAAAAGAAGAGAAGTGTGTTAAGACTAGAATAGAAGTACTCATTTGGCAAACACCTTTAAGGACAAAATATAAAAAAAGGAATAAAGTTGCTATCATTAGTCCACTTTAGAAGAAATAGCGTAGGAAACAAAATTTATATGTATATATAAATTTTGGCTATCACTTCTAATAATATTGGGACACATAAAGAATGAATTGTCGAATGTAATATTTGACATATGAGGAAAACTATACTTCTCTTTTCGGTATGGTATTGGACTATTTAAATCGTAATATCTGTTTAGGAAAATAAATAGTCAGGAAGAGATTAGGTGTCAAAAAATTTTTGGAGCTCTTTTATTATTATTATTTTTATTTTATATTCATATAAAAAAAAATGGTTCATTTAAGTTTATGACACCTTTATCTCCCATGAGAAGTTTTAGTTGATAAATATATTTAAGAAATCAAATATTGCAACTTATTTCCTTAATAGAGTTTCAACTAAAGTAGTGACCAAAACTCCTTATGAACTTTCAGACTGAAAATATTTTTTCAGTATAAGGCTTTTATACATTTGGAGTTGTCTGATTAAGATGTATTTTTTCGGTCAAATAAAGAAAAATTGGACATAAAGATGGTCAACAATTGCTTAGTTGGATAATTTTTTTTTGGTATATGGGGTATAAAGTTATTATGATCTCACTACATCATTAAGGATATTAATTCATTGAGGATATTGAGTTTGAGGGGAGAGATAAGGTTTAAAAGAATATTGATAGCTTTCCCCAATCAAGATAAAGAAAATATACTTAAAAGCAAACTCAATAAACTCAAGAACTTATGTCATTAAGGCAATCCAATTGAGAAATGAAAAATTATGTTATTATGTTCCTCTAGGAATATAAGAAAGAAATGGATTGTCACGACCCAACTCGGATCGTGACCGGCACATGAGACACCGAGTCTCATGTCAGCCTTAACCTGTAATCCACACAATAATCCAGCTAAACATCAACAGCCACAACTACTTTATCATGCATTCATACATTAATCCATACATATAATAGGGTTCTCAAGGTATCACCCATAAATCCATAATAATAATATATGGTCATAACATCATACTTAATCCATAAGCCAACATAAATTCAACAAGTCTTAATTAGACTTAGAACACATACATAACTTAGGAAACCCTGTTTGTAAACCTATGGAGCATACTACTGACATAATAGAAAATAACATAACGCCTCTAAACATCGAGGCTCACCAAAGCTAAGAGCTTGGAGGAACGGAAGGACTCGCCTCCTTATCTGCACCTGAATCTGAAAATGGTTTGTATGAATGGGTGAGTCATACGCTCAGTGAATAATAGATTAAAAACATTTTATGCAGCAATATCATGATCACATATACAGTCATAACAATCCATCAAATAATCACCATACCACACAATCTGCAATTCGTCTTATGTATCATTATTACAAGAGTATTCATTATTAGAGATCCCGGGAGCCCAGCCCCTCCTCAGATCTTTAGTCCCAGGAGCCCAGCCCCTCCTCAGATCTTTAGTCCCAGGAGCCCAGCCCCTCCTCAGACTTTATCAAACTCGACCTCGGGAGCTATACCCCTCCTCAGGCCGAGCAAACCAACAATTATCATTCTTTAATTAATATCATTACGCATTCGTTTATCACATCATATTCGCATCATCGTCATAATAACATCATAAACAGCCCAGTATCGAGTTTGAGGTAGTGGTGAACAAATGGATTTGAAAACATAACTCAAATGTATAAAGATTTTGAGTTAAAGTCTTAAAAATGGTGTTTTAGTGCAGTTGTAATCGATTACAGACATCTGTAATCGATTACCTGCTTCAAATTTCGTTCTGAAGAAATTTTTTTAAAAATTGGCAGTCTGTAATCGATTACATTCCCGTAGTAATCGATTACAGTAATCGATTACAGGGTCTTGGTAATCGATTACAGTAATCGATTACCAATTCGCTGTAATCGATTACAGCCTAGGTCTGAAACGAAATTCTGCAGAAAATCACGTGAAATTCATCTCCAAATCCACATTTTCACCACAACCCATCCAAATCAAACACAACCAACATACAATATCAATTATATATCAATCAATCTCAGTCCCTATCAACTATCATAGCAAGAAATTCACAATATCATTCAAAATCAAACATAAACCATAAATAACTCATTACTCACAAATTACTCCAATGAGCTCCAAGACACCACCCGGAGCTAGGATGAGGTACCCTAAACTTCTCTAGTTGGTTGAGACCCTAGAGAACACATCACAAACCTCAATCTCACAACAAAATCAAAAAACCCCAATCTTAAACCCTAAAACCCAAAATCCGAAAATTAGATAAAATAGACATCAATGGAGAAAAAGAAATACTCTACACTTACCCACAATACACTAGATGAGTAAGGCTAACTTGATCTTGAACATTAATGGAGTTGGGTGAGGATTTTGAGAGAGATATGAGAGAAAGGGGAAGAAGATGGAAAATGGGAAATGAGAGGGAGAGAGATACGGGAGAGTGAGGAAGAAAAGAGAAAAAGAGAAAGGAAAGGAAGAAAAGGGGTGGGGAGGTAGGACCCACGTGGTTCTATCTCCCCGGTGCACCGTGATCTCTTACTCAAACTAACTCAGAATACCCGAGGTATTACAATCTTCCCCCCTTAAAGAATTCGGACCCCGAATTCAAACACAGAAGGGAAAAGAGATTACCTGAATCATGAAAGAGGTGCGGATACTTATCCCGCATGGATTCCTCGGGCTCCCACGTAGCCTCTTGACCAGAGTGGTTCTGCCAAACCACTTTCACTGTAGCCACTTCCTTAGAACGGAGTTTCCTCACCTGCCAATCAACAATAGCCACCGGTTCCTCCTCGTATACGAAATTCTCATCCAAAGGAAACCCTTGATGCTCGATCACATGAGATGGGTCCGATAAATACTTCCTCAGCATAGACACATGAAAGACGGGATGGATTGAGGACATCTCGGGTGGAAGTGCCAAATGATAGGCCACTGCCCCAATCCGATCCAAGATCTCAAAATGTCCAACATACCGAGGACTCAGCTTTCCTTTCTTACCGAACCTCATAACTCCCTTCATCGGAGATATGCGGAGAAACACATGATCTCCGACCGAAAACTCCAAATCTCGCCTTCGGTTGTTAGCAAAAGCCTTCTGCCTACTCTGAGCCGCTTGGAGCCTTTCCCTGATCAACTTCACCTTATCCATGGCATCCTGTACCAGATCGGGTCCCAACAGTGTAGCTTCACCACTCTCAAACCAACCTATGGGAGACCGACACCTCCTACCATAAAGAGACTCAAACGGTGCCATACCAATACTGGCATGATAACTATTATTATAAGAAAACTCCACCAACGGAAGGTACGGCTCCAAACCATCTCCAAAATCCATAACACACGCTCGGAGCATATCCTCCAAAATCTGAATAGTCCTCTCTGACTGGCCATCAGTCTGAGGGTGAAAAGTTGTGCTGAAGTTAAGACGAGTCCCCAAGGCTTCTTGAAAGGATCGCCAAAACCGGGAGGTGAACTGAGTCCCTCTGTCGGAGATAATGGAGGTCGGAACACCATGAAGTCGCACAATGACCTCGATGAACAACTGAGCATAACGAGGCGCCCCGTAGGATGTCTTAACTGGAATTAAGTGGGCCGACTTGGTCAGTCGATCCACAATCACCCATATGGAGTCAAAGCCTCGAAAACTGCGAGGTAGCCCCGTCACAAAGTCCATGGTGATCCTCTCCCACTTCCATGTCGGTGTCTCTATCGGTTGCAACAACCATGCAAGTCTCTGATGTTCTGCCTTCACTTGCTGACACACTAAGCACCGAGAAACAAAGTCTGCTACATTCCGTTTCATACCTTCCCACCAAAACAACTGCTTCAGATCTTGGTACATCTTCGTGCTACCTGGATGGATGGAATACTTGGAGTTGTGAGCTTCCTCTAGAATGAGCCTCCTCAGATTACCCACATCGGGTACGCACAACCGCTGTCCACACCGTAAGACACCCTCTGAGTCTAGAGCTAGCTCCACGTTCTTCCCTTCACTGACCTCTGACACTAGCTTAACAAGCCTTGGATCATCCCGCTGAACAGATTTCATCTAGTCCACCAAAGAGGACTGAGCCCGCACATGAGCTAAGAGTACTCCAGATCTCCCTAACTCGAAGTGCATGCCCTCCGACTCCAACCTATGGATCTCCTAAACCAACGGTCTCTTCACAACAGCAATGTGGGCCAGACTACCCATAGACTTCCTGCTTAAGGCATCAGCGACTACATTCGCCTTCCCTGGGTGATACAGAATGGTGCAATCATAATCCTTGAGCAACTCCATCCATCTCCTCTGTCTCAGATTAATATCCCTCTGCTGAAAGATATACTTCAAGCTCTTGTGGTCGGTGTAAATCTCACAGGTTTCCCCGTAGAGGTAGTGTCTCCAGATCTTAAGAGCAAAAACAACCGCGGCCATTTCCAAATCATGAGTCGGGTAGTTCTGCTCGTGAGTCTTCAACTTCCTTGATGCATAAGCAATGACTCTCCCATGCTGCATCAAAACACAACCAAGCCCAATCCGAGAAGCATCACAGTACACAGAATACCCTCCGGAACTCAAAGGCAAAACCAAGACAGGAGCGGTGGTCAGGGACTCCTTCAACCTCTGAAAACTTTTCTCACAAGCCTCCGACCACTGGAAAGGCACACTCTTCTGGGTTAACTGGGTGAGAGGGGCTGCTATCCTTGAGAAGTCCTTAACAAACCTCCGATAGTAACCAGCAAGACCCAAGAAGCTACGGATCTCGGTCACCGTCGTAGGCCTCGGCCACTTCTGAACTGCCTCGACTTTCTTTGGATCTACCATGATCCCGTCCCTAGATACCACATGCCCGAGAAAGGTCACTCGGTCAAGCCAAACTCACACTTGGAAAACTTGGCATAAAGGCTGTGATCCCTCAGTGTCTGCAACACAACTCTGAGATGGTGCTCGTGCTCCGCCGCATTCTTGGAGTAAACCAAGATGTCGTCAATGACGACGATGACGAATCGGTCCAAGAACGGCTTGAACACCTGATTCATAAGATCCATGAAAGCTGTCGGAGCATTGACCAAACCGAAGGACATCACCAGAAATTCAAAATGTCCATACCGAGTGCGGAAAGCTGTCTTCGGAACGTCTCCCTCCTTAATCTTCAACTGGTGGTAACCAGACCTCAAATCAATCTTCGAGAAGCAACAAGCACCTTGAAGCTGATCAAACAGATCATCGATCCTAGGAAGAGGGTACTTGTTACGGATCGTCATCTTATTGAGCTGCCGGTAATCCACACAAAGCCTCATAGACCCATCCTTCTTATTAACAAAGAGAACCGGAGCACCCCAAGGTGAAGTGCTCGGACGGATAAATCCCTTATCCAAAAGGTCCCTCAACTGATCCTTCAGCTCATTCAACTCTTTCGGAGCCATACGGTAAGGGGGAATAGAAACAGGTTGAGCTTCAGTGTTTAAGTCAATCCCGAACTCGATCTCCCTATCCGGCAGCATCCCTGGTAAGTCCTCTGGAAAGACATCCGGAAACTCGCTCACAATCGGAACTTGATCCAAATCCGGCACTATAGCCTCCATATCCACAACTGATGCAAGAAAACCTTGGTTCCCATGATCCATCAACTTCATGGCACTTAAGGCCGATATCAAAGAAGCGGGGGTCACACATCGATCCCCTTGGAACTCAAAGGTTGAGCCATCGGGGAGGACAAATCGGACCAACTTAGCGTAGCAATCTACGGAGGCATGACAGGAAGCTAACCAATCCATACCTAGGATCACATCAAAATCCACCATATCCAAGATCACTAAATCGGCCAAAGTGTCCATCCCGCTCACCGACACTACACACGACTTACAGACCAACCGAACCATCAGAGGTTCTCCCACCGGAGTACTAACCCAAAAAGGATCCTCCAACGCTGTGGGTTGCTCGCCAAAACGAGAAGCAAAGAACGGGGACACATATGAATGTGTAGAGCCCGGATCAAACAACACATAAGCTTCAAAAGAGCCAACTTTCAATATACCTGCCACAACTGTGTTAGACGCCTGAGCATCCTGACGAGTCAAGGCAAAAACCCTCGGTTGAGCTCTCCCTCTTCCACCTTGACTTCTGCCTCTGTTTCCTCTAACTGCACCCCGACCTCCTTGCCCTGAAGAACTACCCAGAGACATAGCTGAATGAGATGGTGCAGGAAAGGCAGGTGCCTGATGCCCAGCAGCTCCCCCAGCAAGGCGGGGACACTCCCTGATAAAATGCCCTGCCTGTCCACACCCATAACATACATTCTGGTTCGGGCGACACGCCCCATGATGGAATCTTCCACAATGCTTGCAATGAGGACGCTGAGGACCTTGGGGTCCAGACCACTATGTGTTCGACTAGGAAGCACTGCTAGCTTGGGGCCTCATCCCAGACATGGCCCTAGGGGTGGATCCTGAGGAGTTGGAACCACTCCCCAGAGCAAACCTCTACTGCTAATAACCTTGGGACCCACCAGAGCTGGATCCTCCGGAGAACTGCCCTGTAGTCTTCTTTTTCTTCTCAAATCCCCTATTCGGCTTATCTTCTTCCCTTGAGCTTTCAATGCCCACAGCTGTATCCATCACCTGAGAGAAAGACTTTCTCCCTATCTCATTATGTAGAATGGAACGCATCGGTTCCCTGAGCCCCTTCACAAACCTTCTCACCTTCTTATCCTCAGTGATGATCTCATGTGGCGCATATCGACATAATCGAGTAAATTGTGTAGCATACTCGACTACAGACATGCCCGGAGTCTGCTTCAGCTTCAGAAATTGCTCCACCAAGAGCTCCCTTCGGTTCTCAGAAAAGAATCTTGCCCTGAAGGCTTCAGTGAACTCCTCCCATACCGGTGGCGGCCTCCTCATATGAGCCCTTTCCATTAACCAAGTCTCATACCAGTGGACAGCAGTCCCCTGAAGGGTGTAGGTCACCAGATCCACGGCCCTCACATCATGGCATCGAAGGGCACGCAGAGCTCCAGTGGCCCGATCCAAGAGCAAGCAAATGAGATCAAAGATGATTGTCCTATAATCTATACGAAACTGACACTTCATGTAGACTAAACATGTCCTAATGGGTACAGTAGTAGCGGTAGATACTAATAAATTAAAAGGTAGCTCTGACATATGCAATCCTAGGCTCCCAGCATGATCATGTAAATTGAATGAATGTGTGGCACCAGAATCATACAAAACAACTAAGGATATTCCCAATATAATACACTTACCCCTGATGAGATCGTCAGACCGCTCCGCGCCCTCTACAGTGACTGTGAATACGCGCCCCTAGTGCCGTGGCCTAGAGGGGGAAGAAGGTCAGAATCCTTCGAAAGGGCACTCTCTGGCATAATAATCCTGGGCTGTAACACCCCTCTACTGAGGGGTGTCCGTGCGAAGGGCTCTATCCCAATGAACACCCTACTAGGGCATAACTTAAGGGCTAAACAACATGCATAAACCATTAAATAAACTGAATAATCGAAATAACTGAAATAACTGTTTAACTGATAATCATGTATCATATATATAACTGTATTAATCTGAAACATACATACTAGTTCAGTGTACTGAAACATAACTTAACTGATAAAGGAATCCTACCTCTAAAGTCTGGAACAAAACTATACATGATTGAATTGACTGTGAAATATAAACTAAACATAGACTGCTAAGACTCCACGGAAGATGCGGAGCTCACCAAAGAAAGCAACTGCAACCAACCTCTACTGGATCAACGGTCCCTCGTCTGCCTCCTGATCGAACACTGAAACAAAATGCGGGGAGTGAGTCGCAAGCTCAGTGATGGGGTATCATGCATGTCATGCAACACATACTGTCATATTATCAATCACATATACTTGTCCTATCCACGTAACTGCACCTCTCTGACGACGGACGCGTACCGTGTAACCCCCTACTAGATAGCCCTTAATGCTTAAGTCATTTTAGGCTATTTGATAAGGGTCACTCTCTGTTATCATGTTATATTCTTTACTTTAAAATATATAAGCGGAAAATAGGCGGGAGTAAAATTTTCGCAATTCGTTTACGGTATAAAAATAAGGGTTTTGCGAAATACATAATCGATAAATAATAAGCCATGCCAAGATATAAACTGAATAGTCTATCAAATAAATAACTCCCAACAATCAATGAACACACAAGGAATAAATATTAGGCTTTAGCCCATAAGCCAAAGGCAATGACTTATGAGACTCCACCATAAATACATGTCAAATAAATAGCTGCCGGCTAACATAGGTCCGGACTTGAA
Source organism: Aeschynomene evenia (assembly GCA_013621005.1). Taxonomy (NCBI): domain Eukaryota; kingdom Viridiplantae; phylum Streptophyta; class Magnoliopsida; order Fabales; family Fabaceae; genus Aeschynomene; species Aeschynomene evenia. Next base: position 14,280,168 of record CM024271.1, read on the forward strand.
ATAAATAACTCAAACAACTGAAATGAATCCATAACCGAAATGCAAATCAATGTATATAGGTCTATAAAGCGGATGACTGAAAAATAAACTAAGGCTGGGCCTGCTCCTCGCTAGCTCCATGGTCCTGCTCTGTCTGCTCCTCTATAATATGGGGGAAAAACATAGGGTGAGCACTGGGAAGTGACTCAGTAGAGGAAGCCGCCTCGGGTTTAATTATAAAATAAGTGAAGCATGAATGAGTTCATTTCAGATATAAGTTTAAAATAATCTTTTCCTGGAACGTCTTACCTAAGTGCGTCTTATCCATTTTAATTAGACAGTTAATATGGCATAAATAAATAAAGTCTTGGTGTAGTGTACTAGTGCCCTTACACATATAAAATTGATAACTCATAAGATAACATAATACATTTAGCCAAACAACTTTATCTTGCATTAATCAATCTTTGGCACTGCCCGCCCTCCTGTATTCCTCCACATCACCGGCCCCTAGGCATGAGCTCATCCTATACTATGGGGAGAGGGGGTACCGTCTTCTTTTACCAATGAGGCTATTCACCAAAGTTGTCATCCCTTGATTTACAACTCCATCAGTATCCAAAGACGGGAGTGTTTTATTATAACTGTAACTTTGTCTTTGCGTCCCTTTTGACGACTTTGCCGTTATTAATGTCTTACAGGATATATATATACATATATAGCATCAATTACATCCGATAACAACATGTAAACAAATATCACCAATTATCTAAACATATAAAAATCATGCAAAAATCGTATATAACATTTATATGGGTCGTAGAACGCATTAGGGAACATAAAAGGGTCAAAACATGTCAATTTTCGTAAAGGGGTGAGATACAGCGCGAAAAACGCGCCGGGGCGGTGCGACCACCGCTGGGGCGGTCTTGGCCGCTGGGGCGGCTGCACCACCGCCGGGGCGGTCTGCCACCGCTGGGGCGGCTGACCACCGCTGGGGCGGCCTGGTTGACGGCGGCTACCGTTGGGGCGGTTTCTGACCGCCTGGGCGGCCGTGCGTTGTCTGTTCGCAGAACTTCGCGAATTTCCTTGATTCTTTCTCCAAAAAGCCATTTTTAAACATCCAATTGATAAAAACTTTTCCCAAAACACATTTAACTTAAAGAAACACTTTCCCAACATTTTTAATTGGTAAAAACATTTTCTCTTGGAAATAATTTCACAAAAAGTAACCCTTTTATGAACCATAATGGGAAAAACGAACCACAACATTAATATCAACAAACACACATCATTATGCATGAAAATAAAGTGAATATAGAATGTCTAGAACCCCTACCTCTCGTAGACCTCCTATGCTATGCGTAGAGACACCCCTTTCCTTCTCACTTTCTCTCTAGCCCCACGAACGGTACGAAGATGGCTCTTTCAAAATGGAAAAGGTAGAAGTGTTCTATTTGGTGAGAGGATCAAGAATATGTGATTTGTTTTGTGATTGGGTGAGAATTGGTATGGATTTTGGGTTGTGGAATGGTTATGGTTTTCTTGGTTTTTGAGAGAGAGAGAGAGGGAGAGTTGAATGGGGGAACAAGGATTTGATGGAGGCTACCAAGAGTGTTTGAAATTAGGTTTTCTAAGTGGAGGCTAGGGTAGGTATTATATAGAGGTGTTGTAGGGCCCACCCATTACTTTTAAAAAATACTAAATATTCTAAAACGTCCCAAATAACACTACAATGCTCAACTAACTCTCAAATCTTTAAACATAAATTAAAAATACACATATAGACATATAAAGAAAATAAAATAAATAACATATAACATATAAATACGTACAATTCAAACACATACAACACATAAAGGTTCATTAAGGAGAAACTTATCCACTCCAACTTAATTAAATTTCTAACTAAGGTCAATTACTCTCAATTTTCACTTAATTAGAACTTAATAAAAGTCGGGGTGTTACATACCGCCGGAGATATCCGCACTCGAGCCCGCATGCTAAACTGATCGATAACTGATAAATGACGGAACACGAGCCGCCCTGCTGTAACTGATAACTGTGACTCGCTACCACTAGGGTGCGGTCGACGGAACACGAGTCGCCCTGTGATCTGGACCTCTACAACCACGCAGGTGAGGCCAGTCATATTGTATCTATATCTGGGGTGGGACTCGAGGCGCTTCGTGGCAGTATGTCACGGCTAAACTCGACCGGGAGCTACATCCGGCTATAGCGTTGATATACATACTACGACGGTTCGCAGACTACGTAAACAGCCATCACACAATTCTACAACCATTCTACTCATACACTGCATGTTATCATTTTGATCGTAAATCATAGGGTTCTAACATGTTTCATATCATAACATAGCATAGCATAAATCATTCAAGCTTATAGGAATAATCATAACGCATATAATAAATATAGTCATAACGCATAACATCATAATGCTGTAACGTCAATACAAAGGGACCTAGAAGCCATTCACTCTTTCCTGTTATGTTATCTATTAGGGAACTTATCTATCTGAGCATATCCTCTATTAAGACCTGTTATCCTTTAGGGAACATTTCTACTAAGGTACGTTATCTTACTAAGGTTTATTATCTATCTAATGTATATTATCCGTCTAAGACGTGTTATCTTACTGGGCTTACTATCTTACTAGGTCACGTTATTCTACTAAGTTTTATTATCTTAATGAGTTACGTTATCTTATTATGTTATATTATCCTAATAGGTTATGGTGTTTTACTAGGTTACATTATCTCACTAGGTTATATTAATTACTAAGTTATATTAACTCACTAGGTGGTATTAATTACTTGATTATATTAATTTCTAGATCATATTAATTACTAGTTTATATTATCTTATCATGTTATCTTACCATGTCATGTTATCTTATCACGTGAGGTTATCTAGCTAGGTTATGCTATGTTACTATATTATATTATCTTACTAGGTGATGCATGTGAGCTATCTAAGCAGATTATTTTCCTAATCATATCATCTACCTAAGCACGTTATAGGCCTATCATATTAACTACCTAAGCATGTTATCTACCTATCGTATTATCTATCTAAGCATGTTATCTATCTATCATATTATTTACCTAAACATAAATATAAACAGAAACATAAATATAACTATAAACATAAACATAAATATAAACATATAAACATAAACATATAAACATAAACATATAAACATAAACATATAAACATATAAACATATACAAATGCTACTATGTGGCAGCCACGACACATCCACCCTAAAACCTCCACTCACCTGGAAAGTCCTGAGACTGGAAGGCACCGCTAGCTCCGGCTCCAGCTATCGGCACCGCGTTTGCACCTGGCGTGCAAAAGACCCATCAGGACCGCACAAAAGAAAAGAAAAACTTGAACTAGGCTATGCATTGAACCTTCGCTAGCGAGCAATACCTTCTCGCCAGCGAGCTCTCATAGCTCGCTAGCGACCAGCACGCTGACAGGGGCAAAAACGTCTTTTCACTCACCGTCGGGAACTTGCTCTTTGCAGAGTATCCCCAAAACGTAAAACTCACAATATCCTCGATAACCAAGGGCGCCCAAAGCACTGCTCTGAAAAAGGCGAAGTGTGAGCTGTGAGGGAAAAGAAACCATATCCTCTCATATATATAGGGTGAGGAAGGAAAGGTTGAACAAGCTGTGACCGATGTGGGACTTCGGTCCTGTCGCTAGCGACTAACACATGGTCACTAGCGACTAGCTCTTCGCTAGCGGGCAGTGGCTGCTCGCTAGCTAGCACCTTCTGTCAGCAACGTCTTGACGTCTGTTCTGAACGATGTGGGACTAGATCCCATCGCTAGCGACTTACCCGCGGTCGCTGACGATCAGCTACTCGCTAGCGGAAGCTGACTGCTCGCTAGCGAGTCCTCTCTGACAGCAACTTGCTGATGTGTTACTGACGCGTCCTGAGAAAAGTCATTCCCAAGGGACACTATGATACAGGGTATCACAATCTCCCCTTCTTTTAAGAATTTGGTCCCCAAATTCCATCTCAACATAAAGCCGACATACGCATAACTGCTACCATGGCTCACCAAGGCTAGAACTTTGCAATCTTTAATCAAAACGTTACCTAAGAGATTGAGGTTGGCTGCTGGAGATTCCTGACGTGTAAGCGCAAGGCGACGAGGCTGTCCTCCTGCGTCAGAGCCTGTACTTCCGGGTCCCCTGCTATCAGATCTTCCACCGCTACCACCTCTGCCGACCGGTGCAAAGAAACGAGTCTGGACCTGAGCTGGCTGAACCACTGGGGCAGTCATCTGCTCTGAAGCCTCGCTAGCTGCTGGTTGTCTGACTGGGCAATCTCTGAACCCATGGGCCTCTTGGACACAACTGTAGCATCCTCTAATCCCCTTGCGGCAAACCCCAAAGTGGAACTTATTGCAAGTCTGGCACTGCGGGCGGGATGGGACTTTCCCCTCTTGCTGACGTGATGTTGTGGGCTGACTGATCTTAATCTGTCTCTGACTCTGTGAAACTACGGGGCGAACCGGGGCGGGCGCTAAGGAGGTGGCCCTAACTGGCTGAAACCCCTTAGGCTGTTGCTGATGCTGACTACGAGTTGGGGCTACTCCGCTCAAGAATGAACCTGTGTGTCTAGCTTTCTTCTTTCCCCTGACCTGGACATACATACTCATCATCTCACATGAAAGGGCAGCATTCAGAACCTCTGTATAACTCTCAGATGTCTGGTAACTCCTCAGAGCGAATCTGTACTGGCTCAGAAGACCCTGGATGAAACGTCTCACCCTCTCGTTCGGGGTCATAGGGAACTGAGCGACCCCGGCGAGTCGAGTGAACTCCACCTCGTACTCGGAAACTGTCATGGCTTTAGTCATCCTTAAGCTCAAGAAAGTCTGCAATGCTTTGTCTTGAAGGCTTGTGGGGACTAACCTCTCCTTGGACTCACGAGCAAACTCCTCCAACGTCTGCCGTGGGGCCTCATGCTGGGCCTAAACGGTCTGCTGTGCATGTGCGACCTGCTGAGCCAACACATCCTGGTGTGCCTGAGCTGCCTGCTGTGCCAACGTGGTCTGCTGTGCTTGGAGAGCTACTATCTTTGCTTGATCGGAGATGGCGTCTCGCTTTTGGCTATCTCCGTAGCGGGAGCCAGAAGAAGGAGAAGAGCGATGACGAGGAATCATGATCCTGGCGAGGTCAAACCATAAGACATATGAGAAAAAGGATTTGAAATAAGACTCTGACTACTACTGAACCTATATGATTTTACTTTCTATGAACCTCTCGTGACACTACATTCCATGGCAATGGGCGCGCTTCCATTAGCATGGTTGCCGTGACACTTAAGATTCCTAGCTCCAGACTCTAGGGGGACACCAACCTGGCTCTGATACCAACTGTAACACCACGCTACTGAGGGGTGTCCGTGCGAAGGGCTCTATCCCAACGAACACGCTACTAGGGCATAACTTAAGGGCTAAACAACATGCATAAACCATTAAATAAAATGAATAACCGAAATAACTGAAATAACTGTTTAACTGATAATCATGTATCATATATATAACTGTATTAATCTGAAACATACATACTAGTTCAATGTACTGAAACATAACTTAACTGATAAAGGAATCCTACCTCTAAAGTCTGGAGCAAAACTATACATGATTGAATTGACTATGAAATATAAACTAAACATAAACTAAACATAGACTGCTAAGACTCCACGGAAGATGCGGAGCTCACCAAAGAAAGCAACTGCAACCAACCTTTACTGGATCAACGGTCCCTCGTCTGCCTCCTGATCGAACACTGAAACAAAATGCGGGGAGTGAGTCGCAAGCTCAGTGATGGGGTATCATGCATGTCATGCAACACATACTGTCATGTTATCATTACTGTTGATTCTGGTCCTCGCTACTGCTGCTGCTGCTTCTGGTTCCCATTACCGCTGCTGCTTCTGGTTCCCATCACCGCTGCTGCTTCAAGGACTGATTGAAAAATGATCTGAGCAATGTAAGTAGTAATTGTTGCTTGTAGTTCATTTGTGACTTGTTTTTTGTCTGAAATGGATGCAATTACTTTTCAATTTACTACTTTTTCGTTGTTGCTTCAATGTAAGCAGTAAGTTTTTGTTCTTGCTGCTTTTTTCTGATTTTACTTTTTGTCAGGAATGGATGCAATTATAAATGGTGGGTATCAATTTAAATATAACTATGAAGATAAATAATATTGTACAAAGTGTTATACAATGTTTATTTTACATCAATATATCATTTTCGGTTATTATCAAGTGATAAAAAGTCCAACTAAACCGATCCTACACACATGATAATAGGTTCCTATTTCCTTCCACTGAATCAATTAACTGCTCAAATTCCACCATATATAAAACTCTGAACTCTTAAGCTTTGTTTATCAAATAATTAAAATCAGCAACGTAACCATGAGCAAAATTTCCCCTCGGTATTTCTTCCTTTTGCTCTTTATAATTGCTGTCTTTTGCTTTTCCTCTCTAGCTTTTGGAGCCACTCGTTTGCCAGAAGATGAAGGTATATATATACATAATATAGTGTTAATTAGTTCCTTTTTTATTATTATTTTGGTGTGGTGGTATCAATTATTTCAGAAACTTTTGACCCAAATGGTAACTTCATCGTATATGTACATATATTTGCGGAATGTACATTTAGTTTTTGGCAATTAGATTAGTTTTTATCATAAATTGAGAAAAATAAGGTTTGAGTTAGTTCTTAGAAAAATGGAAAGTGATTTTTTCTTCTGAACACATACTCTAAAAACAGGTTTGGATTTAATTATCTATCTAAATCTCTCATGCTATTAGGAATTTTGCATTTACATTTATTGTAAATGATTTTTGTAGTCATTAGTGATTTAGCTTTTGTCATAATGATACAACAAGCAATTCTTTAGCAAATAATAGTTGTCTAGTATCATATTTATTTGTCCCTGTTCTGAAGTATATGAAATTAATGCAGGTGTTGTAGATGGAAAATGTTGTGTTGAATTTTTAGTTCAATTGCAGGTACTTTGTTATTGCTGCCGAAAGAACATGTGAGGTATGCCTCTTGATTAGGATTCTTTTATGTCTTTCAGACTTGGTATAATTACTTCTTGACACTATATGATGTTTACCATATGTTGCTTTTAGACTCCATTGAGATAAATGATTAAAATTTCATAGATGTAGGCTTTACTGATATGATAATATAGGGTAGAAAAAAGATCTATGTAGAATTGTGCCATCCTCCACTCTTGCTTGCATTGAATTGTCTATATAATATCTTAGGCATATAAGCTTACACTACTAGTTATTGCTTTTAATATGCTTCCAAGTGTTATGCATGCAAAGTCCTCTAATTCTTATCTTTTATTTTCTTAGGAGAATTTTGATATGTTCAAACTTTAGAGCAAGGGGCACCACAAAAATATTAACTATTGTTACCCCTAAAATAAAATAAAATGAATTAAGTTAGGAATTAAGAGAGAATGAAATATAGATAATTAAGAGAGATTGTGTAGAGATAATAGGGGTAAAACACATCAATTGATGGGAGCTGCTATAGAATTTGTAGAAGGCACCACATTCATATTTTGTCAAACAAATAGTCTCATCGTACATCAACTATTAGCCAACGATCAACCATCAATTAAATTTAACTAATGATGTTCTAGAAATGAACTTATGTAATTATGATGAGAGAATGTGCAATTACATAGGATTAAATCTGATTTACATATTTCAAAATTTGATTGGATAATCATGAGATATTGTGCAATTATGAGTTGATATTGTGCAAAATTAAATAAAAATAATTGTTAAATAAAGTTGTTTTTTTTCTTCAAAATACACGTTGCAACTCATCACCATTGTTTCATCTCCAATGCAAAAAAGTGGTAAGTAGATGAATTACTCTTATTTTTCATTCTGCACTCCTATTTTTTTCTTCTATTAAGGTGTTTACTTTATTTATTTATTTTGTTACAAGAAATTCAATATATCATCCAATATTATTTTTATTCAATCTCAAATCTGCATCATCCAATTTTTTATACTAATGGAAGAGTCTAGCGCATAGCATATTAATAACAATATTGATCTCAACATTCCATATATTGAGTTTTGTTCAATTTTTTTCTTACACATATTTATTTTAATTGATTTAGTATAGAATGATGTTATAATCTTATTTAGGTTGTGAAATTCCTATCACTAGTATGTGTAATCCTTTGTCCACGGTATGAGTAATCTATTTTATGTGGTATATGTAATTCAATTTATTTGGCATGTGTAATCCCTTTTGTTTGGCATGTGTAATTTTTTTTTATTTATATGTGTAATCTCTTTTGTTTAGTATGTGTAACATATTTCATGTAGTATGTGTAATACCCTCTATTTGGTATGTGCAATACTCTCATACTTACGGGATGTGTAATACCTATTATGAGATATGTGTAATTTGCTTTCTATGGTATGTGTAACACTCTTTATACAATATGTGTAATGTTTTATGCTTGATAGAGTAATTTCTTTTATTAGTACGTGTAATTCTCCTTATTTTATATGTGCAATTCATTTTTTTCTAGATTTTGAATAGAATTTGTGTAGTGATAGTGTATATCAAGATGATTTTGAGGTAAAATAATTTATTTTATTCTCAATGAAAATTCTTTTTTTAGATAGATAAAATCATTAAATGTGTAAAAAAATTTCTATAATATCATATCAGTAATGTATCAAAATAAATTGTAATCACCATTATTTGTACAATAAATTAAAATATTGTGTGATCTATTTTCTGATACTAATTACTATCATATTAATTAAACTTTCTTTCATATGTACATTATTTAATTGTTGGCAGATATGTTAGCTTATTTCGTTGTACGCATAGCATGATTGTTTATCAAATGTATGTAGTCGAGTGATAGCAAAACAATATGCAGTAGAATTAGGCAAGACAAGATCATGCCTTGATGTGCATATATTATGCCTTGATGAGCATATATATTTCCCTGTTTTCACATTTAAATACCTCTCTTTGTATTCATAAAACCTCCGGATGACTGAGTACAAGATCTCAGTTTCTGGAAGAAAACAGAGTGAATGGGATTAGGTAGTAAGTTGGTTTGTTAACAATGCTCTTTATAGCGAGAATGTTGTATGGCTAATCTAGGTAAGTAGCTTATTATTCTGACTTCTACTTTAGCATTATTCTTTTTGTGCATGGTGTGATGATAGACCACTAGGCCTTGATTTAGTCCATGAAGGCCTTGGGTCAGTGTTCATTATAGTGAGAATGCTTTCTATTCTTTATTTGATTTTCTACTAGATTCAGTGTTCATTATATTTGATCTAAGTTTTATGGTAATTGTATTTTTCAAACTGAAATCATGGTGCACAACAGTGGCAACCTTTCTTACATTCTGTTTTTTATTTATATTGGACAAATAAAAAAATAATAACTAAAGATTAATTTATGTTTGGCTAAAGTGGTAAGAATGGTGGCTGAAAATAGTGTTTTAAAGATGGTGGGTCATATATCATTTCTCTAAGATTATACCATAACCTCTTTGACCCTTTCATATATCATTTGATTCTATATATATACCAATTTCTGCATACTCACATTCTAATACAAATTAGTGAAGGGCCACTTGATGATCCAACGTAGCAACCATATATATGTGCTTTTTCCATGTTCAAAACATAGAGGCTTAACATTTATATTATGTTTTTTTTTACATAGTAGATACCTTTTGTATATTTTTTTCTATACTTGTCAAAAGAGTTTTTGAGCACTTGGTTATTGAAAAATATTTTTATTCTACCTATTAGAATGTTATGTCTCATTATAAAGATTTATCTATATGATTTTAACAAACTTATGATGAATTTTCAGGAACTTTGTCCAAATAAGGCAGATGATCCTAGAAGTTATCCTACATTATTTCTACCGGCATTTTGGCTGAACAACAACGTAGATTGTCTTATAACAAGTTGTCCTATAAAGAAACCAAACACTTGAATTTGGATTGCAAAAGTTTGGAATGTCATCAACAGTTTATCATTTAAGATACTTTAATTTTGTGTTGAAAAGAAACTAAGTATCTAACTTTTAAGTTGTTATTTTTAAGTTGTATGTATATATCTAGCATATGCAATAGTTTTTTAAATTGTGTCAACTACTCTCCATCAGAATTATAATTTTATATTAATTGTTATAAAAATATTATTTATTTCATGAATTTGACCTTATACAAGTAATATAGCATGAGAAAAAAATAGTACTTAATTAACTATAAAAATAATTTACTTTTATATGTAGAAGATGAATAAAATACTTTCTTTTTGTTACAACATATATTAGTTGTTACTAAACAAATATTATAGTGACAACTATTTGTGTTACTAAAAGTTATAATAATTTTTTTAAGACATATAGTGACAACCAAATGTTGTCACTAATTCTCTTTTTGTGACGACTATTTGTATAACAAATAAGTATTTTTTTGTGACAACTTAAGTAGTTGTCACAAAATGTGAATTTTTGTGTGACCACTAACCTTGTCACAAAATGTATAATTTATAGTGACGACTATTTGGAGTATTATTGATCATAAAAGTCATCACAAAAGTTAATATTATAAGTGACGACTACTTGAAGTCGTCACTATTGACCTTTAGCTACAATGTATACATTACGACTTTTAGTCGTCACAAAAAGTGTAAAAAGTCGTCACAAAAGGCTTTGTGACGGTAATGTAATATTTTTGTGATGACTTTAGTCGTCACAAAAAGTCCGATTTCTTGTAACTAAGACATGTAAGAGGTTATACACATGACATAACTACCGTACATGCAACAAAAGCATAAAAGGTCCATTTCCCCAAGCCCTGTAGGATAGACCTGCTCTGATACCAAAATGTAACCCCCAAGTAATTAGCCTTTAATACTTAAGTCATCTTAGGGAAATTATTAAGGGTCACGTCCTGATTTCATAAATTTATCTTTTACTTTAAAATATAATATGCGGAAAATAGGCTGGAGTAAAATTTTCGCAAACGTTTATGGTATATGAAAATAAGGGCCTTGCATGTACATAAACCGAATAATATAATCAAAGCATAACGTACTATATAAATACGCATCACATGCCATATAAAACGTAATAAACTCTCATCACATCATCAATCAATAATAAACACTATGTGTCGTCCTACAAGCCTAAAACTGAGACTCATGAGACTCCACAATAAATACATAACCAATAAGTAAATGCCGGCTAATATAAGTCCGGACTCAGAAAACATAAAGCAATAAGTTGTATAAATCCACAACGACAAATAAATAAAGATAGCTGATAGAGAATAATTTGTATTGATTAATCCCCTTTGTATGCATATCATTTGAACAATTTTGAGATTAATGAACTACTTTTGCATCATATTTGGCATTTGGAACTTAATTGGAGCTTTGTGCATTTTTCCAGCATTTTGTGCTTTGAAACACTATTCTGTAATTGGCTTATAGCTTGAGTTCTAGAAACTGAAATTTTGTGTCCTTTATCTTTTTGGAAATATTAGACACAGGTCTACAACTTTCATGAAGAACACGAAGGCTGATTCAAAGCATAAGGACTTCAAATTGGAGCTTCAAGTGGCGTCAACCTTGCTGCAGAATTCTGATGCAGCATTTCTGAGCAGCCAGTGTTGCAGAGGCTGGAACAGGAGCTACAAATGTTGGAATTACTTTATTTCAGTGGCATTGTAAAGCTAAGACACATGGATAAATTTCATCATCAGAGCTCGAAATCACTTGAGGTCACTAAGGAGCTCATAAGTGGACTCAAAGTTAATGAAGTAACTGTGATAGTATTCTGGAGTAGCACTTAGTGTTTTAGAAATATCTCGAGCTACACTATCAGGAATTGGGTGATATTTATGGCTATGGAAAGCAGAGACATAGAGCCACAATTGTTTTTCATATCTCAAGGCCAAAAGAATTAATTAGAGGCTTCATAAACCGGGTGCAAGATTTCGGGCAGAAACTATACATTGCTTATGTGTCTTAGTTGTATAATTTTGTGCAAGTTCCAATTTACCATTGCCTTATATGTTTGTAAAGGTTTAGTGTATGGGATTTTTAGTAATTTCACCTTGATTTTATGTCAATATAAAGTCTAGTTCAGATTGGAGGGAAGACAATTAATTCATTTGTTTAAATTTCAGCATTCAGGAATTAGAATTTTCTCTAGTTTTCTCTTTAGGTTTTCATTCTAGGTTTTCATTTTCATTTTTTTCTCTTTTCCTCTCCTCTAGTTTCTAAGTTCCTCATGATCATGAGGAACTAAATCCCTAGCCAGCTTGGGGATGAAAGATTGTAATGAACAATGAGATTAGAAATGAAATCCTAGAGGTAATTCTCCCATAATTCTATCTTCAATTCTAATTTCTCTCTTCCTCTTCTCCATAACTCAATCAATCATGAAGATTTTCTAATTTATTGAGTTATGAGTTCAATTCATAATTCTAGAGGTTTCTGAATTGTGAATTGATACTTCAAAGTTGAGATAAATTCCTAAATCTAGAGATTTATGATTTAGGTAAATTGAAATTGTGCTTCATTCTCAACATCTTGAATTTGGTTTTTGAGGTTTCAAAATTGAATTAAGTATGTTGAGATGAATTCATGGAGGTTTTGATGAGTTAAATCAGATCTGGAATTCTTGAAAGAATTTATGAAAGATTAATGAATCAATGATTTGAACATTACAATCTCAATTCCTTGAGTTAGCATTCGACATGTTTGATAAAAGTCCAAATTGAATTTTCTTTTGAATTGAATGTTAAAATCCCCAAACCAAAACCTAACTTTGCATAATCACTTTTTAGTTATTGAATTTCTTGGGAAAATGACCTAGGTTTTCCACTTGTTTACAAGTTACCTAGTTTTAATTTGATTCAATTCGGCAATTGATCAATAACATGTATGTAGAACTGAAAACTATAACATAAATCTAAGGTTGTGCGGGCTCCTCGCTCGCTCCATGATCCTTCTCTATTTGATCCTCTAAAAGGTGGGGAAAAACATAGGGTGAGTACTGAGAAGTAACTCAGTAGAAGAAGCCGCCTCGAGTTTAATTGTGAAGTAAGTAAAGCATGAATGAGTTCAATTCGGTTATAAGTTTGAAAATGATCTTTTCCGGAACGTCTTACCTAGGTGCAACTTGCTCATTTTATTAATACCTATAAAATTACATAAATATATATATATATATATATATATATATATATATATATATATATATCTCAGTTTATTGTACTAGTGCTCCTAATCATGAACTGGGATAACATCATAATATAACATAACTTGACATTAAACATCTTTATCTTGCATCAATCTTTTGGCCTGCCCACCCTCTGAACTTATCCTCCACTACACCGACCCCTAGGCATGAGTTCATCCTAAACATATTGGGGAGAGGGGGTATTCATTCACCTTCTCTCAGTGGTAGAATTGCATGTCGAGGTTGTCATCCCTCCTTTAGCAATGTTATGAGATGTCGAAGGCTACTATGTGTTTTAACATTAACTTTAACACTTTACATAATCAAATATATCATTCATAATAACATATAAAAATACATTACAATTCATATAATCACATATAAATTATGTAAAAATCATATATATCATCCATACAAATCGTAGAAAACATTAGGGTACATAAAGGGTAAAAATAGTTAATTTTCGTAAAAGTTGTAGTGTTGTAATCGATTATAGAAAGGGTGTAATTGATTACAGTAATCGATTACCAACCCTCTGTAATCGATTAAGAAAGAGCATGTTTTCTCGCGATTGGAAATTCTCAGCTCGTAATCGATTACACATCCGTGGTAATCGATTAAGAACACGAAAATTCTGATTCTAGGGTTCCAAAACACGTTTTTCATGAGCTAATGACAAAAACTTTAATCTAGAAAAATTCCAATCCATAATTATCACGAAAATACATATATGAATTCATGTCTAAAACCCTACCTCTTGTAGACTTCCAATGCAAAGCTATATGACACTCTTTCCTAATGTAAAACGCGTTCTCACTTTCTCTCTCTAGCCTTATGAACGGTAGGATAACAAAAGGTGATCCCTTTGAAGAATAGGAATCTGTAGAAATGTGTGTTTTGATGAGAGGATTAAGGAGATATAATTATTTTCGTGATCGGATAAGGTTTCGTATGAATTTGGTGTTATAGAACGACTATGGCTTATGTTCTTAAGAGAGAGAGAGACAATGGTGGAGGCACAAGGGGTAGAGAGAGCTTGGAGTGTTTCTGAGACAAGGATTTAGATTTTCTCACGTGGTGGTATGGTTATGCATGCTATAGAGACGTTGTGGGGCCAAGACATGACTAAAAACACACTTAAAACCCTAACTGCGCAGAATGTAATCGATTATCACGAAGTTGTAATCGATAACAACCTGTTAAAATGCCCAGATATGGAAATCTGCACAGTGTAATCGATTACCATCCCGTGATAATCGTTTAGTGGGTTGCGAAACGGCCCCAAAACACATCTAAAACGTCCCAACTCGTGCTATAAACATACATACATCTTTCCTAACCTCATGCATAATCAAAACATCAAAAAAAGACACATAAACACATATAAACTAAACACATATAACAAACAAGGGTTATCAAAGAGAAACTTATCCACTCAAACTCAATTAAATTCTAACTAAGGTCAATTACCCTTAATTTCAGTTAATTAGAACTTAATAAAAGTTGGGGTGTTACATAAAGGGTCTCTAAGAAGACTACAGGCCTTATACAAAGCTCTGTGCTATGTTCAAGACAAGTGGGCCTCTTACATCTACATATGTAAGAGGGACCAAACCACACCATAGTTTGCGCCCTTTTTCTCTCTCTCTCTCCTTTAAGAATATATTTTATTTTTTAAATATTGTCATTTATATTAAATGATGATATTCGAAAATATTTTTTATTCTTTCTTAGAATAAAAGGCAACTTTCTAGAATAAATCCAGAAATTTTAATAGAGATTCAGAATGGAAAATCTTTTACCTCATATTTCCCTACACTATTTTTTGAAAGATTTTTCCCCTTTTTACTCTATATGGCCGCAACTTTCTCTCTCTCTTTACCCTCTCTATATATTTTTCACATTTTAGCCATCAAACACATCCAAACCTCTTCCTACCCCTATCTTTTGCGCCACACACATACACAACCATATACACATCCCCCAAAACACTCAAAGAACCATGAACAGAGTTCCTCAAGGCACCTCAAGAAGTCATGAAAAATATGTCACAGTCAAGGATGTCTTTTCAGACCAAGAATCACAAAGAAGATTCATAAGCTTCTTTTTTGTTATGTGAAACTTTGCCGTTGAAAAGACTCTTCGACAGAAGACACTTGCAAGAATGCCAGATCTTGAGATTACCCTCAAGAAGCAAAGGAATCATATCTCCTTGATCATGCAAGAAGAAATTGTTTATCCGATGACAGTAAGAGCTTTTTATTCCGAGCTGAAACATGATGAACTCCTTGGTTGGATAAGCAATGTTGGAAACCATTCTTTTAGCATCTCTGAAAACTCAATCTCTTGTGTTTTCAAACTTGAACAAGAGGGAGCCAACATCAATAGAAATCCTCTTTGGTCCATCCAAGAAAGGATACAAGAAGAAGATGTATCATACGTCTTGTGCAATGGCCGACTTTTGAACCCCTTAAACATAAGGGTTAAACACTTGACTCCTAAGACAAACATGATTTTTCAAATAGTCCTAAAAAAGGTTTAACGGATCATCTGAATTCTAAGGATACTATGCTATTATTCTTTCCTCTCACTAATTCAAAAATCAATCTTTCAAAGTTAATTTTTGATAATATGATCGATTCTTTGAATACCAATAGTGCATACATTATTGGACAATTGCCCTATGGAAGAATGCTCACATGCATTTTCATGTACATGTGTGTTGACTTGGATAAATTTGAATACATCACACCAAGTTCATATTTTGATTTCTCAACCGTTCCAAGCATGAAGAGAAAGTGATCATTCAAGCCTTTTTTATTATAACAAAGGGGGAGAAGACATGAAATTAAAGTTTTTTTTTATCAGTTTTTAAAATTCTTTTTAAGCTTTTATTAGTTCTTCAAAAAGTTTATTGCACTTATGTTTATTTTATTTTAAAGTCTTTTTATTTCATGTTTATGTTATTTTATTTTAATTAAAGTTTATATCCTTTTTATATATTACCTTTTATTATTTTTTATTTTATAAAAAATAATTTCTTAAGGCTCTAAGTCTTATGCAAATATTTTCTCCCTTGAATCAAATCAAAACCTTTATTTCAATTAGAATTGTTATCATAAAAAAGGGGGAGATTATTAGCTCAAAGAACCCTTTACTTTGTAATTGAAGGTTTTGAATAATAAAAATTCTAAATTAAAATAAAAGTTTTAATTTGGTTGGACTAACCGTTTGTTAAGTGTGTTTTAGGATATAATTAAATTAAATTATAAAAAGACACATCGTAGCACCACCAACAACAAAAGTGGCGCATACATCCTTATAAACAAGGAAATATTTTGAAGATTTATGAAGACCACTAAAACAAGGACTCATTCTAAAAAGGAAAAGTGTATCTTGAAGACTCTAAGATTTCCTATTTTTAAATATGGAACATACATGTAATTAAATGGAGAATCTTTAAAATCAAAATTCTCTATTTAAATAAACATGTATATATATATTGCGAGATATATGTATTAAAATAGGGAAATAAAATCAAAATCTCTATATATACATATATAGATATATAATTCGCATATATTTGGAAATCCTAGAAAGAAGAAAAGATCTTGTATGAAGCAATCAAATGCCTTTGATATAAAAAATTCACTTTAGATGATATCTAGAATATATCTTGCATTTAATAACAGAATATTTCAAGAATAACTAAGATACTGTCAAACTCCTAAAGATTTTATTGAATCCACAAGATTCTGTAAAGGATCAGAAGATATTCTGTTAAAAGATTATGCAAAAAGTCAAAAGATCGCAGAAGATTCTGTGCGGCTGTCACAAGATTCTAGAAGATTCTGCGGGTCATCAGAAAATTTCAGAAGTTTCCAAAAGATTCTGTCAAGACACAGTAGATCCCCGAAGAATCTACAGAATTCCAGACGAATCTTCAAGACTCAAGATTGCAAGATTTTGAAGAATTATCAAGATTCCAAGAATCAACATTTGAAGATTCCATGGAAGACTATAGTAGGCGCATACTAGGGAGGATCATGTATCAAATGACAAGATCATGAAATCCTAGTTGCACTACACATAGGAGGCGCACATGAGGAGCAAGGGAAGCTAAATGCAAACCCTAATTCTCCCTCATTGGTGGCCCAAAAATGAAGAAAGATTATGCAGTTTATTGCAAAATCTTTTGAGATACAAGATGAAACAATGCACATCACAAGATCAAGGAACTCCATTTAATCAAGGGCCAAGATGAAGCTTTCTATATTTGGGCAAGCTAATTATTGCAAAAAAATCTAATTGATTTAAAATGAATAAATATACACCTTTGGATTAAGGTATTCATTTGAATCAAAGGCCAAGATGAAGCTTCATCTTTTTTTATCAAGCTATTTTAGACAAGATCAATTGGATTCAAAATGAAGATACTCTCACCATTGGATCAAGATTGAAAATTCAAAATCAAGGGTGAAGATCAAATCCTCATTTTCGAAAATCAAGAGCCCTCCATCTATAAATAGAAGATCTTTATCCCTACAAGTGTAAGAGAACCATTCGAAATTCAAGTGCTAAAATTCTGCCGAAATAAATCATTATTTCTCTTCATCTTCAACCTCTAGACTCTAAAGTTTTCATTTTATTGGGTAAGGGTTGTATATCTCAAAAATTTTTGAGCTTTATTGAATATCTAGTTTTTACTAGTTATCTTTGAGAGAAAAGTCATCAAGAGAAAAACTTAGTTGCATCTAAGTTCTTGTTTGATGAAAGATACCATCTTCTGTAAAAAGTCCTTAGTGGGACTAAGGCAAGGGTAGAAAAGCCCTTCGGTGTGGAAGGCAACGATTGAAGTCCCTCTCGGGTGAGACAACAGTGAGCCACCTTGGTCGAAGGTGCAAGTGAAGTCCCTCTTGGGTGAGAAGGCAGTGAGTCACTTTGGTTAAAGGCACAGGTGAAACCCTTTGTGGTGTGCAAAGGAGAAAAGTCCACCTTGGTTTTAGGTGGTGATTAGTGAACTGTAACACCCCGATCTTTAATTAAGTCCTAATTAAGAGAAGTTAAAGGTAAAGGACCTTAGTTGGGACTTAATTGGATTTGAGTGGATAAGTTTCTCCTTGCTTAAAGTATTGTATGCTATGTGTTTTATGTGCCCACGTATGTGATTTTATGATGTTTAAAAGTTAAAAAGGATATATGGATGTTAAGGTACGAGTCGGGACGTTTTAGAAGTATTTTGGAGCTTTTTCACAGCCCAGTAATCGATTACCATCCCGTGGTAATCGATTACACCTGTTTTCGCCATGTGTAATCGATTACAAAATCGATGTGATCGATTACCATGTGCGCAGAACGCGTTTTTCAGCGTGTTTAAGTGGCGTTCGGGCCCCACGGTGACTCCAAAGCATGTTTAACCTAGCCACCACGTGAGTAAACCCTAACACCACTATCATTCCATCAGAAAACCCTTTCTCTCCACCTTTGAGCCTCCATAGGTTCTCTCTCAAGAATACACAAAGCCATAACCCTTCCACACCGAGAAACACCCATCAATTCTCACCCGATCAAGAAACCGACCACATATTCTTGATCCTCACACCAAAATACACATAACCACCGATTTCTTTTCTTCATCAAGTGTCACCGTTGTCACCGGATCGTTTGTGGGTTTAGAGAGAGAAAGAGTATACACGGGAAACGTCGGGCTAGAGTGTTGTCATCAAGGTTTTGCTATTGTCTGCTAAGAGGTAGGGGTTTAGGCATTTTGAATGTTGAATTTCGTGCATGATAATGATGTTTTTGATGACATTGATGTCTTTGTCGTTTTTCCCATTAGGGTTCATGAAAGGGGTAGATGGTACCGATTGATATTAAAATTAAAAGTGTTTTCACCGATTAAAAAGTGTTTGAAATGTAATTTTATGATTTATTTTCGTATGGTTTTGATTTCTAACGATTGGAACGATTCTAGGTTATTATTTTGGCCATTGGCTATGAAAAATCGTATTTTGGAACTCTAGAATCGTGTTTTACGACGTTGTAATCAATTACCACGAGTTCGTAATCGATTACAACAAGTGAATTTCCAATCGTCAGAAACGTGTGCTCTCTGTTAATCGATTACAGGGGTCCTGTAATCGATTACCATCCCGTGGTAATTGATTACAGCACTGTTGTTTGTACGAAAATGAATAGTTTTGACCCTTTATGCACCCTAATGTGTTCTACGACTTGTATGAATGATATGTATGCATATCCTATGGAATATATGTGATTACATATGCTGTTTGAAATGATTATATGATGTATATGATGAATGAGTACATGTTATATAAAGAGATTAATGTGCAAAGTGAAAAGAAAGTTAAAAACACACAGAGTAGCCTCTCCGTTCGTGATGAGCGTTACAAGGGGCTGGCAACCTCGGTTGTAACGACTCACTAGCGGAAGGTGAATTACCCCCTCTACCCAATAGTATAGGATGAGCTCATACCTAGGGTCGGCGATGCGGAGGTTACAGGAGGGTGGTCAGGCCAAAACAATGTAAATGATTCATGGGCACCACAAGAGCGTGCTTTAATTAAAACGGATCCACAGGCACACTAAGTATGCTTAAAAGACTCAAGATAATCTAAGTAGAGAATATGAGATATACGTTACAGACAAGAATGCTATTTTATCTTATGTTTATTTATATGATAGTCAAGCACTTATCACACCACATATTGATGACTGTTTATGTTCTGTATAACTGTTAAATTAAAAGGAACAAGACGCACATAGGTAGTCGTACCGGGATAAGATCATTTTGGAACTTATAATTGAATTGAATTCATTCATGTTCACTTATTTATTAATTAAACCTGGGACGGCTCCCCTACTGAGTTACTTTCAAGTACTCACCCCATTTTATTTCACCCCTTTTAGATGATGAGTATCAGTAGGACGACGGCGCGAGTTTAGAGCCCGAACAGTCATAGATTATATTTCATTTATTTTTATTTTATCAGATTACTCTTATAGACCATGTCTTTGAGTTATTCCTTTCACAGATTATATGTTGTTGAGTTATGGTTATATTTCCATTTATTTTCCTAAGTCCGGACCTTTGTTAGCCGGCAAGTATTTATATTGATGGATTGTATTAGTGGAGTCTTGTGAGTCTCGTTTCTGGGCTCATGAGATTACACATATTATTATCTTTGATTGATGTATGACCTGGGAGATTTTGATTGATTAATTTATTATTTTGGGGTATTATTCATAATTATCCTTTCTACGTCTATATACGTTGTATTATTTCGCAAGGCCCTTATTTTATATTCCGCAAACGATTTATAAAAATTTCTCCCACGTATTTTCAGCGTATATTTATTTTAAATATAAAAATATTTATGATAACAGGAAGTAACCTTTATGAAATGGCCTAAAATGTCCTAAGCGTTAAGGGCTATCTAGTAGGGTGTTACATGAACTCCCAAGTGCATCCTGGGGACTGGAGTAGGCACGTTGCCGAACCAGTATAAAAAGTTTGTGTGTGCTCTCTTCTCTTTTCTATCTCTTTATTTTATTATTTTAACAATTTAACGTTGCACACACACACATACATTTGCGCAAACATCAACATATTTTGGCTAAGTGATGAAGGTTAAAGTTTTAACCTTTATCACATATAAGTGCTTCAAAATCAAAATATTTTCAAGAACTACATAAGCCTTGTCTATAGGTTTGTTTCTTTTTATTTTACTAATAATTGTTTCCACTGTGTAAGACAAGTCTTGGACGTGATTTTATTTTTTTAAGTAATTTTTAGAAATAGGATTAAAAGTTGGAACATGATTCAACCCCACTTCTCACGTTTCAATACCTTCAAGAGGTATAGGGGGCAGTGAGATCCATGGTCCCCAACTTTTTAAAAAAAATATATATATATATATATATATATAGATAATGAAATTTAAAATTTTGTTAATGATTTAACACAACAGGATAAAAGAATAAATCGATTGGGCACAATATAATTGCAATCC
The DNA here is from genome assembly GCA_013621005.1 of Aeschynomene evenia. Lineage (NCBI taxonomy): Eukaryota > Viridiplantae > Streptophyta > Magnoliopsida > Fabales > Fabaceae > Aeschynomene > Aeschynomene evenia. The sequence goes on from CM024271.1 coordinate 14,301,514, forward strand.
TTATTTTTAATAGTTTTAAAATGTCTAATACAATTTAAAATCTTCAATAAGAAATTATTCCTGTTTTAACGACTACAAGTGAAAGATCATTTTCAATTATTAATATTGTAAAAAATAGGTTTAGAAACAAGATGAAAGATAATTTTTTAGCTGACTGGTGTAACTTATGTTGAAAAAAATTTGCTGAAAAATTCAACACCGACTCAATTATATTGGTGAATTTTATGATATGAAGGAGTATCATGCTCAACTTCAATAGAGATATGATGTATTTAATTTATGAACTTATAAATTACTATATAATTAATTTTTTTATATTTATAATTTTGTTCGCTTCACCACTTTAATCCTAAATCTGTCTCTAGGCACACATGAATGAAGGTGGATCCCCTTGCATTTTAGATATATACTCTTTTATTTATGACTTCCCTTTGTATTCGTAATCCTGGGCAATCTCATAAGATATCGTATGAATATGCTTGTCTTAGAGGTCAAGTTGGTAGAGAGACCTCCTTATGTCTAAGATGTCATAGGTCCGTCCCGTAACAATTAATTATTGTTAAAAACTTATTTATTATTTGTTATGTTTCAATTACTTCTTCCATTTTTAAATAATCTTCTAATTTTAAAAATTTGAGATAACATTTTTTTTTTTTTTGAGTAAACCCCCAAGTTGGTCCCTGACAATTTTCGCGGTGGACAAGGTAGTCCCTGACATTGAGAAATTGACAAGTTAGTCCCTGACAATTTCAATTTTCGGACAACCGTTAGTCCCTAAACGGCTTCCGTTATTTCGAGGGACCAATATGGCTTATTTATTAATTGTTAGGGACTAATAAAAGAAATTTAATAAAATGAATCCTATAAATTATGATATGAATATTAACTCATATTCATTCTAATTATGTATTAATTCCAAGCTACATATAACTACTCCGATAAATATTAAGTCTCTATTTGGATGTATTACTATCAAAAAGCAAATATGTTGGACAATTTTCCAATCGAAGAAGTAACAATATTTTAGTATCAAAAACGCGCACTGTACATCGGAAATACATACTCTCGTATGTACAGTAGTTAATGCAAAGAGTCAAAAGCACGGAAGGGAAAAACATTCATTTTCTTTGTAATTTTTTTTAAGTAACCACGTTAACTTCATTTTTTAATATAAATGTTTGGGGAACAACATTTTTTCAGTTAAAATATTCAATAAAGTCCATTTAATATTTTATGGTCCAAATAGTATTTTAGTCATGAGTATATTTTTAATGGGCTGGGTGTTTATGGTCCAAATTCCTATTTATTGACTGTTTTAACTGGTTTTTTGTTATATCTCTAGCAATGCTCTTTTTTTATTCTCTTTTCTTTTTTTTTAATTAGATTTTTTTAATTTATTGATCTTTCTCTTGCAATTTCATCTCACCCATTGATTTTTTTTTATTGAACATTTATTTTTCACCTCACTCATTCATATATTTATCAAATTATTGCTCATTTATCTATACTACTATAAAGAGAACCGGAAAAAGTTAGTTATTTTGGTCTCTACAAATAAGTTCAAAAAAATTAAAAATAAATTAAAAAAATAATTACTCTCTCTATTCAAATCATTTCAACTACTTTTTTTTCTCTTTCTATATTTACTTCTTCTATATATTTTTTTAAAATTTATCATTCCTTCTATAATTATCTTCAATATTATTTGTTTTTTAACCTATTATCATTAGAAAAAATTTAAAAACGTATATAACTTAACATAAAAATTAAAATGCGGTTTGACGGACACGAGGTGCCCGACAAGACCCTAGTTTGTCATAAAGAAAGAAAAAAGAGAAAACTATTCAAAGTTTGGCTTCAATGGAGGAAATTATTGCTTCAACTAGAAGGATGTACCACCATTTTATTCACAACATTCACATATTAACACATTTTTGCTAACAATATACACAAATTGTTCATAATATAATGCATGTTTGCTAATACATTTTACATAAGTTGCTCATAGTTTATTGCAAGTTTGCTCACACATTATACAAGTTGCTCATAGTAACGTACATGTTTACTCACGCATTTTACATAACTTGCTCACAATATAATCCAAGTTTACTCACACATTTTACAAATTTTACTCACAACATAATTAATATTTAATCACACATTTTACACAACTTGCTCGCAAATTTCACTAACAAATCACAAAAATAACAAGATTGCTCATAATATAAAATAAATTTTTGATAAACATCTATCATAAATTAACACATTTTATCCATAAATTTCACTCACAAATCACAATTATAACAAGATTGCTCACAATATAAAACAAATTGCTGACAAACATTTATCACAAAGTAGCATATTTTATAATAAAGTATAATAAACAATATACTTTAATTATTGTAATTGATGACTATTAAACCTATAAATCTATGAAACGCTGTATATTTTAATTTTTAATTAATATTTTTAATATACTTAATTTTTTATAGTATATAATTCTTCATATGTATATATTATTAGATAAATATATATTTTATACATATTTTATTACATCTGGTTGAACTCCCGATCGAACCAATTGAATCTCTAAACCTCTAAACTCATCCTCCGTCTGTTTTAATAGCCGGTCCAGTTTTCAGAGCCTTGAAAATAAGTGAGCAAATTTTTATTATAATATGAACAATATTCATAACATGTGTAAGCAAACATGTATCTTACTGTAAGAAATTTATGTAAAATGTGAGGGCAAATTTGTATGTTACTGTAAGTAACTTGTGTGGCATTTATGAGCAAATTTATAATAAAAAATGAGTAACTTGTCACGACCCAATCCGGATACGTGACCGGCACATGGGACACCGAGTTCCATGTCAGCCTTAACCTGCTATTATATCGACATATTCAAAATACTCAATATCAACAACACTCGTTTCATGCATATACATACATATATATATATAAACACCATGGGGATTATATCATTCAATTCTTGGTTTCACCATACACAGATTTCATCTCATAACAATACATCACAAATATAGATAGTTTTACATAGACCACAACACATACACTAGCTATAATAATACTTAGGAACCCTGTCTGTAACATTATGGAGCACAAGACCTACTCTCTCTACTACTACTATTGCCTCTAAACCAGGAGGCTCACCATAGCTAAGAGCTCGGAGGTACGGACAAGTCCATCCCTTGATCTGCACCTGAGTCTGAAAATGTTTTGTATGAATGGGTGAGTCATACGCTCAGTGAATAATAGATTAAAAACAGTTTATGCAACAATATCATGATCACATACAACACATAAACCAATAACATATATGTATCGATTCCATCGTTCTTATACAGTCTCTTTATCTTGGTAGCTTTTAACCTATGAACACCTGGAGCTCGGCCCCGACTCATGTTCATAGGAAGTATGGATGTCCCGCGAGCTATGCCCCTCATCAGACACCATATCGAGAAACCCCGCGAGCTATGTGATGTGTAGCTAAAAGCGTCGTTAATTCTTTTAGCTACAACCAACTTAGAGTTTAAGACAAGTTCCCAAAAAGTATTGAATTAATTAGCTATAGTAGTATAGCTAGTCAACCCAAGTCGTTTCCCAAAGAGGACTTAAATCGTTGATTAGGTATGTATAGTATATTTAATGTTGGGATTGTGTAAGAGGTAATGCAAGCAATGAAATCAAGAAGTATTAATAATGCAAAAAGAGTCTTGGTGTTGAGTTATGCAAAAAATTCACGTTTTCCCTATCCTAAACCCACATAGGCATTTTTTCAAACACTTAGAATGCAATTTACAAATGCTCAAGATTTACTAAACCAAATTGACTTTGATCAAAACCAAAATAATCTAATCACCCCAAGCACATGCAAACCTAATTCTCAATCAAGAATTATTCACACTCTCTCAATGATTGAGCCAATGCATTGATCAACACATAGACCCATAAACCCCTAAATGCACTTTAATCCCTTAATCAAGAAATTAATGTACATTCATGGCAAGATAAAAATCAGCAAGCATGAATCCACACAAGCTAACTTAATAACGTTTAAAAGTCCAAGAGAATGAGAAGCAAGAAAACAAATTAATAGTGGATTTCAAGAGAAAACATAATTTTGGCAATCACCCAACACCAAGAATGAGAAAACTACTCACACATAATCAAAGATAACAAATGAAATAAAGAAATGAGAACCATAATCATGCTGGAAAATGAAAATGAAATTGTATTTAAACTTGGAGAAGAGTATAATAGTGTAATAGTGTGCAAGACAAAAATGGAAAAACCTAGAGAGAAGTTGGAGCTTCTCTCTCTAAAAACCCTAGCCTAATTTAGAAATGAACTAGGAACCCCCTGAAGTGTGTCAGCCCAATCAGATAAAGGGGCCTTTTTACAAAAAGGGGAGTAGGGACTAAATAGCAAAAACACCAAAAATTGGGGAGCTGTCACGTCTTGGTCGCTAGCGACCAAGCAAGCATAATGCTGGTCGCTAGCGACCAGTATCAGTAAAAACATAATTTGCTGCAAAATTCTCCGGTTCCCCGTTTCGCTCACTCCAACGCTCCCGCTGCTTTCGATGCTACCGAGACTCAAAGTAGCTCCAGCCTAGGTCCTTGAAATACCAAAGCACTACCCAAACGTGCATCAAAAGATAACAAGGCTAAAGTTTACTTAAAACCTCAAAAAGTAACATAATTCCACATCAACCACCAAAAATGCAAAATATACAAAAACAATGCAAACAACTACAATTAACACACTTAAGGAAGGCAAGATGTACATATAAGGGCAGAGGATGCTCAGAATTTCGCATCCTATCAAATACCCCCACACTTAACGACTTGCATGTCCTCATGCAATACATCCTAAAGCTAAGCAACACAAAAAACTAACCTACAACAAACATGCTTGATGAATCAAAAGGCAACCAATTTCCAACGGATAACACAAGGTTTAGTTTCAAGTTCATGAATTGCAAGAGAGAAAGCTAGAGAATCCATTTTCCAACATGCACAAGGTGAATTAATCATTTGACAAAAATCAAGCAAGTGGCCACTCAATGGTAGGTGTATCATCACACAACTCACCAACGTGTATGGGCTATATTACTTCACACTCACCGTCGGTAGACATGCATGACCATAAGCTTGCAAGAATTCTCATTCCTCCACCAGAAAGATCACATGCATCAAGGATCAAGAGGGCTTAGGAGGGTTGTAATGAGGCCAGGTTTAGGGCAGGGGAAATTCAAAGCTAGCAAAGCTAAAACTTAGGTGCCGGAGAGAAACTAACTCTACCCAACCCCAAAGCAAACCCCATAACCCGAACCTAGTGCAAGATAATCCAATTTCCCAAATGACCCCCCTTTTTATTATTAAACGAAGGATTTAAAGGAAAACAGAAAACCAATATAAACAGCCCCAAGGTATATCAAAAACCAAAGGACATTTAACTTTCTTTCTCTTTTTTTTTTCATTTTTTTTAAAAAAATTTTTTAAAACAGAGAAATTTACATGATTATTTTTGAAATAAAAACAAAGATGAGTAAACCCAAAGATGCTAAAGCTCACACCCCCCACACTTAAACTGAAGCGTGTCCACATGCTTCCCCCACACTTAAACCAAAATCTCAATCCCAAAGTAACGCACCACAAAGAACAAATGAAATTGCTCTCCTAAGCCTAAGTTAAGGATGTGAAATTGTTTTACACTTTATTAGGCTATGATGTTCGGGTGATAACAAAGAAACGGGATAAAAGGCTCAAAGTGGCTAGCAAGGGAGTGATGTACAAGGGTGGCTATATGGGTTAGTAGCTAAAACAAAAACAATGCCTCAATCATGTCCAGAGATGCATGCACCAATCCAATGTTTCAGACAAGAATTCAAGCAAGTTCTAGCAAGCACAATTGAGAAGTACACACAAGAAAGAATAGGTGACATGTAATGGGGCCACCAATTAAAGCTCAAAAGCTCACAAGGGTATGCCACAAAACTCGTTTTAAGTGAAACAATCATTCACCGAAATCAACAGAAAACTCATGGTATGTATTCTCTTTGTGTTTCAATCAAGCAACTCACTAACTATTAACCAAATCCACAGAATAAACGTAAGGAAACCAAATAAAACATCAAGCAAGCTGACACAAACTAAACACAGAACAAAATGCAAAGAACACAACATAAACAGCACAAAACACAAAGATAGAAGAAAATGAAATGAAATACAAACAGTGGTGTGGTGGTGGTTCAATCGGAGTCCTCCGCATCCGAATCCTCAATCGGCTTCTTCCCCTTCCCCTTCCCCTTAGTGGCTGCCTTTTTCCCGCCTCCCAAGCACGAGAAGATCTGAGTTAGCTTGCTCATGATCCTCTTTTCCGAATTTGCCACTGTCTGAGTGACATGGGCCTTGAGTTCCTTTTTGAGGGCAGCATGAGAAGCTGCTCCCTCATCTCTCAACCGTGTCTCCATGTCCTCAATCGCCTGAAGGATCTCCCCGGATACAGCCGGAGGCGATGAGGGTGGCGGTGATGGGACGTGGGAGCTACCTCCAATGTCGGGGGCATCAATCGGCTCAGCAGTCTTCCTTGCCCTTTTCTGAGTAGGGCGAGAGTGAGGTCGAGATTAGGGTTGAGGCGGACATCCGCCTTGACCAAAGCGGCGGCTTCCACCTTATCCATCCGCACCGCCAAATCATCAGTGGGTAGCTCCTCCACATATGTAGCCCGGCATGCCCTAGTGATGAGGCATGCGAATGGTAGAGCATCCTTCCTAGCCTTGCGGCGGATCTCATTCATCGTGTTGCGTATCAGAGTCCCCACACAAACCGATTTCCCCTTAAGCAAGCAGTAGACCAGAATCATCCGGTTCATCGGTACGTCCGAGAAGTGGCCAGTCGGCAGAAGGAATGAACAGACCAACCGGAACCAAGCACGGGCCTCTATAGTCAACATGGAGGAGGCTATGCGCAATCTTGCTGGCGGATTCTCCTTGGACAAGACCCATTCCGCTCCCGGATATGTAATGACATCCTTGACCTCATCCAAGAATGCGGGAGTCGGGCGCTCAGAGAGTCTCTGGTAGTCGTCCCTGCCAGCAAAAGGTACTCGGAGGAACGTAGCAATTGCTCGAGGAGATACCGGGACTTGCTTCCCTCTTACATGGACATGCGTTGCTCATCCAGAGCATGTTGGCGTAGAATTCTCGACGAGTGAGGCATTGGGGGAAACTTGTTTCTCAAATACGAATCCCATTGGCGGCTTTCGATTGCGGCCAACACTCCATCGAGAACATGCTTCGGCGAATTGCGGTAATTCAGGACCGCCTCCGCAATCACCGCTCTGTCTTCCATTTGCTCCCGATGAACCCATTCAGCCTCTAGGCGGGTGAATCGGAATGGGTCGTCTGACTCCGCAGCTAATTCCTCTTCGGAGTAGGGTGCCGTGACTGGTCTTTTCCCTTTTGATTGTTTTGGAGCCATCTGCAAAATAGAGTAAAAGCCACATACCAAAAAGGGAAGCACACACATTAGCGTTAGAGAGAAGACATGAATTGTCCACCACACACGGGCTGACACAAAAAATGAAATGAAACATCGCTAAATGCAACCATCCTAAATGCAACAAACACTATGAACACAATATGCTCCACAATGATTTCCACAATAATTTAACAACTAATATTAACATGGCTAAATGCATAGCCTCAAGTTAAAATAAATACCATGAACACTATATGCATGAACCTAAACTATATGCATGAACCTAAACTATTAGAGCACAATTTTCTTGACAATTTGATAATGACAACACAATCACATCCTAATAACTAAATGCACAATAACATCAAGAGAACTACCAATATCAGCCAATAATAATCTCAACAATGAGCAAGTCTAATGGTGCACTAATTGAAAACGATTGAACAAAATGAATTAGAAAATAATTAATCAACATGAAAACATGAACACATACTGTGGTGATGAGTAAATTGATGAGGAGGAGAGGAGATCCGCGGCGGCCGGAGCAGTGGCGGCCCGCGGCGGTGAACGGAAAGCAGAACAGAGACAGGACAGAACAGAACAGCAAGTAGCAGCAGCAGCCTCGCGTGGCTGAGAGCAGAAGGAGCAGCGGCTCGCGGCTCGCGGCTGTGACAGGATCAGCACCGAGGGAAGCAGCACGCCGGCGTGGTGGCTGCTCAGCACGCGGCGGCGAGTCGCTAGAGGGAGAGAGAAAGGGCGGCGCACTCGGGTAGTGAGAGAGAGGGAGAGTGAGAGAGGGTTGCGCGGCCAGGAGAGAGTGGAGGTGGAGGCTCGGCCAGCACGGGTGGTGGTGGTGCGGCCGGCGCTGTGGTGGTATGGCAGGCGACGGCGGCTGGATAGTGGTTAGTGCATGTAGGGTTTGTGTGTGTGTGTGTGTGAAGTGAGGGAGGGTGAAAGAGTGTAATAGGGTTTTTTTTTTTTTTTTTTTTTTAAGGGGTCGCACGCGACAAGGTGCATCGCGCGCGACAAGTGTGGTCGCCAGCGACGGGCCTTCTAGTCGCTGGCGACCAGTTTGAAAAATACATTTTGGCAGTGTGGAATGAAGCGCGTGCGACGAAAATGAGGTCGCTGGGCGACGGGGCTGAAGGTTGCTAGCGACCAGAACTTGGTGGCTAGCGACCAGCACTGCATTGTGCAGCAAATTAGTGCAAAATTCTCAATTTTCGAAGCCTCAATGACCCTAAACTACCAAAATGTGATTCCTAACCTATAGAAATGCAAATATAAGTGCTAGAAAAAGAAAACTTACCGGTGGGTTGTCTCCCACCAAGCACTTTTGTTTAACGTCCTTAAGTTGGACGTTTTGGCCCCTCAGGGGGGCTCAACTCCTTCCAAAAGGAGGACTTCCATTTCCTCAGCGGTCTCCACATCCTCTCGGTGGAAGATCTTTAGTCGGTGCCCATTGACTTTGAGTAAAGAGTTCGTTCTCGAGCATAAGACTTCCACCGCTCCATACGGGTGCACTTTCTTCACCAAGAAAGGTCCGTCCCACTTAGACCTCAGCTTCCCGGCCATCAATTTCAACCGGGAATTGTAGAGTAGCACCTCTTGGCCTTCCTTGAGTTCCTTCCTCAAAATATTGCGGTCATGGAAAGCCTTAGTCTTTTCCTTGTAGAGTCTTGAACTCTCATAGGCTTCCATGCGCAATTCCTCTAACTCAAGGAGTTGAAGTTTCCTTTCTTCTCCGGCTCTTTGGAGATCCATGTTGCATTTCTTGATAGCCCAGTAGGCTCTATGCTCCATCTCAACCGGTAGGTGGCATGCTTTCCCGAAAACCAACCAGAACGGGCTCATTCCAATGGGAGTCTTATATGCGGTGCGATAAGCATCCTACAATCTCAAACTCCAATCCTTCCGATTGGGATGCACTACCTTCTCCAAAATCCGCTTGATCTCCCGGTTGGAGACTTCCGCTTGTCCGTTGGTTTGGGGATGGTAGGGTGCTGAAGCCTTATGAACAACCCCGTATTTACGGAACAAAACGTCCATACTCCTATTGCAAAAATGAGTCCCACGGTCGCTTATGATAGCTCTCGGAGTGCCAAACCTACAGAAAATATTAGACCGCACAAAAGAAACTACAACAGAAGCATCATTAGTTCTGGTGGCTATAGCTTCCACCCATTTTGAAACGTAATCCACAGCAAGAAGGATGTAAACATAACCATGAGAAACCGGAAATGGTCCCATGAAATCGATGCCCCAAACGTCAAAGATTTCACAAAAGAGTAAGGGTTGTTGAGGCATCTCATTTTTTCCAAGAGTTGTTTCCGCTCTTTGGCATTGTTCACATGCCTTACAAAACTCAAAAGCATCCTTCTTAAGAGAAGGCCAATAGAACCACAGTCAAGAACTTTCCGGGATGTGCGGTGTGGTCCAAAGTGACCTCCACTCGCGCCGGAATGACAGAAACGAAGAATGGAATGTGTCTCATGGTCCTCCACACATCGCCTAATCACTTGATCGGCGCCAATTCTCCACAAAAATGGTTCATCCCACAAGTAGTATTTACAATCACTTTTGAATTTATCTACTTGGGATTTTGAAAAGTTTGGGGGGAGAACCTTGGCTGCCAAGTAATTGGCGATAGGTGCGTACCATGGTACCAAATCAACTTTTAGCAATCGCTTATCAGGAAAAGAATCATCAATGGGATGGGGATCATCGAGAAGGTGCTCAAGTCTACTTAAATGGTCTGCAACCAAATTTTGAGCACCACTCTGATCCCTAATCTCAATGTCAAACTCTTGCAAGAGTAGCATCCATCTGATGAGACGAGGCTTGGCCTCGGGTTTCTTCAAAAGATATTTGAGGGCGGCATGATCCGAATATACTACTACCTTGGAGCCTAGCAAGTAAGAACGAAACTTCTCAAGTGCAAAAACAATGGCTAGGAGCTCTTTCTCGGTAGTAGTATAGTTGGATTGCGCCGAATCCAAAGTACGAGAGGCATAGTAAATAGCATGAGGGACTTTACCCACCGATTGTGCCAACACGGCACCCAACGCATGGTTGGAGGCATCGCACATCAACTCGAAAGGGAGTGTCCAATCCGGAGGTTGGATCACAGGTGCGGTGGTCAAGTACCCTTTGAGCGCGTCAAACGCCTTCTTGCAAGCCTCATCAAAGCAGAAATCCACGTCCTTTTGCAGCAGTTTTGTGAAAGGGAGGGCCGTCTTGCTGAAGTCCTTAATGAACCGCTGGTAAAACCCTGCATGGCCCAAAAAAGAACGAACTTCCCGCACGCATGCGGGGTAAGGCAGAGAAGTAATCACATCTATCTTAGCCTTATCAACACAAATGCCTTCCCTAGAGATAATATGACCAAGGACCACACCTTTTTGAACCATGAAATGACATTTTTCAAAATTTAACACCAAGTGAGAGGAAATGCATCTCTTTAGGACCTTGGTCAAACTATCTAGGCATACATCAAATGAAGAACCAAAAACAGTGAAGTCATCCATAAAAACTTCCATGCAACTTTCAAGAAAATCAGAAAAAATGCTTACCATACACCTCTGAAAGGTGCCTGGGGCGTTGCAGAGCCCAAATGGCATGCGCCGATAGGCAAAAGTGCCGAAGGGGCATGTGAAAGTCGTCTTCTCTTGATCCTCCGGGGCTATGTGAATCTGGAAATACCCCGAAAATCCATCCAAGAAGCAGTAGTGGGATTGTCCGGCCAACCTCTCAAGCATTTGGTCAATGAAGGGCAAGGGGAAGTGGTCCTTCCGGGTTGCTTGGTTGAGTCGGCGGTAGTCTATGCAAACCCGCCAACTATTCTGGACTCTCGTTGGGACCAACTCATTCTCTTCATTACGGATGACGGTGATGCCGGACTTCTTGGGAACAACTTGGACGGGGCTCACCCATTGGCTATCAGAAATGGGGTAGATGATGCCCGCCGCCAAGAGTTTGGTCACTTCCTTCTTGACCACCTCTAAAATCAAGGGATTCATCCTTCTTTGAGGTTGCCTCACCGGTTTTGCACCCTCCTCCAAGAAAATGCGGTGTGTGCATGTGGAGGGGCTAATCCCAGTGAGATCTCCCAAGGTCCACCCAATAGCCGCCTTGTGATCCCTCAAGACTTGCGTAAGCTTGTCTTCTTGAGTGGTGGAGAGATCACTGGCTATGATTACTGGTTGAGTTACTCCTTCCCCCAAGAAAATGTATTTGAGATGTGGAGGAAGAGGCTTTAGTTCTTCAGTGGGTGGTGCTTGAGCTCCTTCAGGAGGAGCACCTGAAATAGCAAATGCTTTGGCACAAGAACAAGCATCATATCCAGAAATTTCACTTGAAATCAATTCTTTACCTAAATCAATTGTTTTCTCATTTGTTCCAAAAAGCTCAAAATCCTCATTCGCACATTTTGTGCACAATTCACCTTTTTCAAAACAATTTTCACAAGTTTCAAGGCTCAAGTCATTGTCAATGACACTAGAGGGATTTAAGCCTTGAAACCACCCTTCTACCTCATCCTCAACCAATTCATCAATAATATCAACAGAAAAAATAGAATGAGACTCAGATGGGTGTTTCATAGCTTCTTTAAGACAAAAACGAGCCTTGAGATCACCACATTCTAGGTCCAAAGTACCCGCATACACATCCACCTTGGCCTTAGCGATTTTTAGAAAAGGTCGGCCAAGTATAAGTGTATGTTGGTCCAATGGTACCTCATCATTGGTGTCCAATACATAGAAATCAACGGGAAAATTAACTCATTTACCTTGACAAGTACATCTTCAAGAATTCCCTCCGATTTTTGGACACTTCGGTTTGCAAATTGAAGAAGCAAACGGTTGGCTTGAGTTCGCCAAAGTTAAGGGCTTGATAGATGGCCTTGGGCATCACATTAATCCCCGCCCCCAAGTCCGCAAGCGCGTCCTTGATGACCATCTTGCCCACCACGCAAGGTATAGAGAAATTTCCCCGGATCTTGAAACTTGCGGGGCAAGGAGGGAGATAGCATGGCAACTTCGACTTGAGACTTTGCCTCCTTGATCCTCCGCTTGTGAGTGCAAAGTTCCTTGAGGAACTTGGCATATTTGGGAACTTGTTGGATAGCATCCAAGAGGGGAATATTGACTTCCACCTTCTTGAATGTCTCCAAGAGATCCGGTCCACTTCCGCTTGCTTTTTCTTGCTTCCCCTAATGAGTTGGGGGAAAGGCAAGCACCTTGGTTGGGCCTCCTCTTCCTTTTTGCCCTCCTCCTCCTTTTCCTTCTTGTCCCTTCTTTGCCTTCTTCAACCACTACCTTCCCCTTCCCTTTGTCCTTCTTCTTGCCATCCTCTTCCAAAATTTCCCTTTCCGGTAGAGTGGTTCCGGAGCGGAGGGTGATGGCATTGACGTCCCCCTTTGGGTTTGGGAACGGTTGAGCGGGAAGTTGCCCTCCTTGGGCATTTGAGGAAGATGCTTGAACACTCTCCAATTGGAGGATCTTCCTTTGCAACTCGTTTTGTTGTTGAAAGAGGGCATCTGTTTGTTGCTTTTGCTCCATAAGCAACTTGATGATTTGTTGCATGGCGGGGTTTTCCGCATCATTGGTTGGAGGAGGTTGAGGGTTTGGAGTGGTGGGTGGAGGGGCTAGAATTTGAAGAGGGGGTTTATTGCCGGTAAGTTGAGGTTGGGGTTTGGTCTTTGGTGTGGAGCTTGGTATTTTGGAGGTTGTTGGTGGTATGGTTGGGAGTTAGAAGCTTGGCCATAGGTGGGTTGAGTATTGGTTTTGTGGGTTGTTCCACCTAAGGTTAGGATGGTTTCTCCAAGAGGGGTTGTATGTGTTCCCCATGGGTGGATTATTTGGGTTGAAGGGGGGTCTATTGTTGAATTGGTGTGTAGCGGCCACCATGGTTGGATCATCCATGAGTTGGGGGCAAGTGTCGGTAGGGTGATCACTTGCGCATATGCCACACACTTGTTGGATGTCAATGGGTGGAATGGAAGGTGGCTTGTGATGGTTGAGTGCAAGTTGCTTCATGAACACCGAAATCTCGTCCAACTTCTTGTAAACCCATTGGACTCCATAGCAACTACTTCATTGACCCTTTCGAACTACGAGTATCCCTTGCTCCGAATTGTTGGTAGTTCGCCGCTATGGTCTCAATCAACTCCCTAGCTTGGGTTGGAGTCTTGTTCATGAGAACCCTTGAAGAATCAATGGTGCCTNTGATATTACACCCATATGAGTTGTGTGCTCATGAAAGACCTTGGGTGGTAATCCTTTAGTAAGCGGATCCGCAATCATGGAGTTTGTACCAATGTGCTCTATAGACAACTGACCACTCTGTACTCTTCCTTAACAACCAGGAACTTGATGTCTATGTGCTTTGACTTGACGAACTCCTGTTGTTGTTGGAATAAAGAACTGCAGACTTATTGTCACAAAATAACTTAAGTGGTCTTTCAATCCATCCAAAATTTGCAGCCCTGTGACAAAATTCCGCAGCCATACAGCATGATTGGATGCCTCATAACAGGCTATGAACTCAGCTGCCATGGTGGAAGAAGCAACGAGTGTCTGCTTGGCACTCTTCCAAGAAATTGCTCCTCCAGCAAGCATAAAAATATAGCCTGAAGTGGATCTACGACTGTCTTGACATCCAGCAAAGTCGGAATCCGAATAGCCAATGATCTCCAATTTATCCGACTTCTTATATGTGAGCATGTAATGTTTTGTTCTCTGAAGATACCGCAAGACCCGTTTGGCTGCTATCCAATGACCCATTCCTGGGTTGCTTAAATATCTACCTAACATCCCTACAATGTACGCAAGGTCCGGACGCGTACATACTTGGGCATACATAAGACTTCCCACTGCCGAAGCATATGGTATCTTTTGCATTTCTTTAGTTTCAAAATCATTCTTGGGACATTGACTGAGACTAAATTTGTCTCCCTTAGCAACAGGTATCTCCTGGCTTACAATTCTGCATGCCAAATCTCTGAGTACTTTTCAATATAGTTTTTTTGTGATAATCCAAGAGTACCTCGAGAACGATCTCGATGTATCTGAATTCCTAATACAAAAGAAGCCTCTCCAAGATCTTTCATCTCAAATTTTTTTGATAGAAATTTCTTGGTTTCATATAATAAGGCTAAATCATTGCTGGCAAGCAGTATGTCATCAACATATAATACCAGAAAAATACACTTACTCCCACTGAACTTGTGGTATACACAATCATCAACCAAATTCATCTCAAAACCAAATGAGAGAACAACCTCATGAAATTTGTGATACCATTGACGAGAAGCTTGCTTAAGCCCATAGATGGATTTCTTTAATTTGCAAACCATATCTTTTGTTTCTTCTAATATAAAATTTTCTGGTTGCACCATATAAATTGTCTCATCAATGTCACCATTGAGAAACGCAGTTTTTACGTCCATCTGATGTAACTCAAGATCAAAATGTGCCACTAATGCCATTATAGTCCTAAAAGTCTTTCGATGAAACCGGAGAGAAAGTCTCTTTGTAATCAATGCCTTCCCTTTGGGTAAAGCCTTTTGCAACAAGACGTGCCTTATATCTCTCTACATTACCCTTTGAATCCCGTTTGGTTTTAAATATCCATTTGCAACCAATAGGTTTCATACCTTCAGGTAATGAAGTGAGTTCCCAAACGTCATTGTCTTTCATGGACTTAATCTCTTCCTTCATGGCATCAATCCACTTATGAGAATTAGCACTTTCCATGGCTTGTTGAAAGTTGATTGGATCATCTTCCATCAATCCATTATCATTCTCATGTTCTTGGAGAAATACAACATAATCATCTGAAATTGCATTTCTCCTTTCTCTAGTGGATCTCCTTAATGGCACTTGCTCTTGAGGTTGTTGAGTTCGTTCTTCTGGAATAACTTGAAAATCTTGATTGGGAAGAATTTCAATATTGCCTTGTGGATCTGGTATTGTTTCTTGAACTACATCAGGAATAAAAACCTGATCATTCTCAACAATAATAATAGGAAGAGAATCATTTTCCTCTTCAAAGGCAATATCTCTAACCTCATTTCTCCCCCCAAACTCAACATCCTCAAAAAATTGAGCATTTCCCGTCTCAAAAATTGACTTAGTTGTGGGATCATAAAATTTATACCCCCGAGACCGTTCAGAATATCCAACAAAATAACTACTAACCGTCCTTGAGTCCAATTTCTTTTCATTTGGCTTATAAGGCCTTGCCTCAGCTGGACAACCCCAAATATGAAAGTGTTTTAAACTTGGCTTATTACCAGTCCACAATTCATAAGGAGTACTTTTGGCTAGTGCTTTTGTTGGAACTCTGTTAAGGATATAAGCTGCAGTTTTTAATGCCTCTCCCCAGAGTGATTCTGGCAAGATAGAATGACTGATCATACTTCTTACCATATCCTTTAATGTTCTGTTTCGTCTCTCAGCAACACCATTCATGCTAGGAGTACCCGGCATTGTATACTGTGGGACGATACCGTGTTCCTCTAGGAATTTGGCAAATGGTCCTGGACGTTGTTCACCTGATCCATCATATCTACCATAGTATTCACCACCACGGTCAGATCTAATGGTCTTAATTCTTTTGCCAAGTTGATTCTCAACCTCAGCTTTAAATGCCTTAAACACGTCCAGTGATTGAGACTTCTCATGAATGAGATAAAGGTAACCATATCGAGAAAAATCGTCTATAAACGTAATAAAATATCTTTGGCCATTCCATGAAGTCGTAGGGAATGGTCCACAGATATCCGTATGAATGAGTTCTAAGACGTCTGAAGATCTATTGGCACCAAGTCTCTTTATGTTTGTTTGTTTCCCCTTAATGCACTCAACACAAACTTGAAAGTCTGTCAAATCAAGGGAGTCAAGAATTCCACCAGATATAAGCCTTTCAATCCTTTGTTTGGATATGTGTCCTAAACGCTTATGCCAAAGTGAGGCAGAATTCTCATTGGTTAATTTGCGTTTCACACCGCGTGAATCAACATGCAAGGTTTCATTAAATGAGGCAATAAATATCAATTAAATATAGGTTATCACAAAATACCAAAGAACCTGTTCCAATAATATTTGAATTTTGAGAAAGATTAAACTGATTGTTTCCAAATGAACAATAATAACCAGATTTGTCCAAAACAGAAACAGAAACCAAATTCCGTCTTATAGACGGTACAACAAAAGTGTCTTTCAAATCCAAATAAAATCCAGTCTTTAGCAATAACCTAAAAGTTCCTACAGCCTCAACTTCAGTTGCTTTTACCATCGCCCACATAGATGAATTCTTTCAGCATCACTTGGCTTTCGGTAATTTAGGCAACCCTGCATAGATACACTTACATGAGTAGTAGCACCAGAATCTATCCACCAAGTATGTCTTGGTACTGAAGCCAAATTAACCTCAAGAACAAACAAAAGCATGAAATGTACCTTTCTTGACACGCCATGCGTGATATTTGGTACAATTCTTCTTCACATGACCCGTACCGTTGCAGAAGAAACAACCAGATATTTCAGTCTCAGTTTGCTTAAGTTGTTGTTTCTTTTGGAACTGGGATATTTGCAGCTTCTTTATCCTTCTTTCTTTTCTTATTTTTGTCCTTGGAGGTACTTGCTAAGTGGGCACTTTCAACATTTTCTCGCTTCAACCTATCCTCTTCTTGCACACAATGAGAAATGAGCTCATTCAGAGTCCATTTGTCCTTTTGACAGTTATAACTGACCTTAAATTGACTGAACTGTGCAGGAAGAGAAATCAAAACCAAATGCACGAGCAAATCATCAAATAGCTCTAGCTTTAGTGCCTTTAGTTTGAAGCGAGATGAGACATCTCCATGATGTACTCCCTTATGTTTCCTTTGCCCGTATACTTCATTGAAATCAAGTTCGATAAAATCGTACTTGTTTCAGCCTTATCGCTTTTAGCAAAGCGCTTTTTCAATTTCCTCAAGAAATTGCTTAGCAAGAACCACATTTTCGGACACAATGCCCCTGAATGCTTCTGGAACACCACGCTGCATGATTCATAAGACACAAGCGATCTTGATCGCTCCCACCTCTCAAAATCCCGCTTTTGTTCAGCGGAACTTGCTTCCGTAAGAGGGGCAGGCTCATCAGTCCTTAATGCAAGGTCTATGTCCATGCAGCCAAGAACAATCATAATGTTCTCTTTCCAGTCCTTAAAGTTACTCCCATTTAAAATGGGAATAGAGTTGATATTGGCAGATATCACGGAAGCAGAATTAACTGAAAAATAAAATTAGAACAAAACATCATAATCACATAAGGTTACAAATAAGTTTAAAATAATGGTAAGACCCATCACAAGATACCTAGCACAACATTAATATTTAGTCTTTGGACAGAAAATATTAATTTGTAAGTGGTACTCTTGACGTAGTAATCAAATATTGACAATAAATCCTGTCAAACAACAAGCCTATCTTTGGATCGACTTATTATTCACATGGAACCTAATAATTGTCACATATTTATCACCACAAGTGAGCATGTAATTTAGCCAAATACAGATCTTCCTTTGGGACCGATCGATATATGTTTAAATTACATTCTCATAATTATCCCAATGATTTAGAATAAATTAATCTAGCCAATAGAGGCTACTTTTGGCAGCATATTGTTTCAATCAAATTTATTCCAAAAACTCAAAATGTTATATAAAATACAGTTAAATATATATATATATATATACACCAAAACCAGCACACATATATTATCATCAAAAATATATATATAATATGTATAAATCATATCACATCACATAAATATATATATAAGACAATAAAGGTAAACAGTATATATATAAATATATTGAAAAAAAAAAAACGAAGCATCATATAAAAAAAAAAAAAAAAAACAAAGCTTCAATCCTTAATGATGTCGTACATATATTTATTCATCACCGTAACCCAAAAAAAATAAATAAATAAACAAATCGAAAACCAAACCGGACAAAACCGATTGCTGTTCCTGAATGCATAACGTGATATAAGCTAGATATGTATATATATATATATACAATCGGCAAACTGATAATAAGAACATGTACAGCGATATATATATATATATATATACGGCAAATCGGCAAACACGAGAGGGAGAATCGACCGATCGAAAAAAAAATGTTTGATTCTAAATTACAAATATCAATATATCATTATTTTCTCAATGATTCAATTATGAATGGCTCTGATACCACTTGTTGGAATAAACCCTAAATTAAATCCATGAAATCCCCAAGACCATTCATATTAAATCATGAAGAAGATAAAGAAACAAATGCGGAAGCGTACCTGATGATGCCATAGAGAAATGATTGATGTTTGGGTCTCCTCAATTTTGATCGGTTGATCTTCCAAACTTATGAGTGCTCTGTAGAATGTTAGGGTTCTACCTCTCTGCTGATGGGATGACAGAAAAGGAGGCTGCACTCATAGTTTGGGGACCATAACCTATTTATAAACAAAACAGAACCCTAGTTTCTAATTCGGCCCATCATAGAATTAGTAACTTGGCCCAAATGGTATCTACACATATACAAGTCCATACTCAATTAATAAGATGTTTATGCCCATACACTAATAATAATTAAATTTACCAGATCACTTTAATATTGGGCTAAACCTTATAATAACACATATTTATATTTACACTAAGTCCATAAAAAAATTCTAACATATGCAGATATCAAAACTCAAAAGTTTAAGACTGCACATGACCTATAGTTGTAATTTTCCCTATGTTATGGTATTTTCTTGGAAGTGTTTTACATTTTTCTTACTCTAAATATGCTACTTCTCTAGTCATCTCTGTTTTCTCATGTTTTATTCATTTCTTCCTACTATAGGGGAAGTGTTGGAGTATGATGAGCCTTCAAAGCTTATGGAGACAAACTCTTTCTTCTCTAAGCTTGTAGCAAAATATTAGTCCAACTACCACACGAATTTCTCCCAAAACATTATGAGCCATCAAGATTAGCACTTAGGAGAAGCAATATAACATTATAAACTATACAAGTTTTTCTATATTAAGTGAGATTATTAATTCCTATATACTTAGAGGTAAGAATTCACTGATAAAAATCTTCTATCCCCCTCCCATGTCCCAAAGATCCAAAACCTCCCCCTTTTAAATTGTGCCATGTGTAAAACATTTTATAAATAATTTATTTTAGTTAAAATATCTTGTAATGGGGTTGATTTTTAATTTTTTTTTTCACTCAAACTATTCAATTATGATCAAATCCTCCTTTTGCCTCCACTAAATACTTCCTCCTTGTCTTCAACGATCAAACCAACGTCATCGTCATAAATGTCTCTCTCCCAAACCAATGGCCTACTTGGGTCTCATCAATTGCATCATCATTTACATGGTTGAATTTCTAAAATCATATTCTCATAAAATTATATTACCCGTCTCATCTATGAATCTCAAAAAATGAAAACAAAAAAAAAAACCCTAAAGCACAATCATTAGCTTAGTAATTTTCAAAAGTTTAAAAACTAATATTATTTTCGAAATAAACATGCAATCGTGACAAATGAAGCCATGAAAGGTAATACTTGCAATGATGGGTTGTAACAAATTTAGGGCCACTATTAGGGTGTGTTTGTTTTCACGTGGAAAACTAAACCCACTTTTAAGTGCACGTAATTTTGTGAAATCATGTTTGAGTTTTTTTTTTAGCATCCCAACATTAATATGATTTGAAAAAATAAAACCCCCCTTTTTGGCTTAATTTGAAAAAAAAAAATTTCAAACTAATTTTTGTTCTAAAAAATATCAAACAAAAAGTGTTTCAACCCAAAATGTAGCCCATTGCGTTAAAAAGAAAAAAAAAATAGAGTCTCTTATTCGCCCCCTTCAGCGTGTTTTACATGAAGTGTACTGTTTTGCTAATCATTAAAAAAAAATTAAAAATATAATAAAATTAAAAAAAGAGAAAGCAAATTCGTAACCAAGTGTTTCAGCTTAAAAATGTGTAGTATAGATTTGGGTTCGTAAATTAAAGAGGAGTTTGGGTGTGAGAAAAATGATTTATTTTCATGGAGAAAAAATATTATAGAGAGAAAGAAGTATGTATGTAGAAGAAGAAGACAAATCAATGTATTTTCGTGGAGAGAATCAGAGAACCCGACATTTGCAGTTGTGGCAAGAACAGAATGGTCCAACCCCATATTTTCACCAAGAGGGAGCTCCTGAAGTCCAACCCCCTAAGTCCCTTTTCTCCTTTCCTTTTTTATTTCCCTCGAGCTTCACACCCCTCTTTTCATGTCCATCACTCTGTCTCCCCTTGAGTGTTTTATTAAGGCTTCATAAATCTAATATCTAGGTTCACTAAACATAATTTGTTGGTCTGTATAAGCCTTTAACCTTATTTTCCAATTTTGCTATTTAAGGATAAAAAGAGGACAAGTGTGACAATGAGATATATTATTAGTAACCTAGTTCCTTCTTAGTCATTTGGTTTTGTCTCTCATCACCAAATATACTCAAACCCATACAACCCCATCTCTAGCTTCTAAGACCTTATGGGTTGGACCCAAAAATTGGTGAACACATTGGGTTGCCTTTCTTGAAAGGTAAGAAACATTCTAAAAGACTACCACACCACATGAGCCGTAGTTCCCAAGCATCAAAGTGCTGGATCCCAACCGAAAATGAGTCATTCCCTCTAAAGCACTTTTCTTGAGTGACTTTGGTCCAACACTTTGCTACCCCAAGATATAAATAAATATTAATAAGTTATTAAAATGGTTCCAAACATAACCCCCCTTCACAATGAGAAGGCGTAGCTTCTTCTTAGTGTGCATATTCTTCAATTCGCTTTCTTTTTCTGTCATTTGGGCGTCCTTGTCCTGACCCTTGTGCAGGACCCTTGCTGTTATCTAGGCGTCCCTATCCTGACCCCTCATGTAGGACCCTTGCTGTCTTGACCCTTGCTGAATTACATTATTGAATTTCATGCTTTGTATACCTGCATTATATTATTGGGGGTCCAAATGGACGCAACTGTAAAATAACTCAGCATTTCTTTTAGTTCAAGAATACATATATAATCATTTACTTTACATAATCAGTCATGTTAAGTGGAACATATGCTAGATAAATGAAAACGGAACATTATTTGTCAGATAAACAAAAACAAAGCAGAATTCATCATGTGTATTAGTCTACATTCATCATACTTTTTCCATTATATTCTATTACTTTCCATGACATTCTGTTCTTGTTATATTATGTTTCGTTCCCTTCCATTCCGTTCAATTTTATACAATTCAGTTCAATCCTGTTCTGTCCTGTCGCATACGGTTCATTCAAGTTCAGTTCCTCTCTGTACATTTCAGTTCCTTTCCATTCCATTCAGTTCAGTTCCTTCCTGTACAGTTCGGTTATGTTCCCTCATGTCCCGTATGGTTCAGTTTAGTTCAATCTTGTGTTGTTCAATTATATGCCATCCTATTCCATTGTTTTCCATGATGTTCTATTCTTGTTATACTATGTTATTCGTTCCCTTGAAGGCAGTGAAACGTGAGAAGGGGAGGTTGAATCACGTTCCAACTATAAATCCTGTTTCTGAAAATTACTTGAAAAATAAAGATCAAGTATAAACTTGTCTTGCACAGCGGAAACAATTGTTAGTAAATAAACAGAAATTTAGCCTATAGACAAGGCTATAATAGATCTTGAAAATATATTTACTTTCAAGCTCTTCTAAATGATAAAGGTTAAAACTTTAGCCTTCAACACTTAGACAACATATGATGATGATTTCACAAATGTTATGTGTGTGTATGCAATGATAAATTGTAAAAACAATAATAATAAAAGAGTAAGGGAAGAGAGAAAGCACACACAGAAATTTTATACTGGTTCGGCAACGTGCCTACTCCAGTCCCTAGGATACACCTGAGAGTTCACTATCACCACCAACACTAGGTGGAATTTCCTGCCTCTGCTACACCACAAAGGACTTCAACCTGCACCTTCATCAAGCTGACTCACTGCCTTTGAAAACCACAAAGGACTTCACTTGCACCACAACTAGGTGACTAACTGCCTCTGGCAACTCCAAAGGACTTCAATCCTTGCCTTCAACACCGAAGGACTTTCTACCCTTGCCTTAGACCCTCTAAGGACTTCTTGCCTCACAAAAATAAGGACTTTGTATAAAAGATGTGGTTTTTACCAATCAAGAACTTAGATACAACTAAGTTTGAATCTTGATGGATTTTTCTCTCAAAGAATAACTAGCAAAGCTAGGATAAACAACAAAAGCTCACTCTTTTAAGAATTACAACCTTTACCCAAATAAAAATAAGAACTTGAGGTTTAGAGGTTGAAGATGAAGAGAAATAAGGATTCAATTCGACAGCGTTTTGGCACTTGTAAGCTTGGGTAGTCTCTTGCATTCTTGAGCATTGAGGTCTTCTATTTATGGAGAAAAGAGAGCCTCAATTTCGAAAATCATAGGCTTGATTTCCACCCTTGATTTGAATTTGTAATCTCTTGATCCAATGGTGAGAATTCCTTGATATGGTTTGAAATTTGATCTTCCAAAAATAGAAAAATCAAATAAGAGGAAGTTTCATCTTGGCCATTGATTCAAATAATTCCCTTTAATCCAAAGGTTATTATTTGATCTTAAATATGGAAACTTTGTAACCAAGAATTAGAAAAGAGGAAACTTCATCTTGGCCCTTGAATTTGAATTGTGCCTTGATCTTGTGGTGTGCATTGCTTCAACATTTTTTCACACAATCTTGCTAAATCAAGCAAGTTGTATGTGTCACTTTTGGAGAGAGAAAGGCTAGGGTTTTAGCTTTTCTTGCTCCACAAGTGTGCCTCCATGTTGGTATGAATTAGGATTTCACAATTTCTCATTTTTTGAAAATCCTAAAACACCAAACATGGTCTTCCAGGGAATCTTCTGAAGGTTGATTCTTGAATCTTGAAAATTCTTGAATCTTGTATCAAGGCTTGAGATTCTTCTGGAATCTTGAGATTCTTCGGGATCTTGATAGAATCTTCGGGAATCTTCTGGAATCTTCACAGAATCTTGAGGAATCTTCTAGACTTGAAAATCTTGACAAAATCTTCTGAGGTCTTCTAACTTCATGTAGAATCTTCAACAGAATCTTCTGGTTCTGCATGGAATCTTCCGAGAATCTTGTAGATTCATATAGAATCTTTAGGAGGCTCACAGAATCTTTTTAAAGTGATCGTAAAAATATTCTGTTACTTAAATGCAAGATATATTCTAGAATAAATTCTAGATAATTATTTTTAAATCTTTTGCATTTAATTCTCCATACAAGATCTTTCTAGATTTCACCCATATATATATAATTTCGAAATCTTGAAAGATAATATGTAAAATAGAGATTTGATTTTGATTATCTATTTTAATGTAATTTTCGAAATATATATATATATATATTTATATATAATAATAATTTTTGAATTTTGAGGAGAGAGAAAGTAAAATAGAGATTTGATTTTGATTCCCTATTTTAATTCTTATATTTCGAAAATATATATATTATATATATTAAGATACATGAATGATTAAATAGAGATTTTCTATTTAAATCCATGCACTTTCCATAAATAGATTTTTGGGAAATCATAGAGTCTTCATGAAAGCTTTCCCTTTTTAATAAATGTCCATGTGGTTGATCTTCATAAAATATGAAAAATAATTTTCATGTTTCTTCTTCAATGAGTTGCCACTTTTTGGTCCCATGGTGGTCAAGATGTGTCTTTTTTTATTTTATCAAGTAAATTAAATCCTAGAACACACTTAACAAACCATTAGTCCAACCAAATTAAAACTTTTATTTTAATTAAGAATTTTATCATTCAAAACCTTCAATGATGAGGTAAATGGTTCTTGGAGTTAACATCCCTTCCATTCCGTTCAGTTTTAGACAATTATGTTCCGTCCCGTTCCATACGGTTCAGTCAAGTTCAGTTCCTCTCTGTACAGTTCACTTCCGTTCAGCTCTGTTCAGTTCCGTCCTGTACAGTTCGGTTACTGTTCCGTATGGTTCAGTTCAGTTCAGTCTTGTACTGTTCAGTTTTATTATACCCTATTCTCTACAGTTCAGTTCAGTTCAGCCTTATTCTATTATATTTACATTCTGTACTATTTCATTTTGCTTTCATTATGCTCTCTTTCGTTCCGTTCTTTATTCAAACTTTCATTTCGTTCCACTTGTGCTTGTTTGCACATTTCATATTCGTTACGCTCGTGCCTGTTTGCACATTTCAGATTTGTTCCGCTCTGTTCCGTTCCGTTTGGGCTACCGTGAAAGCTTGCTCCTAGAGCCCCCTTGGCCTTGAAACTCTAGGTACCGAAACACTGTTCACGTAGTGGTCATGTTTTATCTTTTATAATTTACATGTGTACTTGTCGTTCTTATGTTTTCTTTGTAAATTAAACCGATGAGCCTTTATTTCAGGGGGTAATTAGAATAACCGATAAATAAGCATGATATTCCATAAATGTATATAAATAATCTAATAAGACATGTTTAACATACTTGGCATTCGTGACCCTTCTGATTTTCTTTGCCGTCACACCCTTCTTGATGCATTTTTGCCACAGTGAATACATTTCTCTCTTGTTCCAGTGTCTTGTCATGACCCCTCATTTATTTGTATACAATGTCCATCATTTTCCAGCAAAATGTTCTAAGGGTCAACAAAATATATCAGTACAATTCAATCTCAATTATAAGTTCTGCATGAAATCTCAAATTATAAAAATAGAAATCAGCAACAATAATATTATTTCTAGTCAACCGACCTCACTACCTTAGACATTAGATATAACTAATCTCAGACATAGACATAATTTTTCATAATAGGTAAACATGTTTATACTCAGGGGAGAAAAAAAGTAAAAGAAGCTGGTAAATTGTGTTTTTGTTTTGGCATAAAATATTTTGGAAGGAGAAGAGCCTAACTCAGGGGGAGCCATTGGTCAAGAAATATGTAGAATTAAGGGGGAGCACAACATATGAGGATGAGAATCTGGCTCTGGAATTTATTTTTAACATTTGCATTGTTATTTATTCTACATATGCATAATTATATCTTCTAACTATTGCTTTTAATGAAAATCAGGTTGCTATTATACTGCATCCTGTCATTGAATATGTTTCTGTCATATTTTCTCCAGTATTTACTTAATCAACATGTTTTTGAAATATCTTTTACTTGAAATATTCACATAAGCAAGAAAAATCAGTACTAATTATTGCGAGTATATAAATTTATCTGAATCTTATATCTCAACGAAAATATTTATCTATTTATGATTTGTTATCATCAAAAAGGGGGAGATTGTTAGCTTCAAAACCTTCTTCATAAGTTTTGAATGACAAAAAATCATTTCAATATGATAAACATTTTGCTTGAAGACTCTGACTATTATTTAATGCATGACTAATCTGTTCAGAAGCTAATATAATGCATAATTGATAAATTCACTATCTCAGAAGCTAGATTAGTCTTGGGTAACTAAGTTATAAGTCCAGTAAAATTGAATTCATCATAATCGACCTAGAAAATAACTTCAGAAGCTAGAACAGTTTAGTTTACACACTCAAAAGCTAGCTCTAAGAATCTGACACTTCTAACTTGAGTTCAGAAGCTGTGTTGCATGCATATCTCTCTTGCTAAATACTCCAGAAGCTAATATGTGCTTTTAAATAGTTCAAAAGCTAAGTCTGTAACTATTCACACTTTTAGAAGCTAAAACTGCACAATACAAGTTCAGAATCTGTTTTATACTCGACCTATATTTTATTCTGATATATACTATTTTATAAGTGGTTATTTAAATTAATTTATTCAAAAACCTTTATAAAATATGTTTTATTTCAAACTTTTCGACAAAAAGGCTTCAAAGAAGCAAAGATAATATATTATATTGTTAGTGGAGCATAAATATCGTGTCGAGGCATGGGACAATGCGATTAAAGCACTAAGCACAATTATCCTAAATATTCTAACATTCATTGGCTCGATTCTAGCAAAAGTAAAAATGCAGGACACCGTAGCATGGACAATCCTCGAACACATCCATTGAATGAAGGAATCAAAGCTTCTAGTGAACAAATTCTCAAGAAACTAAATGTATTAAAAATACATTTTGAACAAAGACATGCAACAGATACTCAAACGACTATAAGATATATTCAAGGCTATATAAATGAAGCTTATGCACCTTGAAGATATACAGAACACAAGCAAACAATTCAACAACAATACTTCAAGTGTTTATTCTTTTGTGCATAATTGTATACAACTTCTTACACTTATTCTTTTTTCTGTAAATCCTTCATAAGTAGGCCTCATCATTTCATTTGTAAATCTTTCTCTGGAAAGATAAACACTTCCTTGTAACCAAAGAAAATATCCTTGCTCTAGCAAGTCATTTTAGGAGTGTCATTATTTGGGATTAAAGTTTAGCTTTATCTAAACTCTCAAATAATCAATCTGAGAGTCTCTTAGACTCTAACCATCAATTTGTTAAGGTCAAAAGTCTTTCTCAGTTGAGGAAGCAAGTGATAAGTTCAGCCTCTGAAGTGAGATTGGTAAAAGTCCTTTTCGAGTGAAGAGAAGACATAAGTCTTGCCTATGATGGAGGTGAGCAAGAGAAGTCTAGCATCTGGATGAGATTGGCAGAAGTCTTTCCCTAGTGAAAGGGCGAGCAAGTTGTTTGGATTGAAGAAAATATCAATCCTAGGTTGTAACTTTGATTGAAAGTTAGTGAAACTTAAACTAGTTGGTTTGAGAATTGGAGTAAGTAACGGATTGGCCGAACCAATATAAAAACTCAAGTGTAAAATCTCTCTAAACCTTAAACTCTTTGAATTACATGTTATAAATTGTTATATTAACTTTTGAATTAATTCAAAGGATCTTAAGGGGTTCAGAAGCTACCTCAGAAGCTTCTGAAATCACTTATCTAAGATTTAAAGTAATTACAGCCTCTGAACCTACCTCAGAAGCTCAATTACTCTTGAAGCTTAGAATCTTAGCTTCTGAAATTATTCCGCTGCAATCTAAAGTGTCAACAAACTTCTTAAAGCTTGAAAAGACAATTTTTATATTTCAGACAAAATTTTAATAGGTCAAGAAGCACGATTCAATCTTCCTCCTTCTCGTACAAAACGTTACTTTCGTTTTATCCTTAAACTACAAGCCCATCTTTTTAAGTTTGAATTAATTTTTACTATTATAATTAATTTTGTAAATAAAAAAATTAAAATGATAATTGAGTAGTAGATACTACCTTCATCACAAAAGTTTATTGAGTAGCTGAGTGCTAACTTGAATCTTACAAAAAAAAGTTAAATATGTTTCTTTAAGTAACTCTCTTTTTTTCTAAATAAAAAAACAAAAGATAGAAAGCCTAAAAAAATAATAATAAAAAGTCATTCACAATTTTTTTGTTAAGAACTCGGTGACTTATAAATTCTTCATTGTACCAGATGATACGTAGGAGTGAGAAACCCATGTCAAGCCAAACTATTAAAAATATTGTTGTATAATTATTTGGCTGACGTCGAAAAAATTAGGAGATGATCGATATATCGGTCACATAAAAATCTACCTAATGCTCTTGAGACTATATTACCAATAATGATTTTTCCTTGAAAGTTCAAATTATTAGTAGAGGAAATTATCATAAAATAAATATCAATAAGGTGATTCGACCAACGATCTATAGTCCAGGCAGGGATCGGAATACCGACAAATAAACTCGTCCTTTAACTTTCGAGGTCATACACCAAAATCTCTTAATGATCCTTAGGAGTATATAAGGTGATTCAAATTACGATCTACAGTTCAGGCAAGGATCAGGATACCGATCAAATAAATTCCTGAAACTTTCAAGATCATACGTCGAAATTCAACCCCTTTTATTTTATTATGATGTTCCTCAAAAATTGAAAATTAGTAGAGGAGATCATCTCGCTATGAATATTGATGTCCCTTGAAAATTTAAAATTAGTAGAGGAATTACTATTAATAAAACATATAATAAATAAATATTTCAAGATAATATTCCTTGAAAATTGAATAATTAATAGAGGAAATTATCATTGATGATATTAATCAACTATATATAATTTTAAAACAATAAATAATTTTGTTGAAAATTCCGATTCATATTAGTAAAGGAAACTATTTTAATAGTTTTCCTTGAACATCTTCAATTAGTAAAGAAATTCATGATGTCCTTCGAAAATTTTAAATTAGTAAAGGGAACCATTTTGTAAATATATATATAATAATAATAATAAAAAAATGAGATTCAACTTCTTTCTCGAAAATTTAGAATTAATAATAAAAGTTATTTTTTATCACCATGGAATCATGAAGGATAACAATTTCATGCTTATTTTAAATTTATTTATTAAAATTGTTACTCTTTTACACTTGTACCCAATAAATAAAAAATTAGAATATTGCTGAATTTAAAAAGTGCATCAGAATAATATTAGTGATAATCTTTAAACTAGCTATTTTTTATGGAAAAAAAGTCTTGTATTCATTCAAATGGTTCTTTTACGTAAATAGGTACTTTAAAATAGTTAAATATGTATATAGGTAGTTGTAGAATTAGTTACGTGAATAGGTAGTGCGTTTTACTGAATAAAAGTTGATTTGAATCGATTATACTCTGCAAAATTGCAATTTTATTGAGCTATAGTCGATTCAAATCGACTATAGCACAAAAAAATTGCAATTTTGCATGCATAGTCGATTTGAATCGACTTTAGTGCAAAAAAATTTGCAATTTTTTTTGCAAAGTCGATTCAAATCGACTTTAGTTTAAAAAAATTTGCAAATTTGTATGCAAAGTCGATTCAAATTGACTTATGGTAATTACATCTATAAATATGCACACCCAATTTATTTTTCATACATCCAATACTTATTCTAACTTCTCTCTTCTCCTCAATACTCATTCTACACTTCTTTCTTCTACTAAATTTCTTACTAAAAAAATGGCTGATTGTTATTATATTTTGTGCATCACAATTGTGATATAATAACAATAGCAAATGGGATCACGTTCACTGTAGATCATCCCCCTTGTGTTGTAGTGCAAGAAGGCATTAATCTACTTCAATTGCAAAGCATAATTCTTGAAACGCTTGATGAAGCGGGGAAGCAGATCAAGAAAATGCTGTATAGAATGCCGATGAGTATGGGTCCCAACGGGCCTTTATACACTAAATATCGCATTCGCAGTGATGGAGATGTCAATATTATGCTTGGGTATCAGATGAAGTTTCCCGAGGTTCGACTTTTTGAGTTGTACGTTGAACTTGAGGAACGCAACTTCAGATCCGGAGGGCCTGATCCTACATTCTTTCCGCAATCATTTGACGCAGGCGAGGGTGCTAGTGGTGCTAGAACAAGTTCAATGAGGGATGATGATGACACACATTCTCTTAGCTTTGCGGATCTGGCAAGGGAAGTTGGTCAACCTATGGTGCAGAGTGCAGAACCGTTGCAGACAATTGGTTCACCTGGTGGGTTTGACTTCACTCCAACTTTCTTTGATGATGTAGATGCAGATTCAGATGTCCCAATAGAAGAGGCAGCTGACGCGACACCGTGCAGATCAGAGGAAGATGTTGAAGAAATCCCGCTTACAGGGCGAGGAGTGTCCCAAACACAATCTCAAGCGGTTGCAGAGCACTACTCATCATTCAATTTCAATTCACTTAAGAGGCGATATTGACTTGGATGTTGCGGCAGTAAACGCTGAGCAAGGTTTAGTTGTGGGTCAACTATTCCGAACAAAAGAAGCCGCACAATATGCTGTTAAGATCTACAGCATTCAGAGACAAATACCATACAAAGTGTACGAGTCCAATGCCTCGAGGTTGCATTGCAGGTGTGTGCAATATGGGAGCGGATGCATGTGGAATGTCAGAGTCATTCTTCGGAAGAAGACGGGGATGTGGGAGATCAAGAAATTGGAGGAGCCACACACTTGTGTGTTTTCCAATGTCCCACAACAGCATCCGCAGATGGATTATCACGTCATATGCTCAAACATTTGTGACATGGTACAGAGGGATCCGACAGTTTCAGTTAAGGTGTTGCAGGCTGGAGTTGAGGAAAAGCTGGGCTGTAGAACGACATATAGAAAGGTGTGGATGGCCAAGCAGAAGGCAATTGCACAGATATATGGTGATTGGGAAGCATCCTACAGAGAATTGCCAAGATGGTTGCTCGGCTTGAAAACCTTTATGCCAGGTAACATTGTCATGTTTCAAACTAACCCATTTCCAGGTTTGAATGATCTAAATTTACGCATGTTTCTCCGTGTTTTCTAGGCATTTCCACCATGCATTGCCGTTTTTCCTTATTGTAAGCGTTTCATTACTATTGATGACACTCACCTGTATGGGAAGTACAGAGGTACCCTTCTTATGGCAATTGCACAGGATGGCACCTCTAATATATTGCCCCTTGCCTTTGCAATTGTTGAGGGTGAGAACAAGGAATCATGAAACTTCTTCCTTACTAACCTCCGTCAGCATGTCATTCCGCAAGAGGGCATTCTTGTAATTTCTGACAGGCACAAGGCAATTACAACGATGCTTGAATCCGCAAGAAGTGGTTGGGCTCCGCCAACAGCACATCATGCATATTGCATCAGACACATTGCATCAAACTTCATGGTCCATTTCAAGAGCAAAGAGGGTAAGCGATTAGTGAAGTGTGCTGGGTATGCAAAGACACATAATGAATTCTTGTATTGGCATTCCCAGTTGGCAGCGCTGGACCCACGGTTTGCTGCATGGGTGGACAGGATACCACGTGATAGATGGACACAGTATGCTGATGAAGGGCGTAGATTCGGGCACATGACCACCAACCTGTCTGAGTGTGTTAACTCAGTAATGAAGGGCACCCGAAGTCTTCCAGTTACAACTATTGTGAGGTCAACCCTACCTCCGTCTTGTGACGCTATTTGTTAGGAAGGGAACTGAATCGCATGCCCAACTTGCTGCCGGTAAAAGGTTTTCTGAGTTCCTGCTGGGCGAAATGGAGAAACATCAGAAAGTGTTGCATGATATGCACGCCACACGCGTGACTCGAGATTCAATCGAGTATATGATTTTAGAGAAAGGGGAGGTGGACAACACAACACAGAGGACCTTCAGGGTGTCTTTCTCCGAGCGTATCTGTGATTGCGGAGCATTTCAGAAGCTCCACTACCCCTGTCGTCACGCATTTGCGGCGTGCCTTGATGCCCATTTAGATTGGGGATCCTTTGTCCATAAAGTCTACCGAATGGAATCTGTTTATAATGTGTACCGAACTGAGTTTGTTTCTATTCGGAATGAAGATTTGTGGCCTCCATACAATGGTCCGGTGCTGCGGCCCAATCCTGCGGATATGAGGAAAGCTGAGGGTAGCCCAGTTTCGAGCCGGATTCGTAATGAGATGGATGAGGTGGAAGGTTCTCAGCCTAAAAGGTGTGGGCTCTGTCGTCAGCCAGGACATAGTAGGCGTAAGTGTCCCGCTATAGCTTCACCGTCCTCTTCCAACAACGTTCATGATGAGTTGTATTAGAAAATTTATGTTTGTTGTAGTAGTCTTGTTTTATGTTTGTTGTTGTCTTTTAACTCTATGGTTCTTGTCACCGATGATTTGGTTTTATGTACTTGTGTACTCATTTGATATTATTGTCGATTGTAGTAATTTTGAACTGTCTTTACTGGTGTAGTTGGTCTGAGAATTTTAATGTTACTCATTTTATGTTATTCTACAAGTTATTATGGTTTTCTGGCCTTCAAGGTGCATTTATTACTGCTAAATTGGTGAGTGGTCAATTCTTGTCAGAATCGTGTCTTTATTGTTATCGAACAAAATTGATAATCGATTTGAATCGAATATGATAAGCATTTTTTTACTCCTATAATCGATTTGAATCGAATATGATAAGCATTTTTTTACTCCTATAATCGATTTGAATCGAATATGATAAGCATTTTTTTACTCCTATAATCGATTTGAATCGAATATGATAAGCATTTTTCTGTTTCTATAATCGATTTGAATCGAATATGATAAGCATTGGTCTTACTTTAAAATCGATTTGAATCGAATATCATCTTGCCATTTTTCTACTCCTATAATCGATTTGAACCGAATATGATAACCAATTGGTCTACTGCTCATGTTGATTAATCGATTTGAATCGAATTTGAAATTTTTCGTTATAGAAAGGAATGCAATCTTAAGGTTCGTAGCATAAATCACATAACAAAAACAAATATGAATCTTGGGTTGGCATTCAGTGGGCCTAACACGCATGAAACATGCATTAAGATTAAGGATGGTAACAAGAATGACGTGGTACGTATCATTTCCAATTTAACCTTCAACTTTTTTTTTGTGTATAATAAGTCGTACAAAAAACCTTGTCATTCGCTTGCATTCGTTGTTGCAGAAATTGCCAACAGTATTTGTTAATATTCATGGGTGAAGGTTGCCGCGTAAAGTGCAGTTGGAAACACCAAGTGGAAAATCCTGGGATCTTAAGTGTGAGAGAAGAGGTGACGAAATATGGTTTACCGACGGTTGGAGAGACTTTATGTACCAATACTTGATAGAATATGATTTTGAGATTTGGTTGATTTATGACGGCCATAAAAGGTTCGGGGTAACTATTTACAATGAACGTGACGAAGAAGTAAATAACGCTGACATGGAACACTCGATTCCCAATCTAGCTGATCCCTGATGACTTAAATTCATAATCACTGTTTTTAAAATATGTTTCTGTTTTTAAGTGTTCTGTTAAGTGTAACATTAAGTGTTTTTTGAAGTGTTATGTACTATGTACTTCTGCCTTGTCATAACTGTTTTTATTTAAGATATCTAAATTTGATGTGTTTTTTATTTTGTAATTTTCATATCCAGCCTTATCAATTAACGCGATAATAACAAGTACGGAGATAAGGGTTCACATTCAACTAAATAATCAATAATACAATGTAAAAGTATTTCACAACACTTTAAATTATAATATACAAAACCAAAATCTAAGTCTATATACCACCACGACCTCTGCGAACAAGACCTCTGCCCCTCCATCGTCGTGGCTTCGTACCCCCAATGCACCCTCCTGTGCTGCATCTGGGCCGCCGCCTCTGTCACTGCTCGCTATCCTGCTGCACCCCTGAATCAGACTCTGACCCAATATCGGGAGGGTCAACTGGATCATCAGATGAGTCCCCCTGATCGGCCGGTGAACTGTCATCATCAACCGTGCGAACTGGAGCCTGTGGTGTGACCTCGCGCTGCACCTGTGATGAAGAACCTTCGCCTGATCCGCGACCGAACATAATATCATGAAGCAAAGCCCGTGATCTAGGGGACCACGTGGGCGATGAGAAGTCATCCAGGTCCAGCATCGCCATCAACCCAGGTGTGCTAATAGGCTGCTCGTTAGCAAGGCCCGTCCTGAACTGTGTCTGCGGGCTCTGATCTGAACAAATGAATGAGGGGTCTGGAACCAGAGGCTGCAGAACATTGTACTGTGGCTGCGGCGCTGCCTGTCCCCATGAGCCCCATGAGGAATAAAAAGGTGGCGTATGGAATTGAGACACAACATGGTCCCAAGGGCCTGTAACCTGCTGCTGCTGCTGCGGCTCAGTAGGTGGCTGGAGCTGTGGCTCAGCGTCAGTGTCTGCCTCAGTCTGTGGCTCGGTGTCTGCCTCAGTCTGCGGCTCGGTGTCAGCCTCGTTCGGTGGCTCGGCCTCTGACTCCTCCTGTGCACCGCGTCGCCGTCCCCGTCCCCGTCCCCTTCCGCGTCCCCTGTGCCGGTGCTCTCCCCCCTGCCCCGCATCAGGAACTCCTACCTGACGAGCACTCGCTCGAGTACCTGCACGGCGTTTGGTATTTATGTTGCGCGTATCAGCGGCTCCCGATGGTCTCGGAATCAATGAGGGACCAGGTGGAGCATGGAGTGGCACATCGTCCTCCAAAAGATACACAAATGCAGGGTCCTGCGGCGGCCCATCCAAACTCAGAAATCGGTGCGGAGACACACTATACCAGTCAAAGTACTCGCGTGATGGGTGGTGGTCGTAGAACAACTCGAACCGGATGCTCCTCTGTCGTCGCTCATCCCATACTCTATGCCACCTTTCGTGCTCCTCAGGCCACCATGCCTCCCTTTTTGTGCATATATCGACACGTTGTAGCCGGTCGATGTTCATCGGCGCATACGGTATGTGCTGAGCTCCACCAAACTGCCGCACCACTCTCTCCGCATAGTGCCACTCTACAGTGGCAAAACAGATGATGCTGGTGTCAGAGTGCCACAACTCTCGCTCAGCAAACACCCACTCCGGCATCACAGCTCTAACACGATCATCATCGTACGGCCTCCACATAAACTGTGACAAGTATTAACAAACAAAGATAAATTTCATTATAAAAAGTATAAAAAGAGGTTTTCAATATCATGACCATTATTCTTCCTTACCCCGTGCAATCCGATGTTGTCTAGTGTTGTCCTAAATCTGAGAAGTCGCTCCTCCAACTTCCTGGTAATATGTCGAACGTTCTCCCACCTGTTACAATTTATAATCAGAAACCAAGGTTAGATAAAATAGCATATCATGTCAAATTTATTAGTTGGTTCATGAATTAAATCTTTACCTCGAAACAAGAGGCCACAAATCATGTCGAATTGCCCCTCCAAATAATGTCGGCAAGCGCGACCATGCCCATGACTGTAATAAGACATGACAGCCTCCTATATCAGTGACGTCAAACTTTACAGCTAGGGTCATCTCCCCGTATAATGTGGCCAACACGGCTGATCCCCAGCTACGTCTACCGATTTCATCCCATTCTTCGAGCAGTGGGAGCCACCTCAAATGTACCCTATTCCCGGACTTATCCGTCAGCAAGTGCCCACCAAAAAGGGCCATCATCCAAGTTCTGGTAGCTCTCTGTACCTCTATGTCAGTAGGATGGGCCTTCGCGTCGAATGCGGCAAGAAGACTCATCAACCACTTCAGCGTCGAATCCGGACATGACGAAACCCCGCTATGTCCAAGTATGGCTCCATCAACGGGTGTGGCGGTGGTACGGCACAGAATCGTCTCGTTTCCAGAACATGAGCAGGCTGCAACAAAAAAGAAACAGTAATTAATTCCGAGACTTCATTTTTAAACATAAATAACAAACCATTTTAAATATATTCATGCATTTAATTCATCCAAAAATTACTTAATTAAACATTGACATGATAAGACATAGGTGTTCCTGATAAGACCTACACAACTGTTGGTTTAAATTTTGGGACGCTGCATTAAACAGTCACATGATGATGGTAGTAACCTAATTAATATTACATTTTAGTAACTTAAGTAAAATTTATAATCAAAGTATATACATAAATAAATCTACTATAATACTAAAATACCTAACCACCTAAAATAATTCTAACTACACAACTAATCTACCTAACAACCTAAATCTATTTTTTACTACATCTTAATTTATGGTAACTATAACAAAATTTATAATTTTATTATAAAACAATTAATATATTACCTGGTTTTCAATACGTGCGCCGATGTGATCAACTATGACCAGCCAGTATGCATGTTCAGTCTCCATAATAAAAAAAAATGAGAGAGAAAGAGAGTGAATTTTAGAGAGAAAGTGAGAGTGAATTTTAGTGAGAGAGAGTGAAATTTAGAAAAATGAGGAAGTGTAACAAATGATCACCCGGGACCACTATTTTATACTACTCTTCCCCTAAAGTCGATTTGAATCGACTTTGCTTACAAATGTGCAAATTTTTTTGCACTAAAGTCGATTCAAATCGACTATGCATGCAATGTGTGCTGTTTATGATATGGAATGTGTGCTATACGTACGTGTGATATACATATAGCACATATTCCATATTATGAATAACACATGTTGAATACTATTTAGACATATTTATGTTGTACGACCAATATTATTGTTAATTATCTAAAGCAAATTAGAGCAATATCGGTGTAAGGTTAGGCATATCTCATATATATATGCGACATGTGTCAACAAGACACTAAATTCAGCTAGATTCGAGTAGCAAACTGGAGTGGTACAACAAATACCCAAAGCCAATGAATAAATTAATGAGCTTCACTCCTTGTACATTGAAAATACTTACACTTGGACTTACTCCGTACAATTATACGGTCTAGTCAATCCATTTTTTCTTGTTAAAAAAAATATATGAAGTTCACCCATGTGCACTGTCGCACAAGTTGGTGTCCACTATGCAATGAAGAACCTTGCATCTTAATTACATTTGAACTTCTTGTCCCTAGCTTTTCACATCTTAATTATTTTATTTATTTTATTTTTATAATTAATTTTATAATTTTTTCATCAAAATTATTTTTTTATAGAAATCTTCAATTATTTTTTTATAACTAAATTTATATTTTTTTCCATCAAAATTATTTTTATTTTTTACATAAATCTTTAATTATTTTTTAATTTCATTTAAATTTTTTAATTCTCTTAAAAATAATATGAATGACTACTTCAATGGATATATCAATGAATTTCTTTGATCACCGTCTTACTAATGTTTCTTCTATAAATTTTAACTGTTATGATGATGAGGTTGTTGAAGCATCAAATAAAAAATTGCTCATAATAAAACACAAATTGATCATACAATTTACATAAATTACTCACACTTTTACAATTTAATTTTTATTTTATCATAATGTAACGCAATTTCATTCACAACATTGCTCATATATTAACACATTGTTACTCACAATATAATGCATGTTTGCTCACTATTTATTACAAGTTTGCACATAAACTTCACACAACAAGTTGCTCACAGTAACATGCATGTTTACTCACTTTTTGAATAACTTGCTTACATTATAATTTACGTTTGCTCACATATTTTACAAACCTTACTCACAGTATTATGAAAATATTTTCACTCATTTTACATAACTTATTCACAAGTTTCATTCACAATCATAAAAATAGCACACATTGCTTACAATATAAAACAAATTGCTCGCAAATATTGAGAAAATCAATCACACTTTAAGACATTTTTTACTCACTACATAAATTGCTCACAATATAATGCATGTTTGCTCACATATTTCACAAAAATTACTTACAGTTTATTGCAAATTTGCTTATACATTTCACACAAATTGCTCACTATAACATAAACGTTTGCTCACAGTTTTACATAATTTGCTTACGATATAATACATGTTTGCTCACATATTATACAAACGTTACTCACATTAGTATGAAAATTTATTTATACATTTTACATAAGTTATAATGAGTGTGACTGTGTACAATAAATGTTTTATGTAAATTTAATAAAAGTAAATAAATTTTCTCATCTCATTCTATTTGTTCTGAGCCTAACTGACCTAGTTTGTCTTCATCATTTATTTATTTATTTTTATTATTTTCTGCTTTTATTTTTTAATTTATTGCTACTTTCCTCACTGAATTTTCAATAAACTATATGTGTTAGAAACACAAATAACATGTCCTCTTTCAAAAATTTAATGTTTTGATGATTTATTTTGTAGTTCTTCCGTTAATGTCTTCTTGTTCCACTTCAAGTTTTATTGCCAATATACTAGGTTATGATAGTGATCTCATATTATATTTAAACTTGAAATAGGGTTAGTTCACTATCTTTTTCTTTCTTTTTTTCCCATATGATTGTTTTGATATTATATTTTTTATTAATATTTTTATGAAGTGGAAGTGTAGTAAGGTTTTCTTTTTTGCTTTTATAGTTTTTATAAAAAAGATATTATTGTTTACAATTGAGCAATTTTCAAGTTTGTAATAGATGATATTCACTAGAAAGTTTAGAATTTTTTTCTTCTTTCTTAATTAGTGTTATTAGAACAAGTTAATTATTTTAAAAATAAAGGGATTACAATGAATTTCGATAATGGAGCTCATGATGACCTGATGAACGATGATGGTGGAATTGGTGGAGGAGGTTTTTGGTGGTGATGGAAGGGGTTGAGGAAAAGCATGTGAGACTAATGGTGATAGGAAGACAAATACTTCTTGGGAGAAGAGAGAAAAGAATTATAAGCTAGAGAGAGAAAGTGGTGGTTAAGAATGAATGTGGTTGTGGTGGTGGTGAAAATGGTGGAGGAGATTTTGGTGATGATGGAGAAGGTTGAGGAAGAGTATGTAAGGCTGGTGGTGATGAAAAAATATATGTGTTTCTTGGAAGAAGAAAGAAGATTATGAACAAGAGAGAGAAAACAGTGAAGATATGTGCTTTTTGGGAGAAGAGAGAAGATTATGAGCAAGAGAGTGAGAGAAAACGGTGCCTGTTTGTATTCTTGGAGTACAGTACGGAGTAAGTATTTTGAATGTACGTTGAGATTTATTGTAAATTAATGGACCACTATGCCTTAAAAAGCTCGTATGCACCGAATCAAGGCATGTGGCTTTTTTTAACAGGATGTCACTGCTTTGGACACATTACAATACAACTAGATCGACACGTAACTTATTCAACCTCTTGAATTAAGATAAATCAATTTCACTTTTAAAACTAAGCAACGAATGCTAAGAGCATAAAGGAATCTCAATAGAGTTGTAAAAAGAACTCTTTATTATTTGTGAATGTTTACAAGTGATTTTGGAAGCTTTGATGAATTTGATTGGTTTGTC
The DNA here is from genome assembly GCA_013621005.1 of Aeschynomene evenia. Classification (NCBI taxonomy): domain Eukaryota; kingdom Viridiplantae; phylum Streptophyta; class Magnoliopsida; order Fabales; family Fabaceae; genus Aeschynomene; species Aeschynomene evenia. The sequence goes on from CM024271.1 coordinate 14,340,839, forward strand.
CAAGAATGGTCACACCTATATATAGTATTCCACCTCCTCAATGGATGGTGGAGATTAACAATATTGGACGATTCAGATCTTTTATTCAAAACCTTCCATATTATTCTTCTACACTCCACCATATTCTACATTTCTCTATACATTTCTACATATGTCTACATTCATCTAGAACATGCTAGCTACACATATCTAGAATGCTCTACATATATACTTCTAGCATACTATACATTCTTCTAGAACATTCTACAAACATTCTAGGACACTCTAGAATACTTTAGAACACTCTAGAATCATTTGGATAAATCTAAAATTCTCTAGAAAATTCTAGGATGTTCCATTAATTTTCACATAATTCTATAGTATGTCTTCCAGTATGGACTAGAGATTTCAATGAATTTACCCTAACAAAGAAGATCATTTGTAACATTCTCCCCCACCTAATACGCAGACGTCCTCATCACGTGCTACTCATGATAACGCTTTAGGTGGCCTTCAAACTACCAGAGATATTCGCGCGTCTCTCAAGTTGTCTTGCTCACTGGGTGTCCTTTCCACTTTATCAAGTATTGGATACATGGTGGTACCCTTCTTCTTCTCACGACTCTGTTCACCAATACCTCATCTATTTCCTTGTCAAAGGACTTGATATCCACTAGTGTTGCTCGACTTGAGTCGCCTTTATTGGGTCTTCCATGTCTTCATGGAATGGCTTGAGCATACTCACATGGAAGACTGGATGAGTCTTCATGGAGGGAGGAAGTTTTATCTTGTAAGCCACCTCCCCAACCTCATCTAATGAGTCTTTCGAATCAAGCCTTTATGTACCTTGCGAAAGGTCTTGAATTTTTACGGGAGAAGTTTCACCATCACCTTCTCTCTCACATTGTAGATTGCATGTCCTCTTCTTGTCTCCCAAATTGTAGATTGCATGTCTCCTCTTCTTTGTCTAGGTAAGAGCGTGTAACATCAACTTGCTCTTTCTAGGACTTAACCAAATGGTAGGCTTCAGGGCTCTTCCCTTCATACGTGGAAGAGAGAGTATGAGGTGTGACGGTTGTTGGTCATTCACAATCTCAAATTGGACTCTTCCATGAGGACTCGCTTCTTTGTAAGTTGTAGGAGAATTTGGCAATATCTAAGAATTTTACCCAACCTTTCTGATTAGCACTCACAAAGTGCCTTAGATAACACTCCAACAAAGCATTTACCCTTTTAGTCTGCCCATTTTGTTTGTAGACGAAAGCTTATTGAGAAGTGTAACTCGGAGCCTAGGAGTTTAAATAACCTTTTTCATAGCCTTTTTGTGAAGCGCGGGTCTTGATCACTGATGATTGTCCTGAGTATCCCCCAATATTTCACCATGTTCTTGAAAAGAGTCAAGTAGTCTCCTCGGTTGTACTACCTTTAGGGGCTGGAATGAACGTAGCAGGAAGTCAGGGTCACAAATTACTTATAAATGAATTTAGGATTTGATTTTCATTCACTGTCAGTGTAAAATTTTTTTACACAGTCATCCAATCATTTACTGCCATATCAGCTATGATTGTGTTTTCTCTCTCCCACTACTTAAAAAGTCATACAAATAAAATGTTTTGATTGAATGACAGTGTAAAATATTTTTACACTATCAGTGCATCAAAATTAAACTCATCAATTTATTTAAACTCTAAAAGTTAATACGTGGAGATCACAAATTAAGGAAATGGTGCATTAAAAGGGAACTTACAAATGTCATATATTATATCCTTAATTAATTATCTAAAACAAATTAGAGCAATATCGGTGTAAGGTTAGGCATATATATGTCATATGCGATGTGTCAACAAGACACTAAATTCCATTGTTCTGAAAATCGGACCGGCCGGTCCAACCGGAACCGGACCCCTGTCCGGTCCGAGTAGGCCTTAAAAATCAGAAATTTGAAAATCGGTTAAAAATCGGAAAAAACCTATCAAAAATCGGTAAAAACCGGGAAAACCGGTTGAACCGGTCAACTAGTATAAAAATAAAAATTTTAATTTTTTAAAATTTAATAACTATTTTATAATAAAATTTAATATATAATATACTTTGATTATTAAAATTAAGGACAATTAATCATCTAAATTTATCAAATGCTATATATTTAACTTTTACTAATATTTTTCATGCACTTTAATTTTTTTATAGCATATAATTTATCATTTATGTATATATTTATAGATAAATATATATTTTATACACATTTTATTATATCCGGTTGAACCGGTTAAACCTCTAAATCTCTAAACCTCTCTCTCACTCAGTTCAATGTCCGGTCCGATTTTGAGAACCTTCCAAAATTCAGCTAGGTTCGAGTCGCAAACTGGAGTGGTACAACAAATACCCAAAGCCAAAGAATAAATTAATGGAGCACTATGCCTTGAAAAGCTGGCATGTGGCTTTTCTGAACTGGAGCTCAATATGAAATAATTGAATTTAATTATGATCCTACCATTTTCGTTAGATAAGGATTGATAGACAGTAGACACACACACTGTGTGGTTGCCCATTTTGATCCGTTTGAATTTGAAAGGTACATATAATCTTACCTCAGCTAATGAAATTTGTGAAAAAGACCATTTGTGTGTGACCTGTAAATTATTCTATATAAATTATTATGTGATCACAGATGGTGGACGTTAGTTTTTTTTTTTAGTAATAGAAGGTGGATGTTAGTTTAACTTATTACATTATTTATGCTATATTTTATTCAGGTTTTATAATAGTAATAATAGTATAGCAGTAGAAAGAAAAATGATATTTGTGTTTCTTGATTGTATACATTTAAAAAAGAAAAAAAAATAATAGAAAAAATGAGTTAGAAAAATAAGTAATAAAAATTGTAGAACTAACATATTTTATTAATATGATAGATATTTAAAAGTTTAGAAAATAACGAATGCATGCACTAGAAATAGTAGGAGTGAGATACGCGAAGAAGTGCACTTTGAATGAAGGAATCCGCGTTCCAAAAGCACAAGGGAATGATAATGAAAATTGTCATGTTCATCCAAATATATTTTCAAAAATATTTTCGTACAATAGAAATACGTCCAACTAATATTCAACGTGTGTTATACATAAGACGTAATGTGTTCTATATGTACATGTGCTATACATATACGACATACATTACATCTTATATATAGTACACGTTGGATACGAGTTGAGCATATTTCTGTTGTACGAAATATTATGATATATTTTTCTATATCTACGTTAATCTCTTTTACACTTTATGTAGAATAAATATGGTAATAGAACCACTTGTTATTTTTAATTGATTGATAACGTAAGTATAACAATTCAGCTATGTGTACATCCAATATAGATCTACCTACCTATGTGTTCACCTACTACACACATTTTTTTTTTTTTAATAAAACGCGTTTAATAATACTCCTACTCACGATCAAAAGCACGTATAGATTAATCGTGCGTGTACCCTTTTCATTGTTTCACAAAATCCAATCTTTCCCTTTCTCAAAAGAGAGAAACTCCTCCACATTTGCATCCTAAAAATAGCCCCGATTTGTTGAGATATGCTACGTGTACACTCCAAATCAGTCACCAATGTATAAATACGTATTTTATATAATTGAACTGTTAAATATCTACTCTCACATTTGAAAGAGTGAAACTCACGCGCATGAATAATTCAACATAATTTTAGGGGTGAATATGAACTCTAAATAAAAATCAGATTCAATCCAACATAATAAAGACCACAATCCAACATGATAAAGACCACAATCCAATATCCTATGGGTGAATATGGAATCTAAATAAAAATCAGATTCAATCCAACATAATAAAGACCACAACCCAACATAAATAAAGACCACAATCCAACATAATAAAGACCACAATCCAACATAAATAAATACAACAATCTAACATAAATAAAGACTACAATCCAACATAAATAAAGACCACAATCCAACATAAATTAATACCACAATCCAACATAAATAAAGACCACAATCCAACATAATAAAGATCACAATTCAACATAAATAAAAACCACAATCCAACATAATATGAAACACAATATTCAATAGAATCAGTAGATTAGTTTATGATATTCGATTTCTTAACATAAAATCTTCAATGTGCATGTGTGGGATGGCAATAATCACTCCTTAAATATTGAAATAACAATTTACTGTCATTGTTTCTTTCTTGTTTTGGTACAATACATTCATCATTTTAATTGCGTGAACAAGGTTGCAGCTTGTGCCAAGCATTACGTGGGGGACAGTGGCACAACCAAAGGAATCAATGAGAAAGATGTAAAGACTAAAATTTAACATAATAAAAATTACAATCCAACATAAACAAAGACCACAATCCAACATAATAAAGACCACAATCCAACTTAAATAAAGACCACAATCCAACATAATAAATACCACAATCCAGCATAAATAAAGATCACAATCCAACATAATAAAGATCACAATCCAACATAATAAATATCACAATCCAATATAAATAAAGACCACAATCCAACATCCAAGAGGGTGAATATGGACACACAAAAAATCAGATTTAATATATGCTTTCATGTTGTGTTATGCTCTGTTTGTTCCTCCAACATAATAAAGACTACAATCTAACATAAATAAAGACCACAATCCAACATAATAAAGACCACAATCCAACATAAATAAATATCACAATCCAACATAAATAAAGACCACAATCCAACTTCCAAGAGGGTGAATATGAAAAAAAAAAGATTTAATATATTCTTTCATGTTATGCCATGCTCTGTATGTTCCTCCAACATAATGAAAGAACTAGATGAACATAAAATAATACAAAAAATGAAAGAAAAAGAAGAAGAAGAACAAGAATGAAGAAGCAAGAAAAAGATAAGAAGAAAAAGTGAGAGAGTGAACGAACGTATCTGGTGGTATTAAGAAGAAAAAAGAAAGAAGAAGAAGAACTGGGTGAGAGAGAACATGTTTATAGTTAAGAAGAGAAGCCAACAAAAAGCGCGTAACTGAAAATAATTCAACACTACAATTTTTAAAATACTGATATACTCATATATGTTGTATTTCGTATAAAAATACGTGGTGATTGATCGTGGCTGATTACACAGTGTACAAAAAGCATTTTTCCGATTTGTTTAGAGATTTTTAAAAACAAAAAACGTGTCCAAAATCGAAATTAAATCCCATTCATCATGAAAAGTGGATAAATGACGATTCTTGCTCTAATTATTCCTCTTGATTATTCCTCTTATATCAACCTTTTTTCTTTCGTTTTTGCTTTATTTGTGTGTAAACCATAAAATTCCTTCTTTCAGAAAAAAAAAGAAAGTAATTTGTGCAAAAAAAATTAAATTACAATTTTTTGACATGTGTGTGAAAATCCAAAATATGTGTAATAATGGGGGATTGTGTGTATTGTGCATGAAAATGCATATATAAATGTTTGATATTTATGTGTAATCTACCATTTCATATGTGTAAATAAATAATTATATTTTGCGTATTATTATGGAGCAATCAGAAATTACATATACCTCCTCCATTTTTCATTAGTCTCATTTGTGTCTATTGATCCACCTTGTCCGATGTCCTACTTCCGAGAAACAAGCTAATGCATGGTGTTGGGAAAGGTACCAGAAAAATAATTGATTGCAACGGAATAAAACCTTTCCCTCTTGAATGAACCTGTGAGGAACGTAATATGCAGTAGACCAAATAGACAATATTTCCAAAGTGCAAAAATAAACAGTAACAACCAGAGAGAGTGCACACCAATATTTTTAGCGTGGAAAAATCCCCAAATGACAGGGACAAAAACCACGGGACCTAGTCCAGAAAATATTCCACTATAAAATTATCCACAGTACAGCCAATGACCTCCACAAAATAGGTTCTACAACAATGACCTATTATCTACCAAAATAGTGAAAATAAATTACCTAACCAGTGAAAATAAATCACCTAGACAGATATAAATCGGCTAGCCAAACAGTGAAAGAGTAAAGATCTGAATATACCAGGTGAAAGACCACAACACCAGGAACAAGTGGCTGAAATTTCATAAAAAACGGAGCTCAAATGAAGCTCCAATCTGAACTGGAAAAATGAAGTAACGCTGCTGCAGTTCTTCGCTTGCTCTCGGGCTCTCTGTTCTCTCACTCTCTCTAAAGTGTATGTGTGTGTTGTTGAAAATTGAAAAGAAGAATTAAATGGCACAAAGTGCCTTGACATTTCAACACTCCATTTTTTTCTTTTAAATAATAATAATAAAGTAAACAAATGGGCCAAAGAAGTGTGGAGGCCCACACAACAAACTCCCCCATCGACTCAATTCGAGGCACAGATCAAACCGGCAGCAATGCAACAATCTTCAAACTTCACCCTCGGCAATGACTTTGTCAGCATATCAGAACAATTGTCATCAGTGTGAATTTTTTCAAGTTCCATCACCTTCGAATCCAAAACATCACAGACCCAATGGTATCGCACATCAGTGTGCTTAGACCTGCCATGAAAAGTGGAGTTCTTGTCAAGATGAATAGCACTCTGACTGTCGCAAAATAAAACATACCTCTCCTGAGTAAAACCAAGTTCTTGCACAAATTTTTTCATCCAAAGCAATTCTTTACATGCTTCAGTAATAGCAATGAACTCAGCCTCAGTTGTAGACAAAACAACACATTTTTGCAACTTAGATTGCCAAGCCACAACTCCCCCTACAAAGGTAATCAGATAACCAAAAGTAGACTTTTTAGAATCAACATCCCCTGCCATGTCAGAATCAGTATACCCACAAAGAATAGGTTTCCCAATTCCAAAACACAGTTTCAAACCAGTAGTATCACGGAGATATCTCAATATCCACTTCACTGCTTTCCGATGCTCATTACCAGGATTGGAAAGAAAACGACTGACAACACCAACAACATGAGCTATATCAGGCCTAGTGCAAACCATTGCATACATCAAACTTCCTACTGCAGACGCATAAGGAACATGTTGCATATCTTCTTTTTCCTTATCACTAGAAGGAGCATGTCTAGTGCTAAGCTTAAAGTGACAAGCTAGAGGCGTACTTACCACTTTAGCTTTATCCATGCCAAATCGCTGAAGTACCTTTTCAATGTACTTTTCTTGAGATAGCCATAGCTTTTTGGACACTCTATCACGAGAAATACGCATCCCAAGAATTTGTTTTGCTGGTCCCAAGTCTTTCATTGCAAAAGACTTGTTAAGCTCCTTTTTCAACCTGTCAATTGTAGACAAATTTTGACCAACAATCAGCATGTCATCAACATAGAGCAATAAAATGATAAAATCATCATCAGAGAATTTCTGCACAAAGACACAGTGATCAGAGGTGGTCTTCTTGAATCCCTGTTCAATCATCACCGACTCAAATTTCTTGTACCACTGTCTCGGGGCTTGCTTCAACCCATACAAACTCTTCTTCAATTTGCAGACATAATCCTCTTTGCCTTTTATCACAAAGCCTTCAGGCTGCTCCATGTAAATTTCTTCCTCCAAATCACCATGAAGGAAAGCGGTTTTCACATCCATCTGCTCAACCTCTAAATCAAGACTGGCTGCCAAACCAAGAACAACTCGGATAGAAGACATTTTAACAACAGGAGAGAAAATTTCATCAAAATCAATACCCTTTTTCTGACGGTAGCCTTTAACAACCAAACAAGCTTTGTATCGTGGAATAGAACCATCATCACTGGTGTTCAACCTGTAAATCCATCGATTCTCAAAAGCTTTCCTGTCCTTAGGCAACTTGACCAACTCAAATGTGTGGTTATCACACAATGACTTCATTTCATCATCCATTGCAACAACCCACTCTTTCTTGTTCTGACTTTCCATAGCCTTTTCGTAGCACTCAAGTTCTCCCCCGTCAGTGAGGAATACATATTCCTGAGATGAGTAGCGCGTAGAGAGAAAACGTTGTCTAGAGGACCTCCTAAGAGGAATAACAGGCTCAATAACATCATCAGGGAGATCAGGAATATGAGTTTGAGCATCAATATTGATAGGGTCTCGGCAAGTGCACCGAATCGTTCAAGTAATAAAAATCACGATGAGTGGGTATCGTTCCCACGAGGATTAAAGAACCGAGCAAAAATTTCTTAAAGTAGATTTCTAATTAGACGAATCTGGTAATGAATGAACATATAATCTAAATTCAAAAGGCTATTAAATGTAACAAGACAGTAAAAGTTTAATGAAAAATTCAATTGATAAAAGGTTAGGGAATCGGGTTCACGTATTTTCTGAAATTAATAAAACAATTGCTTGCCTTTAAATTTTAAAGCTTCAATTCAATGAACGAATCTTAGGTTGTCAATTCCAATTCCTTGGTAATTTAACACTTTTTCTATGAACAATCAGTCAATCCCTTGATCAAATCATTTCAAAGAAAAGAAAATATTTATATTGATTCAAAAGTTCACAAAAATCTTAATTCTATTCCTAGAAATTAATCTTTTTGGCAATTTCCCTTAAGCTAATTCACAAATTTATTTTCCCAAATAAACACATAAATCCAAGATAAGTTGAAAAGTGATTTTCCAATCCTCAGAACAACACAATACAAATAAGGTAATTGCTTAAATTGAATTAATAAAATTTAAAGGTTCACAAATATAAAATTAATTCATAGTAATACGATCCCCTTCACCCTAACAAAGAAATTAGTTGCTCATAATCAAAGTAAACAAAACATAATAATCGAAAGAAAACATTTTGAAGAACAAATAACTGATTTTATTGAAAAACAGAGTAAAACAGAGTACTGGACTAAGTGAAGTAAAAACCAAGATTATCTGAGCTACCATTCTAGTCCTATATATAACCAGATAGTCCTAGAATTCAAATTGTATCTATCCCTAAAACAAAGGGATTTTTGTTTAAAGATAACTCAGAATTATACAAAATAGATCTGCATTTGAATTTGATCCTAAATTATAGCACACTTTCGGAATTAGTTATGGTGCAGTGGTTCCAATTTCTCCGGGCGCGAAGCTTCGGTCCACGCATGGCGCGGCAAGATGAAGGCTCTCAGGGCGCAGGGCGCCACACGGGCGCAGGGCGCCACACGGGCGCAGGGCGCCTGGTGGAGGATTCCTTTTCTGGCGCAATGCGCCTGGGGGAAGCGATGCGCTGGCCATGCTGGGCAAGATCACGAGGTGCTGCTTCGAGGGCGCAGGGCGTCCATTGGGCGCGACGCGCAAGCTTCACGGGCGCAAAGCGCCCTGCCCGCGCACGGCGCCAGCCTCTCTCCTATTTCCATTTCCATTCTGAGTTTGAGGCGCTGCGCGTGAGTGAGGCGCAAAGTGCCTCAAATTGATTTCTTTTGTGACTCGACGTGCATCTCCAGGAGTCATTTATTCGCCAATTACTTGCATAATTCCTGAAATTTTCACCAAAATAATACCAAAAACGTAATATAACCCAAGAAAATCCAATTTATTCTAAAAACACTTAATTTACTCTAAAAACACACTGAAACTAATTAAAACTAACACACTTTCTTAGAATTTAAACTACAAAATTAAATAAAGATGCCAAGGCATCACAACACCAAACTTAAGGTGTTGCTTGTCCTCAAGCAACGAACTAAAACACAAAGCAGTGCATAGGAGTTAAGAGCAATAATTTCCAGAACTCGAATGATAAAAATAGTAAGGTCAGCTCAAAGAAGTAAAACTACATGCAATTTCTAATCACTTTATATCCTTCAACAATTCATTTTGTAATAGGGAAACACTCAGAATTATACTCTAGATCATGTTATAAGGGTTCTTCAAGAGATTTCTATCAACTAACTATGTTTTCATTTTCACAACCATGTAGTGCAAAGACATTTACTTTTTACTTTCACCCTGATGAATTGGCTTTCTCAACAATTTTAGGGGTAGTGCTTTTGCCTTTTTCTCTTTGAGGATCATGACTCTAAATGCTTAGTCTCAGGGTGGCTCTTTAAGATGAGTTTTCGATTAACGTTCCCGGTCCAGTTGGTCCAAGACGCTAGGTGATGAAGCACCCCTCGAATATACTTACCAAAGTCTTTTCCCTGACACCATCACACCACAAGCACATAGCTAGGTTCTAAAAATATAGAATGAAGATGTCCCCTAGCCATTGGTGCTCAGAGCCTTAAAATTTTTCAGCACAGCCTACCCTTTTTTTTTTTTTTCTTTACTTACCACAATCCATACATTTCCATCTATTTTTCATAGACTCCACACTACATTTATGTAATTAATTCATCAACTCAGTTGTCTTTTAGAAATACTCCAAGAACCCCTATAATAATTTTCTAAAACATTATTCCTCTTTGGTCTCCCTAATTACTCAGCATCATTTACTTAACATTTCATTCATACATGTTGATCAAATTCTCGAGCTAGCTTTAACAATTATAATCACTTCTGTTATTTTTACAATTGCTCATCAACTCCCCTACTCTACCACACAGCACCAGACACTAATGACACAAACTCGAACAACACAGAAATTTAAATTTATTCCAGCATCAGTTAGAAACTTACCTGAGAGGGTGGTCAATCTCCCCCTTGATCCTCATCTTCATCATCCTCTTCTTCTTCTTCCTCCTCCTCATCATCTGATGGATTAGGCTCTCTGTATGGCCATTTTTTCTTGCAAGTAGTTTGACACTCAGGAAATTTTTCTGGAGCCAGCTTATGAAATGCATGAGCAAGATAAGTATACATTTCATAAGAATCAATTTTGAAGGAGTTGAAGTCAGCCCTCTGCTTTTGCAGTTCTGATAACTCATCTTGGTTCTGAGTCTGACTTGGTATATCATCCATAGGCTCATTTGGCGGAGGAAATGATGGAACTTCAGGTGCCTTACCCGTGTCTTTCTTCTTTGGTTTTCCAATGGTTGCAGCAGTTATTGGCCTAGGCACATGAATAGGAGAGTCACCTTCTATTACTACTCCTGCGGCTTCGGTAATGCGTTGAATGAGGCATGGAAATCCTAATGTCATTCTTGATGAGTATACAAATTTTGATATACCCTTGGATAATAAAGTGCCCAAATCAACTTGCTCTTTGGTGATAAGGCAATGAATCATCACTGCTCTATCCACCGTTACTTCTAAAAAGTGAGTGGTTGGAAGGATGGTATGATTGATGAATTCTAACCATCCCCTAGCCACAGGAATAAGATCTGCTCGAGCTAGCTGATTTGGTCGGCCTTGTTTGTCCCTCTTCCAGTTTGCCCCTGGTCTACAAATTTCCCGAAGTGTTGTTTGCAGCTGCTGATCCCCCTTCAACCGTGCACAATACCCATATGGAGATCTTTCTGGATTGACTTCTAGATTCAGCACCGTCTCCACCATTGCAGAGCTAAAGTCAATCTCATTTCCTCTGAGGAAGCTCCTGAACTCCCTTTCTTTAGTTCTTTCATATTGCCAAGCGTTTGCATAGAATTCTAGAACCCTTTGCATTCCCGCAATTCTGGGGGGTGAACAGACTAGCTCCCACCCTCTTCGAGCAATTTCCTCTTGGATTTCTGGAAATTCCCCCTCTCTAAACGCGAAGCCAATTTCCGGGATGATAGATTTGTTCACTACCACTGAATTGTAGTAGTCTTCATTTTCTTTCGTCCGGAAACGATGAGAGTAATAGGAGGGAGAAGCAGCCACTTCCTTTCCTTTTCTCTTCTTGGATGATGGTGCCATTTCCTGGAAACAAAATCAAACCAATACAGGAAGCCAAAATGACAGTAACACCATTTAGCTTTGTTAGCTTAATAGAGAAGAAGTAATAACCTTCGTTCCTACTATCCATCTCTCACAATAGAGCACTTGTTCAATGAATCAAATGATATTTTCTCCAACACCAAACTTAGAATTTTGCAAAAAATTCTAAGCTAAGTACTAGTGATAATCATTTCTATCAGCACTTTTTAAATTTTCAGCCCAATATATCAATCGATAATCACTAAAGGCTCTATATTTTATTCTATTCAAACTATCATTCACTAACTCAGCATTATTCATAATATCATTAAATTCCTAATAAGATTACATATGAACATGCTTCATAGTCAATGAAAATTTTACCTTTAATAAAGATGACCCAAAAAATTTAGATGGTGTTGTACGTGTGCATACGAAGCTGTTGTGTGTAGCTGTGTAGTGAGAGTTTGGAGGAGTGGAAGTTTAGGTAGATGAAGTGAAGTGAAGGTAAGGGATGAGAAAGAATGAAGAAAATGAGTTGGATACAGGGCATTTTAATGCTGCCCGAAGCACTCCCCTGTCAGGCAAGAGGCGCGAAATTCTCGCGCCCAATTTCGGGAAGGCGCGAAGCGCCAAGAGGAGGGAGAGAGAGTCGGGCGCAAGGCGCCAAAATTCGGGACCACCATGCGCGAAGCGCCCTCTTGTGGAAGACCAGGCGCGAGGCGCCACAAGTGTGGCTCCACCTGTGTGATTCTGTCTTTCGGGCGCAGGGCGCCTTGCTAGCGCGTGGCGCGCGATCGATCGGGAAGAGGGGGCGCGATGCGCCATCCAGGCGCTAAACGCCACGAATCACATCTTGCTTCGATCTGGTTCTGTCTCTAGGGCGCTTTGCGCTTGGGGGGCGCGATGCACTACGGAAGAAATGTGAGGGAGGGCGTTAGGCGCCATTAGGGCGCTAGGCGCCAGAGAGATAGGAGAACTTTCTTCTTTTTTTTTTTTCTTGAACGAATTGAATGAATAAAAAAAAAACTAATAACATGAGTAAAATTAAATAAAAGGATACTCAATTGGGTTGCCTCCCAATAAGCGCTTCTTTAACGTCACTAGTTTGACGTATGATTTTCTCAGGTGATTGTTTGAACCGAGACAAGTCGGTCAATTTCTCCCCCAAAATAATGTTTTAATCTTTGTCCATTCACAGTGAACTTTCTTTCAGATTTGGGGTCCATAATCTCTACATGCCCATAGGATGAAACCTTGGTGACAGTGAATGGTCCTGACCATCTTGTCTTCAATTTTCCTGGGAACAACCTTAATCTTGAATTAAATAAAAGAACTTGTTGTCCAGGTTCAAATTTCCTTGGAGTGATCTTCTTGTCATGCCACCTCTTGGTTTTCTCCTTATACAACTTAGCATTATCATAAGCTTGACTACGGAATTCGTCAAGTTCATTGAGCTGTAGTAATCTTTTGTCATTTGCCAATTTCAAATCAAAATTCAAAAATTTTATAGCCCAAAATGACTTATGTTCAAGTTCAACAGGCAGATGACAAGATTTACCATATAGAAGTTGATAAGGAGACATACCAATTGGTGTTTTGAATGCAGTTCTATAGGCCCAAAGAGCATCATCAATTTTCCTTGACCAATCCTTCCTCGAAGCATTTACCATTTTTTCCAGGATTCTCTTCAATTCCCTATTGGAAATTTCAGCTTGTCCACTTGTTTGAGGATGGTATGGGGTGGCTACCTTGTGCTTGACTCCATATTTTTGCAGAAGGCTCTCCAATTGTTTATTGCAGAAGTGACTTCCACCATCACTAATCAAGGTTCTAGGAACTCCAAACCTTGAAAAGATCATCTTTCTGAGAAAATTCACTACCACCTTTGCATCATTAGTGGGAGAGGCAATTGCTTCAACCCATTTGGACACATAATCCACTGCTACGAGGATGTACACATTGGAGTAGGAGGATGGAAAGGGACCCATGAAATCTATTCCCCACACATCAAATAAATCAACCTCAAGAATAAATCTTTGAGGCATTTCATGCTTTCTTGATAAATTCCCAGTTCTTTGGCACCTATCACATCTCTCCACAAAGGCTCTTGCATCCTTAAAAATGGTTGGCCAATACAACCCACTTTGCAAAACCTTGGATGCAGTTCTTTCTCCACTAAAATGTTCACCATATTCTGAACCATGACAATGCCACAAAACACTATATACTTCTTCCTCTGGGATGCACCTTCTGATTACTCCATCATTACACCTTTTAAACAAATAAGGTTCATCCCATAAAAAGTACCTAGCATCATGCATGAATTTCTTTTTCTGATTTCCATTCATTTCACTTGGAACCCTTCCCCCAGCTTTATAGTTTGCCATGTCAGCAAACCATGGTGACACTTGTATAGCTAGGAGTTGTTCATCTGGAAACTCTTCATTCACTGGAACCTTAATCACTTGTTCCTCTCCATGTGTAATCCTTGACAAGTGGTCTGCCACCAAATTTTCTGAGCCTTTCTTGTCTCTTATCTCAATATTGAACTCTTGTAGCAACAACACTCATCTGATCAGTCTTGGCTTTGCATCCTGTTTACTCATCAAATACTTAAGAGCAGAATGATCAGTGTAGACTATTACTTTTGAACCAACCAAATAAGATCTGAATTTATCAAAAGCAAAGACTACAGCCAATAATTCCTTCTCTGTTGTTGCATAATTTTTATGTGCATCATTTAACACACGACTTGCATAATAAATCACATGCAACAACTTGTCCTTTCTTTGTCCTAAAACAGCCCCTATTGCAAAATCACTTGCATCACACATTAATTCAAAGGGTAAGGACCAATCAAGAGGGGAAATTATTGGTGCAGTGACAAGCTTGGTTTTGAGAGTTTCAAAGGCATGCATGCATTCATTGTCAAAGTTAAATTGTGAATCTTTCATTAAAAGACAACTTAAAGGTTTTGCAATTTTTGAAAAGTCTTTTATGAACCTTCTATAGAATCCAGCATGACCCAAGAAACTCCTCATTGCCTTGACATTCATAGGAGGGGGTAATCTTTCAATCACCTCCACCTTGGCTCTATCAACTTCAATACCTTTGGAAGAAACTCGGTGTCCAAGAACAATACCCTCTGTTACCATAAAATGACATTTTTCCCAATTTAAAACGAGGTTTGTTTCTTGACACCTCATTAAAACCAAAGATAGATGTTTGAGACAAGACTCAAATGAATCACCAAAAACAGAAAAATCATCCATAAATACCTCAATGAATTTTTCTACCATATCAGAGAATATAGAAAGCATGCACCTTTGGAAAGTGGCGGGTGCATTGCACAACCCGAAAGGCATTCTTCGATAGGCAAAGACTCCATAAGGGCATGTGAAAGCTGTCTTCTCTTGATCTACAGGATCTACTGCAATTTGATTGTAGCCTGAATATCCATCCAGGAAGCAGTAATATGGATGACCCGCCAATCTCTCCAACATTTGATCAATGAATGGTAGTGGAAAGTGATCTTTCCTAGTAGCCACATTTAGTCTTCTATAATCAATGCACATTCTCCACCCAGTGACTGTCCTTGTAGGAATTAACTCATTGTTTTCATTCTTCACCACAGTGATGCCACCTTTCTTTGGTACCACTTGTACGGGACTCACCCAAGGGCTGTCAGAAATGGGATAAATAATTCCAGCATCCCATAACTTCACTACTTCTTTCATGATGGGGTTGAGTCTTCTTTGAGGTTGCACCACTGGTTTTGAGTCTTCTTCCATGAGGATTTTGTGCATGCACATGGTTGGACTAATCCCCTTGAGGTCACTAAGCTTCCATCCAATTGCCCCTTTATGCTTCTTCAATACTTCCAATAATTCTCCTTCCTCTTTTTCATTTAGTGAAGCATTGATTATCACAGGATAAAACTCATTATTTCCTATGAAAGCATATTTAAGAGATGGAGGCAATGGTTTTAATTCGGGCTTTGTAAGTTCTTGCTTCTCACTCTTTTTCTTCAATAATAGCTCCTCTGTTTCTTGTGGGGTTAAGGGAGAATTTGACATATTGGGCTGTTCTTGGTCTTTCTCATTATTTTCTTCCACCAAGGCTACTGTTTCTATATCATCTTCCCACGTTAATGCGAACACTTCTTCTACCAAGGGATCTATTGTGTCTAACCTCATACAACTTTCTTGGTCCACTGGAAATTTCATAGTGTTGAAAACATTAAAGACTACCTTTTCATCATGCACCCTTAATGTCAACTCACCTTTTTGCACATCAATTAAAGCTCTTCCAGTGGCCAAGAATGGTCTCCCAAGGATAATAGGAGTGTCTTCATCTTCCTCCATATCAAGCACCACAAAATCTGCAGGAAAAATAAACTTATCAACCTTGACTAGTGCATTCTCTACAACACCAAAGGGGAACTTGATTGAACGATCAGCAAGTTGCAGAGAAATAGAGGTTGGCTTTACTTCCTCAATATTTAACTTCTTCATTATGGACAAAGGCATGAGGTTTATACTTGCTCCCAAATCACATAAGGCCTTCCCAATGGTCAAACTTCCAATAGTGCAAGGAACATAAAACTTCCCAGGATCTTTTAATTTTTGAGGGATCTTCTTTTGAATGACAGCACTACATTCCTCCGTTAGCATCACTGTTTCATCCTCCTTGAGAGTTTTCTTCCTTGATAGCAAATCCTTCATGAACTTGGTATATAAAGGCATTTGCTCGAGAGCTTCAGCAAATGGGATATTTATTTGTAACTTCCTAAATATGTCCAAGAACTTTGAGAATTGCTTTTCCTGGTTTTGTTTTTGAAGTCTTTGAGGATATGGGAGCCTTGGTTTGTATGGAGCAACTTGAACTTCTTCCTTCTTTTCTTCCTACATGGGTACTTCTTTTTCTCTCTCTTCAATTATGGGAAGTTCTTTTTCTTTTTGCTTTTCCCGTACCTCCACTTTTTCTTTCTTTTCTTTTTTTTGCTCCTTAATTGTTTTTCCACTCCTCAATTGAATAGCCTTACAAAGTTCTTTAGGATTTGGTTCTGTGTTACTTGGAAAAATCCCCGCAGGCCTCTCAGAGAGTTGTTTAGCTATTTGACCCACTTGTACCTCCAAGTTCCTTATAGAAGCCTCTTGATTTTTGAAGTTAGCCCTTGTCTCCTGCATGAAACTTGAGGTTTGTTGCACAAAGGTAGAAGTGGATTGAGTGAGTTTCTTGTTGGTGTATGTCCTAGAGGGCCAATCATAGTTGCGTATTTATTATGATATTGTGACATTATATGAGGCATTGTTTTCATTAATTGTTTATTTATTTTAATAAACATTATGATGTCCTTAGAATGGAATAAAGATTAGGTACATAACCTAATAGTGAGACTCCATTCTTAAATGTCCCTAGTCAAGTATTACTGTAAACAACAGGACAACAGTAATACGTTGAGACTAGTATGTGTATGGACTGATAACCTTTTCTCACAGGTTATGGATATGTGATATCAAGTCTGCACATAGGTATATATGGTGATATATATTGGACTGACCCGCTTTGAGAACACTACATGGATAGTAATGTGAATGTCATAAGTGATTCTCATAGTGATGATGGTACATGTAGTCCTTCGACTTGAAGTTATTGCAATCCGCTACATGAGAAACTGTATGTTTTAATATCGTCAAACGTTATCCGTAACAGGATAATTATAAAGTCGATTATTGGATATATCATGAATCATGTATGCAGATGTGAGTAACGTAGATAGGATTTGTCCCTCTCACATTACGAGAGATATATCTGTGGACCCCTTGATGAGTAGGACTGGGTAAATGCATGGCCGTGCTGAAATGAATTAATGTGTGACATTAATCTCATTTAGTTTTATCAGTCTACTCGGTAATCAAGAAACTAACGATTTAACTATACAAGATGACTAATTCCATGCTTGTGTTAAATCTAGATATCTGGACAAAGGGATTGAATTGTACAATAACATCGATCACGTAAAGGTTATGTCAAACCGTTGACTTCCTTATAACTTGGGTAACAGTGATGTGTTGCTAGATACCGCTCACTGTTTATATTATTAAATAAGATTTAATAATATTGCCAACGTTATAAGAACCTATAGGGTCACACACTAAAGCAGTTTTAAATTGATGCTTAATTAGATTAAATTAGTGTGACTAATTTAATTGCATTGGGCTTGCATCAGATGGGCCCAATAAGGCACAAACTAGGTTTAAGTTTTCTATGAGATGAGAGTGGAGTGTTGGCTATAAATAGCAACACATATGAGCCTAGCCTCACACACACAAGAATTTGGAATTCTCACTCTCTCACTCAGAGAAAGCTAATCCTTGTTTTCTCTGAAATTCACTACTAGCATAGAGAGTCTCAGAGGAGCATCAAGGTGGACGTGTGACGACCACGGCTGCTGTGTGGACTTCTAAAGGTTGCCGCTGCTACTGCGTCGGAAGGATTGACATAGCTCATTTCGTGTAGCTGCCACGCTTCAACAGGTATATCAAATATGATCTATGATATTTCACAAGGGTCTATGGGAGGGAATTGCATGTAAATTTTTTTTTGTTTTCCGCTGCTTCTATATGCATGATTTCCCAACATTTCTCCATAGCAATCTCCAATGAAGTTGGTTTAGGGGGGCCACCTTGTGGAGGAATGAATGGGGGTTGTTGATTTGGAACATTGAATTGCTTCTGCCCTTGATTACCCCACCCAAAATTTGGATGATTCCTCCACCCAGGATTATAAGTTTTGGAATATGGATCATTTTGTTGCCTTGGAGGGTTCCCCATGTAGTTCACTTGCTCCGGTAACGTTTCTTTGAAAAGATCACATTCTTCATTCTTATGAGCTCCACCACAAAGTTCACAAGATGAATTTGGAGGTCCTACTGCAGCAACTTGCATTTGTCCCATTTGCTTTGTGAGTGTAGCTAGTTGTTGAGACATCATCTTATTTTGTGCCAAGAGAGTATTCAATGTGTCCAACTCCATCATACCTTTCCTTAATGGAGTTCGATCACTTGGACATAAGAAGTTATTCTTAGCCATTGTCTCAATCAACTCTAAAGCTTCTTCAGGAGTCTTTCTATGAAGAGATCCTCCAGCACTTGCATTAATCATGGCTCTTGAACTTTGAGAAACCCCATCATAGAATGTCTGAATTTGCAGCCAGTCAGGGATTGCATGGTGTGGACATTTTCTGAGCATCTCCTTGTATCTTTCCCATGCCTCATAGAGTGACTCTCCCTCCTTTTGAGCAAATGAATTTATGTCATTCCTCAACTTGGCTAGCTTCTGAGGAGGGAAATACTTAGCTAGAAATTTGCTAACTAAGTCATCCCACGTACTGATGCTTTCCAGTGGCTGTGATTGCAACCATAGTTTAGCTCTGTCCCTAAGAGAGAAAGGAAAGAGCCTCAACTTGATTGCATCTGAACTCACACCATTGCTCTTGATCGTATCACATAACTGGAGGAAAGTAGCTAAGTGAACATTGGGATCATCAAGAGCTCCTCCACTAAATTGTTCTTGTTGCACCAATTGAATGAGTGAAGGTTTGAGCTCAAAGTTATTTGCTTGCACTGGTGGTGGGACAATACTATTACCACACCCATTAGTGGTAGGTGTGGCATAGTCTCCCAGAGTTCTCCTTGGTCCATTACCGTCTTCTGCCATCTCCGCTCTTTTCTTAGCTTTTCTCAACTTCCTCAAGGTCCTTTCGATTTCAGGATCGAAGTATAGAGCCGTTGGTGCTATTTTGCATGCAAAACAAACACCAAACTAAATGAAAGTGAGATACGGCACTCCCAACGTCACAGTGAAGGGAGTGCAAAGGTAAATAAATAAAAGAGAGAAAAAAAATTATCTAATTTAGAAATCACTCAATTACTCTAATTGTCGGTTTCAATTAATCCCTGGCAATGGCGCCAAAAACTTGATAGGGTCTCGGCAAGTGCACCGAATCGTTCAAGTAATAAAAACCACGATGAGTGGGTATCGTTCCCACGAGGATTAAAGAACCGAGCAAAAATTTCTTAAAGTAGATTTCTAATTAGACGAATCTGGTAATGAATGAACATATAATCTAAATTCAAAAGGCTATTAAATGTAACAAGACAGTAAAAGTTTAATGAAAAATTCAATTGATAAAAGGTTAGGGAATCGGGTTCACGTATTTTCTGAAATTAATAAAACAATTGCTTGCCTTTAAATTTTAAAGCTTCAATTCAATGAACGAATCTTAGGTTGTCAATTCCAATTCCTTGGTAATTTAACACTTTTTCTATGAACAATCAGTCAATCCCTTGATCAAATCATTTCAAAGAAAAGAAAATATTTATATTGATTCAAAAGTTCACAAAAATCTTAATTCTATTCCTAGAAATTAATCTTTTTGGCAATTTCCCTTAAGCTAATTCACAAATTTATTTTCCCAAATAAACACATAAATCCAAGATAAGTTGAAAAGTGATTTTTCAATCCTCAGAACAACACAATACAAATAAGGTAATTGCTTAAATTGAATTAATAAAATTTAAAGGTTCACAAATATAAAATTAATTCATAGTAATACGATCCCCTTCACCCTAACAAAGAAATTAGTTGCTCATAATCAAAGTAAACAAAACATAATAATCGAAAGAAAACATTTTGAAGAACGAATAACTGATTTTATTGAAAAACAGAGTAAAACAGAGTACTGGACTAAGTGAAGTAAAAACCAAGATTATCTGAGCTACCATTCTAGTCCTATATATAACCAGATAGTCCTAGAATTCAAATTGTATCTATCCCTAAAACAAAGGGATTTTTGTTTAAAGATAACTCAGAATTATACAAAATAGATCTGCATTTGAATTTGATCCTAAATTATAGCACACTTTCGGAATTAGTTATGGTGCAGTGGTTCCAATTTCTCCGGGCGCGAAGCTTTGGTCCACGCATGGCGCGGCAAGATGAAGGCTCTCAGGGCGCAGGGCGCCACACGGGCACGGGGCGCCACACGGGCGCGGGGCGCCTGGTGGAGGATTCCTTTTCTGGCGCAATGCGCCTGGGGGAAGCGATGCGTTGGCCATGCTGGGCAAGATCACGAGGTGCTGCTTCGAGGGCGCAGGGCGTCCATTGGGCGCGACGCGCAAAGCGCCCTGCCCGCGCACGGCGCCAGCCTCTCTCCTATTTCCATTTCCATTCTGAGTTTGAGGAGCTGCGCGTGAGTGAGGCGCAAAGCGCCTCAAATTGATTTCTTTTGTGACTCGACGTGCATCTCCAGGAGTCATTTATTCGCCAATTACTTGCATAATTCCTGAAATTTTCACCAAAATAATACCAAAAACGTAATATAACCCAAGAAAATCCAATTTATTCTAAAAACACTTAATTTATTCTAAAAACACACTGAAACTAATTAAAACTAACACACTTTCTTAGAATTTAAACTACAAAATTAAATAAAGATGCCAAGGCATCAAACATCATTACCAGTATCTGCTACATCAGGCATCTGAGTCTTAGGAGTTGGATCAAGATCAACCAAACCATCAGGAGTCTTCGAATTCTCTGCCTTGTCAATGTCTTCAATGGTCTGAACCTCCAAAAAAACAACATCACGACTTCGGATGAGCTTCTTCTCAACAGGATCATAAAATCTATAGCCAAATTCATCATGGCCATAACCAATGAAGATGCACTGCCTTGTCTTGATATCTAACTTGGACCGTTCATCTTTCGGCACATGTACAAATGCTTTGCACCCAAAAACACTTAGGTGATCATAGGAGACATCCCTCCCATACCAAACTCTGTTAGGAACATCTCCTTGCAAAGCAACAACAGGAGATAAATTTATAACATGTGCAACAGTATATAAAGCCTCACCCCAAACAGATCCAGGTAACTTTGCTTCAGAAAGCAAACATCTGACTCTCTCCATCAATGTCCTGTTCATTCTTTCTGCCAAGCCATTGAGCTGAGGAGTCTTTGGGGGTGTCTTCTGGTGTCGAATGCCCTGCTCCTTGCAGTAGTCATCAAAAGGTCCAATAAATTCGCCACCATTATCAGTGCGGATACACTTCAGTTTCTTCCCTGTTTCTCTCTCAGTGGAAGCCTGAAATTGTTTGAAAACACTGAGTACCTGGTCTTTAGACTTCAAAACATAAACTCAAAGCTTCCTTGAATGATCATCGATAAAAGTCACAAAATAAAGTCCATCACCAAGGGTCTTAGTCCTCATCGGACCACAAAGATCAGAATGCACCAATTCAAGCAACTCTGATTTCCTAGAAGGAGGATGACTCTTTAAAACAACCCGGTTCTGTTTCCCAGCCAAGCAATGAGCACCTTTCTTCAATTTAGCACAAGTCACACCTGAAATAAAATTATTCTTCACCAGGGAGTTTAACCCCTTCTCACTAATGTGACCAAGCCTCTTATGCCATAAATCTGATGAACCATCACAATCAACAACATTTATGTCATCAATAAAAACAGAAGCATTCATCCAGTACAAACGAGAACACTTCTTACCTCGTGTCATCACCATAGAACCTTTAGAGAGTTTCCACTTACCACCACCAAAAGTACTGACATAACCTTCATCATCAAAAGTACCAGTGGAAAATAGATTCAACCTGACATTTGGTGCATGCTTGACATTATTCAAAGTCAACTTGGTGCCAATGTTGGTTTCTAAGCAAACAGTACATGTACCAATCACCTTTGAAGTGTCTTCATTACCCATCCTCAACACGCCAAAATTGCCTGGAGTGTAGGATGAAAAGAATTCTTTGTTTGATGTCACATGATGACTGGCACCTGTATCTGCAATCCAACTAGAGTCATCATAAGCAACATTAATTAAATTCTTGTCACAAACAATAACAAGATCATCCCCAGAAGTGGTAGCAACACGATCATCATTCTCATCATTCTTTTCTTTCTTCTTGCCTTTGTCTTTCTTCAGCTTGTAGTAAAAATTCTGAAGATGGCCCTTTTTACCACAGTAGTCACACTCATAATTTTTGTACTTGGACTTTGATTTACTTCTGTGCTTGCTTTTGCTTCTCTGACCATTTCTCGAGTCTTTGCCTTTATTTCTCCCCTGTTTTCAGTAAACAAAACTTCTGACTGTGAAGAGGATACCTGCTGAGTCTGTCTTCTGACTTCTTCATTTAAAACAGCAGTTTTTACAAAATCCATAGTCACAATACCACCAGGAGCAGAACTAGACAAAGTAACACGAAGGTTCTCCCAAGAATCAGGAAGTGTATTTAACAACCAAAGTCCCAAAATTTCATCTTCAAATTTAACACCCATGCTAGACAACTGATCAAATACACCTTGAAATTCACTCAAGTGATCAGAAATAGAAGTACCTTCTTTATATATCAGATTCATCGCCTGCTTCAACAAAAACAATTTGTTATTCCCAGACTTGGAGGCATATAAAGTTTCAAGCTTCTCCCATAAAGTCCTAGCATGTGCTTCATTGGCAATATGATTTAAAACATTATCATCTACCCATTGTCGGATATAGCCGCAAACCATTTCATGCTCAAAAGCCCATTCTTCTTCATATTTATTCTCCGGTTTTTCAGTACCAAACACCGGCAAATACAACTTTTTCACAAAGAGTAGATCCCTCATCTTGCCTTTCTATCTGTGGTAATTAGTGTCGTTCAAACAGATCATTCTACCATAATTAGGCTCCATCGTTCAATCAAGAAAATAACCCAGAAAAATTAACAAGCTCTGGTACCAGCTGTTGGGAAAGGTACCAGAAAAATAATTGATCACAGCGGAATAAAACCTTTCCCTCTTGAATGAACCTGTGAGGAACGTAATATGCAGTAGACCAAATAGACAATATTTCCAAAGTGCAAAAATAAACAGTAACAGCCAGAGAGAGTGCACACCAATATTTTTAGTGTGGAAAAATCCCCAAATGACAGGGACAAAAACCACGGGACCTAGTCCAGAAAATATTCCACTATAAAATTATCCACAGTACAGCCAATGACCTCCACAAAATAGGTTCTACAACAATGACCTACTCTCTACCAAAATAGTGGAAATAAATTATCTAACCAGTGAAAATAAATCACCTAGACAGGTATAAATCGGCTAGCCAAACAGTGAAAGAGTAAAGGTCCGAATATACCAGGTGAAAGACCACAACACCAGGAACAAGTGGCTGAAATTTCATAAAAAACGGAGCTCGAATGAAGCTCCGATCTGAACTGGAAAAATGAAGAAACGCTGCTGCAGTTCTTCGCTTGCTCTCGGGCTCTCTGTTCTCTCACTCTCTCTAAAGTGTATGTGTGTGTTGTTGAAAATTGAAAAGAAGAATTAAATGGCACAAAGTGCCTTGACTTTTCAACACTCCATTTTTTTTCTTTTAAATAATAATAATAAAGTAAACAAATGGGCCAAAGAAGTGTGGAGGCCCACACAACACATGGTATATCCACAAATTAATTAATCCATTTTTAGCGAGATTGTAAAAGTTGATGTTTACTATGAACGTGATTAATATTAAGAAATTTTAATTTAACGTGTGTAACGATGAGGGGATTGTGTGTATTGTGCATGGAAATTCGTGTAAGAGTTTTGTTTGTAATCTATTCTTATATGTGTGTAAAAAAATATTAAATTGTGTGTATCATTTTAGAACATTCAGAAACTATATACCTCTTTCATTTTTTCATTTTCATCTATGTCCATTAATTCAACGTGTTCGTTGTCCACCATCTGATAAAAAAAAGTTAAAGTTGCGCATCTTCCATACGTGATCAACTTCTTTGAATTACACTCAGCACAGAAACAAAAAAGAATTGAACAAAAAATAATGGCAGTCATGTCTTCCATCGAATGAGCATAAAAGATATAATAATATAGAAAGGTTCAGTTCATAAAAATAAGAAACAAAGAGTAACACAACCATGAAGGGACATGAGTCGTGTGACTACTTGTTTTTATTTGTTTTGTAAAATGCGTGTGGGATATGTTGCTGTCATTATTGGAGCGCGAGTGAGACAAGAAAAAAAGGGTATATCTGATTTCATTTGCCCACCAAAAAATGTAGTGGGTTTATCAATAGGTTGTATCAATATTGAGTCTACACCAAACATTTTTGAAGTATAATGATGTAATATCACATATACATATAGCACACATCCTGTAATATGGATAGCACATGTTGGATACAAGTTAGACGTATTTTTGTTGTACTTCAAGCATTATTGATAATAATGTAAGTTTAGTTGTTTTGGATATCCATGTTGGGCTCGATATCAACAAGGAGGTGACAGATCCTAAAATATTTAAAACATGGATGTATATCTTTTTCTCTTAATACAAGTACAAACATAATTTAATCATATGGAGAATATATATATGTTAATGTAATTCCTCATTTGGTTTTGATAATAACAAAACTCATGTAACTTTGTGAGTTGTATTGAGAAGTTATAGTATAAATGATTGTAATAGGATGAGAAAGTTTCTTTGTATTGAGAAACCATTGTGAGAAAGTAAGTGAGAGATGCTTCGTGTATTGTATTGAAACAATTGTAATATTTGTAATAGAAGCATAGTTAATAGGATTAGTTGTGTATTAGGATTATATAATGTATAATCTTTGTAATACATATGAGAAAGTCGAGCAGAATTTCAGAAGCTGGAAGAATTTCAGAAGCTGGAAGAGGTCCAGAACATGGTTCAGAAACTTAATGAGTTTCTGATACGTGTTCAGAAAGTTACTCAGAAACTTAATGAGTTTCTGGTTGAGAAAGCCAATGTCAGAACTGAGTTGAATGTTGAATATTAGGTTCTGATGTATATTTGTTTTAGTGCATGTGTATGGAAAGTAGAAAATTATATTTTGCACATGTTAGAAAAGGGAATTAAGTTTAAAATGTAAATGGATAAAACCTTATCCATATTAGCTTTCCCGCCAAGTTAATATAGCTGTTAATGACAGCTGTGCATTTTCAATTTAAAAGAGCTCTCTATAAAAAGAGTGTATCGAGTTGTAATTGATGATATATACAATTGGAATGATATAGCACAGAAAAAGAAAAAGATCAGAGTGATAAAAAAATCATCTGAGAGAGAAAAGAAAGAGCTTAAAAGGAAGATAAATCTGAGAGAGAAACTCAGATACATTTGAAAAGGCAAGAAAAGAGTTGTAAGCTAAGAAAAGAAAAGAAGAGAGAAAAGAAGGCTCAAGAAAGGGAGATCAGGATAAAGTTCTGATTCCAATTTGAAGATTGAAGAAGAGAAGGAGTTTCTGAAGTTAAAGATTTCAGAAGCTGATCAAGCTCAAAGAGTTTGAGATTTAGAGAAACCGGATCAGAAGATAATTGAAGTCAATTTCTCAAGGAAGTCGTTCATAGAAAGGGTGATCATAAGCAAGGTTCTGAAAAGTCCTTGGTGTGATTCAAGGCAGGAAAATATTTCCAGAGGGGATACTTGGAGAGTGGAAAATCTTTATAAGGGGATATTCTAAAGTGTCGAACCTGAGAAGGTTGCAAAATATATATTTGTATTGATACCTGTGCTTTCTGGTGCATTTCTAGTGGAACTCAGTCTTTGAAAGATTGAAGAATTGGATGTAGGCTCACATTGGCCGAACCAGTATAAAATTGGTCCAATCTCTCTAACCTTTCACTATTTGCATTAATTGTTTTGATTGCTAAGAAACTGTGTTTATAATCTGATATTGTTTATTTCTGATTGAATATCTCAAGAACAAACTTGAAACAACAATCTGAAAGTTAAAGAAACTAAAGCTAAAGGAATCTTTACGTGTTTAACTTTCTGGTATATGATATTTGTTATTTGGGTAATTGAAATCCGAAATAAACAATTTAAAGAACATATTACAGAAAGAGAAATTAGTGTTTTGAAATCTGTAACTAGTTTTCTCAAGAACACTTTCTTAAGAAACTGTGTTTTGTTCTCTGCATAATTGTTGCTTAGATTTCTGATTGTATTTGAAAGACATATCATATTGCATGTTGTTGATTGATTTGTTTGTGAAATAATTGTTCAGAAACATATTGATTCTGAAACAAGATTCTGATGAGATTCTGAAGGGAGTTCAGAAAGCTAGATAAGAAAGTGTATTCAGAAAGTGTTATTTTTCTGAATGAGTTATTTCTGATATTGTTTTGATTGTTGAGAAAACTTGATATCTAAAGTTGTGTGATATTTGTGATTAATAATCCGCTGTGCAAAATAAATCATTGTTATTGGCATATTGATTTCTGTGTATGTCATATAATTGATTAAGAATTCTGATATCACAAATAACATTTTTGATTCTTATTGTTTTGACTAATTCTTGACAAGTTCAAAGACTTGATCAATCTTTGAGATTTGCAGAAGTGTTAGAATAATAAAGAAGAAGTTGCAAAAAGTGTACACAACCAATTCACCCCCCTCTTGAATTGTGTGAGCATAACTTGAAGGTGTTTCTCAAAGAGATATCTCACATCATCAATATATATATATATAGTTACGACCAAATTATAGTCTTATATCTTAGTGAGGGGCATATATTCTCCTAAAGATTAGTATGGCAGTATGGGTGTGTTTGGATGTTGTTACGGAATGAAAATAAATATATAATTTTATTTGTCATCTATTTGCTAGTTTATAAGATGGGAAAAAAGATATTCGTATCCGAGACAAATATGTCTCCGTAATTTTTTTACCTCTATATAGATAGAATGAAGAGATAAAGACAAGAAATACAAACATTTTATAATAGTATTCCTACATTATCTGCATTTGACAATGGCTTAATGAGTAAACTCGTCTTCGATTCAGTATTTATTGGTTTGACTTTTACCCAGCCTTTTTTAGGGGTTTTGGTATCATAAGTATGTGGCGCAATAACAAGATGACATGTGATATATATATATTCCACCTCACTTTATATTTTATAATAATTTTTTATTTCTAAAATAGTTAAATTAAATAAATAAAATACATTTACATAAACAACCCTCTAAAATAATTACCCGTCCTCCTTCTTGAGCCTAGCCTTCTCCATCCCTAAGTTCCCTAAGTTGTCGCCGCCTCGCTCCAACCCCATTGTTGTCGTCTCCAACCACCCTGATGCCATCGTCTCATGCTCCTGCTTCGATTCGGGAGGGATTGAAGCTTCGCCGGTACGAACATCATCATCTCTGATCCCGGCTTGATCGGATTCGATTCGGAATTGGATCGGGAACTGGAAATGGAGGAATATGATCTTGAACCCGTTGTTGGAATCACTGAGGAAGTTTTTTCCTTCACCATGAATATTGCTATGCACCCCGAGACTTCGTTGGATTTTTCTATTGAGGAAGAAGATGACCCCAGGATAAACCTCGCCTCTGTTTCTTTTCTTTCTAGAGTTAAACATCAAATTAGTCATCCACTCTGCATGCATGAATCAAATTAGTCCTCCACTTTAATTTTTGTTCAAAATAGTCCTCCACTTTACAATATGTGAATCAAGTTAGTCCTCCATTTATTTTTTATGTTATAACTCCGTTAATTTATGCTGAAATGAACTGTTTATTGCTAACTTTGCAAGTACCATATAATCCTAGAAATTCATAACTCTTATAATTCCTTCAATTTACTTGTTTTGAATCAAAATAGTTCTCTTTAAATAAGAGTGGATGATTATTTTGATTTAAAACAAGTAAAATGGAGGACTAATATGAATTATATGTATTTATAGGGTTACATGTCACTTGTCAAGTTGGTATTAAACAGTCCATATTAGCAGAAGTTAATAAGTTAATAGAGTTATAAAAAATAATGCCAGGAGGACTAACTTGATTCACATATTGCAAAGTGGAGGACTATTTTGATCAAAAATTAAAATGAAGAAATATTTTGATTCACGCATACAAAGTGGAGGACTAATTTGATGTTTAACTCTTCTTTCTAATTGCATCAAATCACAACTTAATTGTTACACATTTCAAATTTTATATTTTGCTTACCGTCATTGATTTAGGTGAATTGTATCATATTATAAAAACTCTATCTTCTTAATTGTAGATAATAATTTGCTAGTGTTCCGTTCAATTCTTTCCACTTTCTAACTGCAACTCGTGTGCCATATTCTACTTTTAGATTTCGATATGTCTAATGCCCAAGAGGAGCATGCTATGGTCATTGAGAGACTCACTCCTAGATTGGTTGCACTCAGAATTGAGTTGTGTCCTTGCCATATGAGTGAAAGCTATTTATGGAAAGTCTATTTTGTGCTTTTGCATTCCAAGCTTAATAGACAAGATGCTGCCATTTTATCTACATCCCAGGCGGTGCGAGAGTTGGCAAATTAGGGATGGAGAAGAGGTGGATGGATCTGATTAGAGGGTCAGTGAGGATTGTTTATGTAAATATAATTTATTTTGTTTATTTAATTTAATTATTTTAGAAAAATTATTATAAAATATAAAGTGATGAGGCATATATACACCAAAGGTTCTGAAAATTGGACCGGATATCGAACCGGTCGAGGAAAATGTTCAAAGGTTTAACCGGTTCAACCAGAGGTTTAACCGGAAGTTCAAAATTAGGGTATAATAAATAAAAAAAATTTATTACTCCTTGGTTACAAAAAAAAAATAATTAAAAGAAAATTAAAAAACAAGATCAGAATTATTATTACCATAATCTTATTTTATTTTGGGTTGTTTCCTTTTAAATGATTAATTATATTTATTATGTTTTTATATTTGGGCTTTGCTGATATTTTGGGCCTTAGTATATTGTTATGTTATTTATTAACAAAGTAACCCTAGTTCCTATTCATCTTTTCTCTCTAGCTGATAGAGTGAAGTACCAAATTAACCCCCGAAAGATTTTGTTGCTGACAAAATCATCCCCAAAACATTTTAACGACAAAATAGCCCCCCAATGATATTTAACGTTTGACAAAAGACACCCACCGTGAACTTTCTTCAACGGACATTAACTACTGTGATGAGATGGAACACACAATGTCACTGTGGATATTTCTATACAATCAAAATCCATAATTAGTGTCTCTTTCCCCAAATTTATGAATTGAAACCCTAATTAGTGTCTTTTTTAGGGAGAATGAGGGAGAGAGTAGAAGATGATTTAGGGTTTCAATTCATAAATTTGGGGAAAGAGACACTAATTAGGGATTTTGATTGTATAGAAATATCCAAGGTGACACTGTGTATTCCACCTCATCACTGTAGTTAACGTCCGTTGAAGAAAGTTCACGGTGTGTGTATTTTGTCAAACGTTAAACATCATTGGGGGCTATTTTGTCGTTAAAATGTTTTGGGGGTGATTTTGTCGGCGACAAAATCTTTCAGGGGTTAATTTGGTACTTCACTCCTAGCTGATATGATGTGCCGCCTTGTTGCTTCTTCTTTCTCAAACTCCACTGCACACACTGAAAAATAAAAGAAACCAAAACAATCAGAAATAGAAGAGAAGGAAAGATCAACTCACTTTTGGAGGAGGTGGACACGGCCGCGCAGAGCTTGTACGCGGCGGCGACGAGCAAGAGCTGGCGGCAGTGCGGAGCTTGAATGAAGGAAGATGTGCGACTTAGGAGAGAGAGACATGGAGGTGTGGTCAGAGACTGTAGGACGAAGGAGAGAGAGACGTGAAGGTGACGGCGAGTGGAGATGTCGGGTGCTGGCTGGCGACATGAAATCTTGGATTTTCTTTTATTTTCTACCCCTTCTAAAACGACGCCGTTTTGACATCGAGGCAAAACATCCGACCCGCTATTTGAGCCGCCGACCGTCGATTTTGGACCGGTTCGCCGATTAATTAACCGGCGGTTCAAAGAGGCTCTCCCCCGGTTGCCCCACCGGCGGTTTTTGGCTTGAAACGGACTAGATTCCAAGCCGGTTTACGGCTCAACCGGTTCGATCGGCCGGTCCGGTCCGATTTTCAGATCCATGTATACACTACATGTTATCTTATTATTGGGCCAGATACTCAAGGTACCAAAACCCCTTAAAAAGCCTGGGTACACTAGCAAATACCTTGACTTTTTGGGTTTAAATTTTAAAATATTGGTGCATTTTTTGAGGTTGAGCGTACATCACATTGGTCTCATCAAGGTAGGAAATCAAGGATTTCTTTAAAATTTGAGTAAATATTAATTTTAAGGTGTTTGTTTGAGCACTTTCAATAATTAGATAGTATTTATACATATCATTATGTGACATCTTCTGATTTGTTGTACTAAATTTAATAAGTGATGACTAGGCGCTGACATAGATGATACAACCAATCAGAAGGTGCCACATAATGGTTTGTATGGGTACTATTTAATTATTGGAAGTGCCCAAGCAAACACCTAATTTTAATCCTTCCGGATAAAATACTCTTTCAAAATACGAAAACAATATATTATCCACAAGATATAAAAAAGTGACAACATGGTCCTTCAATATTAAAATTTTATGACAACATGGTCCCTTAACTTGTTCTAAACTTTCAATTTTTGAGGAACCACATTGTCTTAAAATTTCAATATTAAATTATCATATTATCACTTTCATATCTTGAGCAACTATTTTATCAATCACATTAAATTTTGAGGGATCATATTGTCATACTATTTTATCTTGAGAGATTATTTTACCCCCTCGTACTAATCTTGAGGGACTAAAAATTACATTTACTCTTAAAAATTATATTTTTAAAAAATAATTAATATATCATAATTAATTTAATTAATATATTTTATATAATTTTAAATTGACGTGATTTGTAAGTCAACAACAATGATGTATTGGTGAGTAATTTAATTTAAATAATTTGAGTAAAATTATAAATTCAAATCTCATTGCATTAATTAATGTATCAAATATTTGTTCTCAAATAATTAAAATAAGATGATCAATGTAAAATAAAAATTGTACAACACTTATACAACGCTCATCTCACCGTTAGATTTTAAGAGCTTGAATATTATAATGATAGTATTACCTACATTGTGGGGCTCCTAACTACAATGTCTCTCCCAATGTGGCTCGAATGGTCGACCCCTTGGGACAAGGTGTGTACTTGTAAGGCATTTTAACAATAAACATCAGATGTATGCTTAAGGTATTGGGTGGATAGAGGTAGAAAATGGTTACCTATCAAAGGAATAAAGACCCCTATTTATACTACCTAATGGTGTTCTGTATTGTGATAAGGGATCCAAATAGATTATTTTTTTTATTTTAGATATTCATTAGTGAGGGTGGATCCCCTGTGCGGATAGATGGATGATCTCCACATTTCCTTAAATTCTTTTAGATATTAGTATGGTATCTACACAATATTGTTCAGATTTGCCTTAGGTGGGCCTTGTGGTTAATTGCTGAATTGACTCAAATTAAAACTACGTAACTTGTAGACGAGTGGAAAACCTAGGTCATTTTTCCAAGGAATTCAATAACTGAGAAGTGATCATGCAAAATTAAGTTAGGATTGGGGGATTTGAACATTCAAATTGAAAAAAAAAACAAGTAAATTCAATCAGGATGTAACATCCCAATTTATTAACTATGCCATGGACATAACTAACAATTGACATGTTACAACCACCCAAAAACCCCATTTTTTTTAAACCCTTATCACGAATAAATAACATTGTCGAAACTCGAGAGCCATGACCTTTGGAATCATGCACGAATGGATATCCTGGATAAGCATCTAGAAGTATATGAAGAATAGCATAAGTAATAAAGGCCCATACATCAATGGCCAAAATATTAATTACATAATATACGTGGAGGAGTGTAATATAAAATACTTAAGCATATCAGAGATTCTGTTTAATACATGCCATATAATATCAAAAGGAGCTGCTCTAACCAAAAAGGGCAGTATAAGATCCTGGTCCGGATGTACAAAATGGACTCAAGTGGAGTGCAAAGCTGCCCAACAAATATATACAAACCAAAGAAGTGTTTATCTCCTTCACAGGGGTACAAAAGCTCCATAACAACATATACATACCAAAAGATATAACTAGAAATAAAAAGGGGCGGCTACAAGGCCGATCTTCCGGTCGTGGCTCCGGTGTCTTCCGTCCGACGTTAACAATCACTCTTCTCGCTCGGTGCTGGTCCTCCAACTAAGGATGTCACCTCCGGCTCGTCCTCCATCTGCTCGCCCTCGTAGGTGGGCGGGCTGCCTCGTCACTCTCGTACCCCTCCTCCTCGGGGTCTGACTCATCCGACTCCGGAGCGGGTATGTGTAACACCCTACTAGATAGCCCTTAACGCTTAAGTCATTTTAGGCCATTTCATAAGGGTTACCTCCTGTTATCATGTTTTATCTTTATATTTAAAATATAATACGCGGAAAATAGGCGGGAGTAGATTTTTCGTAAACATTCGTGGAATAGAAAATAAGGGCCTTGCGCGTAAATACAACGATAATATAAGCGATATAAACATCTACTAGAAATACCTCGTCATATAAATAACTTCCATCAAGTAACAAACATGAAATAAATACTAGGTCTCACCCCATAAGCCAAAAACTGTGACCTATGAGACTCCACCATAAATACGAGTAAATAAATAGCTGCCGGCTAACAAAGGTCCGGACTCAGAAAACATAATAAATGAATAAACGTAGCGGAAGCATAAAAATCATAACATCTGATAAGGAAATAAAACGTCTCTGATATCTAAGGAACTATATCGTAAACTATGTCTGCACGGCTCCTCGTGTGCTCCGACATCCTGCTCTGTCTGCTACTCTAAAAGGTGGAAAAACATGGGTGAGTACTGGGAAGTAACTCCGCAGGGGAGCCGTTCCGGGTTCATTAATAAAATCGGTGTAGCATGAATGAATTCAATTTCAGTTATAAGTTCTAAATCATCTTTCCCGGAACGAGTTACCTATGTGCCTCTTGTTCATTTTACATCTTATATACGTCATACATAATTATATCATTCATGTGTGTGCTCTACGTGCAATCTAGTCATATAGGGAAAACTTAACCATACATCATACTACGTTTACTTAAGCTTTGCTGTACTGTACTCTCTTAACATTTTAACTCTTTATATATCTTATGGCCTATCCACCCTCCTGTAACCTCCGCTACACCGACCCCTAGGCATGAGCTCATCCTAACGAAATGGGGAAACGTGGGATATTCACCAACTGCAAGTGAAGGACCTGTAGCGCCGAGGATGCCAACCCCCTCCTACAGCCTCTCAATCACAAGCCGAAGGCTACTATGTATTCTTGCGCCACCCAGTGACGTCTTTCTTATCTACGCGCCACCCGGTGACGTCTTAAACAATGTTTATGCGCCACCCCTTGACGTCTTAACAATATACATGCGCCACCCAGTGACGTCTTAGTTCACAACACAACATACACATACACATACAACACATAATCCATATAAACATCTTATTAAAATCATGTATCTCATGCAATCAACTCATATCAACATATCATCATCCAAACAGTATCTAAACTCGCATACAAACCATAATTAACTCATACATATCATCTATACTGGTTGTAGAACGCATTAGGGTGCATAAAGGGTCAAAACAGTTCATTTTCGCACTAACAGCACTTTCGTAATTGATTACACGGGCTGGTAATCGATTACTGTAATTGATTACACAGAATGGTAATCGATTACGCAGCTTTGTAATCGATTACCAGAGAACAACGTTTTCTCGCGATTGGAATTTTAGGCATCGTAATCGATTACGAAGTCGTGTAATCGATTACGAAGTCGTAAAATACGATTCTTGGGTTTCCAAAACACGATTTTCAATAGCCATTGGCCAAAATATGAACCTAACATCGTCCCAATCGATAGAAAACATTGTCATACCAATATCAAACATAAAAACATCTTTAGAACACTTTTCAATTCGCAAAAACCCTTTCTCTTTCAAAATCAATTTTATAATTTAAACCCTTTCATGAACCCTAATGGGAAAAACAACGAACACATTCAAAACATCATCAATTCATCAACATACATGCAATTATATGACATTTAGAATGCCTAACCCCTACCTCTTGAAGAAACTCAAATAAAAACGTAGAAACGATCGTTCCCCGGTGAAACCCTCATTCTAGCTTTCTCTCTCTAGACCCACGAACGGTGCGGTAAAGAATATGAATCCTATTGATGAATTGCAATCGGTAGAAGGGTGTATCTTTGTGTGAGGATTACAAATATGTGATCGGTTTCGTGAACGGGCAAGGTTTGATGTGAGTTTCGTGATTTGGAATGGTTATGGCTTTGAGTTCTTGAGAGAGAGGAAGAACAATGGAGGCACAAGGATTAGAAAGAGTGTTTGGAGTGTTTCTGAGGTGAGGATTAGGGTTTCTGATGTGGTGGCTTGGTTATATAAGGTTTAGAGTCATCGTGGGGCCCGAACGACACTTAAAACGCACTAAAAACGCACTCTGCGCACGTCGTAATCGATTACCACGAAATGGTAATCGATTACGGTAATCGATTACAGACAGGATGTAATCGATTACGGTAATCGATTACAGACATGATGTAATAGATTACCGACAGCAAAAATGCCCAGATATGAAGACCAAAGGGGTGTAATCGATTACCATCCCGTGGTAATCGATTAAAGGCTACCAAATAGCCTCAAAGCACCTCAAAAACGTCTCAACTCGTGCTATAAACATCCATACATCATTTCTTACATCATGCATCATCTAAACATCAATTGAAACATATATATGCACCTAAATCACCCTACATAAAATGAATACACATGAACATACACCTAAATCACATAGCACATGATGAACACACACATAAATCATATAACACATATACATACACTTAGATCACATAACATATAATGGTTTACTAAAAGAAACTTGTCCACCCAGAGTTAATTAAATTCTAACCAGGGTCAATTACCCTTAATTTCACTTAATTAGAACTTAATAAAAATCGGGGTGTTACATTTCTCCCCTCCTTAAAAAGAATTTCGTCCTCGAAATTCGACACTACTATCACAAAGGCTCACATACAAGCATCTAACCTGAGTGAACAGGTTGTGCGGAAGACAAGTTCAAGAAACAAACATGTGTTGCAGAAACATAACGACAACCGAAATACATTTTCCTTTATAAAAGCATGATTCCATAATCTTACAAGGCAGGTCGATCCTTATGTTCCTAGGGTCCATGGTCCAAAAAAAATATCTTCCTCAAAAAGCTTTATCCCTATATTCAAAACATCATCTTAGAAATTTTTCAAAACCCAAGTTAATTCCCAATTCCTACTAGTTCGAAACACGTCTACCTCACCTTTAGAATTAAACATAAAGCTCAAAGCCCTTTTTAACTTGCGATCAAAGGCAATTCTATGCTCTCAAAATAGGTTTAAGATTCCTCACAACCACTCCAACGAAAACATATTGTCTTTACTCTTAATCCTTTAATCACATGAGTTTTCACAAGACATAAAAAGAAAACACTTTCGAAAACTTAATTCAACCTATATGTATCTCTATCTTAGAAATCATCTACCCATGCCCAAAACAGACGATTCTTTTGACCACATAAAAACCACAAGACACATTGGACCCTATGACTCATAATTACAACTGGCGCAGTAAGTAATCCCCAAAGTATTTCCAAATAACACAAAACGATTTTCAAGTCTGCACTAAACGATTTGTAAAAAGAGCCTTAAGGAACTTCATCTCTTAAGGTCGATGGGGGTATGGAATCACTCTTTAAAAACAAGGTTGGAAACAAAACGCCATTTTGTAAACTTTCACAATCATTTTGTAAAGGCAAAGAGATGTAAACAACTTCGACATACATCCAAAACCATCAAACGAGACATACTCTTGATGGCAGGCTGGGGTGTGGCAGAGCTATCTTCTACGTGACTCTCCAAGGATCCTATTTGGTCTTACTAGGGGTATACGTAAAGGAGGGACTCTCTCTTAACTCTAGATGGTAGGTTGTGGTGTTTAGGAGACCAATTTATCATAAGGTTCGGCAAGGTCAGAGCATGTGTGGTAGCTTGCAATGATAGGGTTCGTATAGATATATGTGTGAGTGGGTAAAGGGTTTTTTAAGAAGAAGTAGCCTACGTTTTGGGAGTATGGTCTCTCTCTCTAAGGTCATGCAGACGACGTGGTTAGGGAAAGGCTCTTTCTCTACTCGAAGCGTTAGGAAAGTTGTGTTGGGAACCTAAGAGTTTAAGGGCCCCTATGTTTCAAGGTGTGTGAGGAGAACAATGGCTTTTCTAAAGGGAGGGGATCCAGCTAGAAGAGCAAAACCTTCCCTAAGGGCAATCCCATCGAGGCTTTGAAAGAAGTCGAAGCGAAAAACACTTATGTTTACTGAAATCGATTTTTTTTTTTGCAAAACGTCCTTTCGAAAACATAGCGGAAGACAAGCCTGAAAACAAATCCTTTAACTCGCGTGCAAAACCTTTCAAAACACTTTTTATTTTCTAAACCAAACCAGGGTGCGATCGACGCACAAGAAACCATATAGAGGCCAAGGTCAACCAGAGGTGTACAACCATCCATGGCTAACTAGTTAAGACGGCCAACTCTTAACTGAGGTTGACCACCCTGAACTAACCTTGACTAGGCTTAAGCAAAACTACGAGTAGTTTGACCTCGAGCCTAGACATGCATCACATAACACCCACCGTACACACGCACTAAATGGGTTCCAGACAACGATGATTAAGGCTAGTCATCACCACAAACATGATAAAACCAAACTTACATAAAATCCACATACTTGAAAACAAACGGCTTACCCCTGATAAGATCGTCTGACCGCTCTGTATCCTCTGCACAGACTGTGATCACGCGCCCTGCTGCTGTGGCCTAGCGAAGGATGACTGTAGACCTTTGCATTCTCTAGCTAGGTGACCTGGCTTACCGCAACGATAACCAACGCCCTTCCCAACGAGACACTCTCCGTCGTGACCCTTGCCACAAGTGGCACATCATGGTGAGGCGGGTAACGCCTGGGTGCTACTATGGCTGGGCGCTTCTGCTGCTGCTGCGGTCGGGGATGAGACTTGGTCCTTGCTGACTGACCATAAGGCTGAAAACTGGTGCGGGGATGGCGCCTAGACTGTAAGCTCTGGCCTGGTGGGTCTGCGCTTGCTACCACTTCTTCAGCCTCAGTGTACTTGATCACTTCCTGGACGCTCTCCAGAGCACAACACCCTGCCACCAAATCGGGGAACTCCTGAATCTCCAAGGGAATCACCATGCTCCGTATCTCAGCCCTCAGCCCACACAAGTACCTGCTGCATCTAGTGGCCTCAACCAAATCACTGGACGGAAAACAGGAGAACTTAATCAACTCGTTGAACCTCTCAGTATACTCTAAGACTGACATCGTACCCTGTTGTAGTGCGAGAAACTCCCTTTCCTTGGCGTGCATGATTGATTCCGGAAGATACTTCTCGTG
The DNA here is from genome assembly GCA_013621005.1 of Aeschynomene evenia. Taxonomy (NCBI): domain Eukaryota; kingdom Viridiplantae; phylum Streptophyta; class Magnoliopsida; order Fabales; family Fabaceae; genus Aeschynomene; species Aeschynomene evenia. The sequence goes on from CM024271.1 coordinate 14,379,092, forward strand.
AAAGAGGACCTTGAATTGTTCCCAACCAATGGAGGTACCGACAACCTCCAAGACATTGCACACATCTGACCACCAAACTCCAGCTTCACCCACTAGCATAAGGGCGGCATGCGCAACCTTCTGTTCTTCTGGATATGACATTTCTGTAGCCACCTCTTCCATCTTGAGGATCCAGTTGATAGTCTCACTCGGATCAGGAGACCCGACGTACATGAGGGAATTAACCTCACAGGAACCGGAGGCTCGTAGGTGCTGAGAACCCTCTTCCTGATTGTAACAATCATGCTGCCTATGATGACTCTTGCACTGCATCACGTACTTCTTTCCACGAGATGTCCTTGCCGGAGCGCCTTGGTCTTTCATGGTGGAAGAAACGTTCCTAGTACGTCTGCTGGGTGCCATGTCACTGTGCACACAAAACAATCAACATCGAGTTGATCAAGCTCCATATCAATGCTAAGTATGCACAGTTACTCTGACAATCAAGCAAATCGGTCATGCACCTCAACACTAACTAAGACACATAAGAGGCTTTATGCATGACATATCTACCGTACATGCAATAATAGCATAACAGGTCCATTACCCCAAGCCCTGTAGGATAGACCCGCTCTGATACCAAAATGTAACACCCTACTAGATAGTCCTTAACGCTTAAGTAATTTTAGGCCATTTCATAAGGGTTACCTCCTGTTATCATGTTTTATCTTTATATTTAAAATATAATACGCCGAAAATAGGCGGGAGTATATTTTTCGTAAACATTCGCGGAATAGAAAATAAGGGCCTTGCGCGTAAATACAACGATAATATAAGCGATATAAACATCTACTAGAAATACCTCGTTGTCACAACGTCCCCGACGGGTGCCGTGACTAAAAATGGAGGAAAAATGGAGTCGCCACCAATTTTAATTATGGAAAAATTGGAAAACCTTTATTGTACGAAAAACTGGTCTTTTCAGAGATTAGGTTCGGGAGTCGAATTATGATTAAGAAAGGGTGAGAATTTAATCTCACTACACCCCTAATACATCCGTATAAATACGGTTACCCTAGAGCAAATTATGCAAATCAATATTTATAATTTAATAACATTTAATTTCCCCTTAAAATAAACACAAAGAAAGCAATGTTAAAAAAGAAACAAAATGATTTAAAAATTAATTTTGGGTTGACAGGTTGTAGCCTGCGCTGACGTATCCTCTGGTGCAATGAGGAACTCAAACCCACGTCGTTCTTGTAGAAAATGTTTGTGTGGTGTGTGTTTTTTAGAATATGATGGATCCAGGGCGAGTTATGAGTCGCACAAGTATCTTATAATTTGAAATTCCGATGATGATTATCTCATACAATGAAATAATAAATTGTAAAAAAAAATTTTATTTTGATTGAATTTTGTTTATTAAAAAAAATAAAATAAAATAACAATAGTACTGTACTAATAATAATAATAATAATAACACTAACTTAACCCAAAACTCAACACACACACACGGGGGTTGGGGTAATTGAGAGAGAGAGAGAGGGGTCCGCGGCGAGGACCACAACAGAGGGAGGAGAAGGGTGCGGCGGCGCAGTGAGGAGGAGAGAGAGAGCGCTGCGAGGGAGAGGAAGACGACGAGACGGAGGTGAACCAGAGCGAGCTGCTGGAGGCGCGCCGTCACGCTGCTGCCGCGATGGTGGTCGCGGACGGGCGTCAGTCCCGTGGCGGCTAATGGCTCCGTGGCGGGTGGCTGCAGGAGAAGGCGGAGAGCAGGGCAGGGGCGATTCTGTCGCGGCGCGGGTGGAGGGCGGATCTGCGATAGAGGCGGCGCGAGGCTGTCTGATGGCTGCCACGGACGACGGAGGAAGATCGAGGAGAGGGAGACGCCATGCTTGGAGCTGCTGCTGGTGCTTCACCGGAGAAGGAAGAAGAGAGGGGCGCGGCCCTCGCCGCCGTCACTGCCACGACTACAAGGCGTCGATTGCGGCTGCTGCTTTCTCTATTGGTGGTTAGGTTGAGGTTGATGATGTTTAGAGGATGATGGTGGTGGTGCGCGATGTTATTGCTGCCGCTCCTCCTATGTTCTCTTGTTCTGCTGCTGTTATTATTGATGATGGTGGTGGATGGCACTAGGGTGCTGCTCTGCTGCGCTCTGTGTTGCTGCTATGTGTGCGGGCTTGCTGCGCGAGTTTGGACGGAGGAAAGGGGCTGCGGCCATGGAGAGAGAGAGAGTCCGATGGAAGAGAAGGAGGTTGCTGCTGCTGCTTCTTGTTCTGCTGCCCTACTGTGTTGTTGTTCTTCCCCTGGGTAGCTATTGCTGTTGTGTTGTTGTTGCCTCCCCTGGTCGCTGCTGCTTTTGTGTTCTTTATATTAGTTGATTAGGTTAGAATGAAATTAATGTAATGGATTTGGGTTTAATGTTAATTGATTTTGATTTGCTGAAATTTATTTTGTTTGATTTTATTTGATTTATGTTGATTGATTATGTTTGATTTTATTTGATTATGATTGTTTCTAATTTGCATTAAATTTGATCTAATTACGATTTTTTATATCTATTTTTATTTTTCTATTTTTTTTTATTTTTTTATTTTTATCTTTTATAAATATCCGGACAAAATACGGTGTATACACTCGTCATATAAATAACTCCCATCAAGTAACAAACATGAAATAAATACTAGGTCTCACCCCATAAGCCAAAAACTGTGACCTATGAGACTCCACCATAAATACGAGTAAATAAATAGCTGCCGGCTAACAAAGGTCCGGACTCAGAAAACATAATAAATGAATAAACGTAGCGGAAGCATAAAAATCATAACATCTGATAAGGAAATAAAACGTCTCTGATATCTAAGGAACTATATCGTAAACTATGTCTGCACGGGCTCCTCGTGTGCTCCGACATCCTGCTCTGTCTGCTCCTCTAAAAGGTGGGAAAAACATGGGGTGAGTACTGGGAAGTAACTCCGTAGGGGAGCCGCTCCGGGTTTATTAATAAAATCGGTGTAGCATTGTAACACTCGTGATTTGGGACTTCATTGTTCTGTGTATTCTCAAGTCGCCGGTGTGGATTTTAGTGCCCGGAACTTGGAGTTATATATATATGTATATTTTATATGTGGTGATATTTCATGAGGTGTTTTCTATGGCTGGCATATGTATATGTGTACATGTGTAGATGTGTAGTGCGCACATGGGTAACATGGAGCTAAGATCAATTAGTTTATTTGATGGGGATGAATATTTGAATTGATTGGAGATTGATGTTTAAAGTTGGAACAAACTATATGGTGATGCTTGAGATATATATATATATATATATATATATATATATATATATATATATATATATATAATAATATATATATATATATATATTTGCGGAACCAGAGTGAGTGGTGTGTGTGCTTGGATTTAATTTAATTTCCGTACTCAGGGAAGAGACCGGCGTTTAGTTTATTTATACATATATGTTGTAGAAGTGACATGTATATATATATATATATATATGTATAATCATGTTTGATATATTAAGGTGCTTATGTGAGAATAAATAAAATTTCATATGTGTAAAGGAATATATTTTATGTCTCATGGTTTAAAATAAGTTGTATATATATACATTTATTTATGTACATGGGTGCATAAATATGTATATATATGCATTTGTTTTATATGACTAAATTCTGTGAATGTGCTATAAGTTATTATAATAATAATTTAAGTTGCTGAGAAGCAAGGCGGACTTAATATTATTATTGTATGAGTTAGAGAACCCCTGAGAAGGGTAATGATCGTTATAAAAATTTTGTTGAGACCTTAATATTCAAAATTTAAATTCACAAATTGGTGTTTGGAAAATATTTAGAAAATATTCTCACCAATATTAGAAAATTATGATTTTAAGGCTATTATTATTATATTTCACTTTTTTACGATTTTCAGGAAAAATCCTATTTATACATATATAATGTGAAATTAATAATAATATTATATAATTATTTTAGACTCACTGAGAGTCTCATAATATTAAGGAAATTTTCATAACGATCATATATTATTTTCTTATCTTAAAAACTGAGTGTTTAGTGAGTTTTTGAGTAACCTGAGAGCGAGTCTGAGCTAAATCCTAAACACAATCAGAGCAACTTTTTAGGACCCTGAGCTCTCCAAAATTTATTTAACTCTCTCCATAAATCTTAGTTGTAATTTCTTGCTCAAAATTATACTCAAACACATACTCATACTCACTACCTAGAGACATTTAACACTATCACAACACAAAAATTAAAACAACACACCCCTACGAGCCTTTAAACTCTCGGCCACCCCCTCCCCCTCAAAACATAATCACATTTTCTCTCAAAAACACCACACACACACCAGAGAACTCCATCTTCTGAGCTCTCAAACTATTCCACGGCCAGCATTGAAGGAGGAAGGGAAACCACTTCAGATTTTCTCCAATCCATCACCCATTGCTTGTTTAGTGTGAGTTACCTTCTACCCATCCATCTCTAATCAGTTTCCTTCTATGTTTGAGCTTATTTGCCTCTGATTCTTGCTGAAAATCATGCTTCATTTTCGAGCTCCATGATGCATGTTATGGGTTCTTGATGAATCTGATGTGTGGAGCTAAGTGGTGCTCTTGCATGTTGCTATTTGTGCATGTTGTGATGTTTGCATGCATGAGTGATTTTGATTTTCCTTCTTGTTGATGAGTCTAAATTTGAGTTCTGATGTTGTAATATGTGTATGTAAGTGTGGATGATGCATTTTGAGCATTTTGGATGAATGGGTATGAGTTTTGGGGTGAGAATGGAGCAGAAACGCGATTTCTGCGTTTCTGCAGAAATTGAGCAGTGGGGATCGATCCCCACCATTGGAGGATCGATCCCCAAGAGAAAATTTGCTGAATCTGGAAAATTTTAGGTGGGGATTGATCCCCACTATGAGAGGATCGATCCCCAGGCTGCAAAAATGTGTTTTCTGTAAAATTTTGAGGCAGGATCGATCCCAGACCCCTGAGGATCGATCCCCTGCACCTAAAAAGTATAATTTCACTTATTTTCACCCTATTTCAAATACAAGTTTTCAAATAATGATAATGGGGTTAACATACTATTTTAAAGTGATGAAAATAAGTATGTATTAATGCTTTTAATCATGAAAAGAGAAATGGAATGTATATACATAAGTTGATGTGCAAAGAATCGTGAGTTAAGGGGATGATATGGGAGTTTTGTGAAATTTGACAAAGATAAGTATAAGATTAAGTTGTGGGTATGAAAAGGTTTTGAGAACACTTGAAAATGCTTTTATGAAAGGATCATATGTCTTATGAACAAAAGTATTTTCCAAGATTAAGTTATATATAATGAGAATTGAGTTGAGTAGGTCTTGGCTTGGTACTTGATTTAAAAATAGGAAATGAAGCTTAGAAAAAGTATTTAACTGATTTGAAAGACTAAGATTTCGGGAATGGTGTGTGGTAACCTCTAGATCAAGTAAAGGCATGAATAAATAGCGAAGGGAAATTTAATGATGTTGAATACATGTATTATGTGCATGCTAAATTATACGGGAACCTGTAAAGTACATGTAACTAAGAAATCGATATATATGCTTAAGATTTTAAGAGTGCGAAGTTAAGAATGATCTGTATTTGTTTATGATGAAAAGGTGAAGGGTGATGAAAAGGAATGTAATCGTATATTCTGAAGTAAGAAGCTAAATTCCATACTGATGTGAAATGATACTGGAATGATGAATTGAATAGATACTCGTATGTGCTTGTGTATTATGCCGGTATGCATTGATTTTTGTGATAAAACTCGCTGGTTGAGGTGATATGCTACGTGTGGCTGATGTGTAGATGATTATGTGATGATAGTTGAGGTAATGATGTGAAAATATGTTATAATTATATGCGACGTAGAACCTCTTAATTGAGACTAGAGTGGGTTATGAGATGGTAATGCTTTATGAAATGATGAAACGGGAAAAATGCTCGTCACTTATGCATTTGATTTCAAAGTGTATGTCTGACGGAATAATTGTTTTAAAGATAGATTGTGAACACAGTTGAATACCAGATTGATATGGTTGCTGTAATGATATGAGTATGCACCTATATATTGTTAAGAAAAGTGACGAGTTACGATTGATGATGGGTTGGTTTCGTGGGAATGCCGGGTGAATCCTGAGGTACATGCCAGGAAGCCCCCGAGGAGTACCCCGGAAACACTAGAGGAAGTTTATTTCATATGATTGTGTGCATAGATTTGGTTTCGTGGAGAATGCCGGGTAACTCCTGAAGTACATGCCAGGAAACTCCCGAAGAGTATCCCGAAGTAACTACAGGTAGATTTAAATGTTATGGTTAGTGCCGCTCACCGAGGCGACGAAAATAATCGGTTAGTACCGCTCACCGAGGCGAAGAGAATAATCGGTTAGTACCGCTCACCGAGGCGAAGAGAATAATCGGTTAGTGCCGCTCACCGAGGCGACGAGAATAATCGGTTAGTACCGCTCACCGAGGCGAAGAGAATAATCGGTTACTGCCGCTCACCGAGGCGACGAGAATAATCGGTTAGTACCGCTCACCGAGGCGAAGAGAATAATCGGTTAGTGCCGCTCACCGAGGCGACGAGAACAATTGGTTTTTGACCGCTTGCCGAAGCGATGAGAATAATCGGTAGTGTTGTTCGTCGAAGTGAAGAGCTTTAACGGGTGGAAGTAGGATGAATGTTTGGATTGTTGATATGCTTGTGATGGTATGATCAGATGCCCGGGAAGTGAGTGTGTATTCGCTTTGAATGAGGGAACACGAGAACTTAGAGAGACCCTAGGTTCCCTTAGAAACAGATCAGTAAGATGTTTGAACCAGTCAAAGTAAGGACTCCGCCTTTTTAGAAAGTAAAGTGTCATTTTATACCCGAGTATTACTTTGACTGGCTAGAATCGATGTTTCGAGCACGTAGATCCGTGTGCTCTGTGTAACTCACTAAGACGACCCCGTCTTACTCTTTTCTCTTTTGATGCTTCGATTCTAGATACGTATGGAGCAGCCCCAGCCGCCGCCCCCGCCGCGCCGACTGACGTATGACTTCGCGGTAGCGAGCTACATGCCGTCGACCGGCACCGTGACCATGGTCTCCACTGTATCCGGGGTATATCGTTTCTTCGTCCCAGAACTCATGGCGAGATACCCCGCTCCTGTTTCCGATCCTGCACCCGCGCCTGTCCCAGCACCTGCTCATCCGCCACCACCTCCAATGGCCATACCCGTTCCGGAGTCGGATGAGTCAGACCCCGAGGAGGAGGGATACGAGAGTGATGAGGCAACCCCGCCCACCGACGAGGGCGAGCAGATGGAGGACGAGCTGGAGGTAATATCCCTAGCGGGAGGACCAGCACCGAGCGAGGAGAGCGATGGTTAACATCGGTTAGAAGACGCCGGAGCCACGACTGGAAGATTGGCTTGTAGCCGCCCCCTTTTTATTTTAGTTATATCTTGTGGTCTGTACGTTTTGTTTTGGAGCTTTTGTACCCCTGCGAGGGAGATAAACACTTCTTTGGTTTGTATATATTTATTGGGCGGCTTTGCACTCCACCTGAGTCCACTTTGTACATCCGGGCCAGGACTTTACACTATCCATTTTCAGTTGTAGCAACTCCTTTTCATATTCTATGGCATGTATTAAACATAACCTTTAATATACTTAAGTATTTCTATATTTCACTCCTATGCATATATTATGTATTTAATATTATGGCCATTGATGTATGGGCCTTTATTATATTATTGGCATTTTCCATTGTGATTCTAGACGCTTATCCAGGTTATCCATTCGTGCCATTAATCTGATTGGTCATGGCTTTGAGTCTCAATATCGAGTTATTGTACACAGGGGTTTGCGAAAATATAGTATATATATACGTTTCAAAAAAAAAAAACATGGGGTTTTTGGGTGTTATGTAACATTGCAAGTTGTTAATTATGTCCATGGCATAGTTAATAATTTGAGATGTTACAAACATGAATGAATTCAATTTCAGTTATAAGTTCTAAAATCATCTTTCCCGGAACGACTTACCTATGTGCCTCTTGTTCATTTTACATCTTATATACGTCATACATAATTATATCATTCATGTGTGTGCTCTACGTGTCATCTAGTCATATAGCGAAAACTTAACCACACATCATACTACGTTTACTTAAGTTTTACTGTACTGTACTCTCTTAACATTTTAACTCTTTATATATCTTATGACCTATCCACCCTCCTGTAACCTCCGCTACACCGACCCCTAGGCATGAGCTCATCCTAACGAAATGGGGAAACGGGGGATATTCACCAACTGCAAGTGAAGGACCTGTAGCGCCGAGGATGCCAACCCCCTCCTACAGCCTCTCAATCACAAGCCGAAGGCTACTATGTATTCTTGCGCCACCCAGTGACGTCTTTCTTATCTACGCGCCACCCGGTGACGTCTTAAACAATGTTTATGCGCCACCCGTTGACGTCTTAACAATATACATGCGCCACCTAGTGACGTCTTAGTTCACAACACAACATACACATACACATACAACACATAATCCATATAAACATCTTATTAAAATCATGTATCTCATGCAATCAACTCATATCAACATATCATCATCCAAACAGTATCTAAACTCGCATACAAACCATAATTAACTCATACATATCATCTATACTGGTTGTAGAAAACATTAGGGTGCATAAAGGGTCAAAACAGTTCATTTTCGCACTAACAGCACTGTCGTAATCGATTACACGGGCTGGTAATCGATTACTGTAATCGATTACACAGAATGGTAATCGATTACTGTAATCGATTACGCAGCTCTGTAATCGATTACCAGAGAACAACGTTTTCTCGCGATTGGGATTTTAGGCATCGTAATCGATTACGAAGTCGTAAAATACGATTCTTGGGTTTCTAAAACACGATTTTCAATAGCCATTGGCCAAAATATGAACCTAACATCGTCCCAATCGATAGAAAACATTGTCATACCAATATCAAACATAAAAACATGTTTAGAACACTTTTCAATTCGCAAAAACCCTTTCTCTTTCAAAATCAATTTTATAATTTAAACCCTTTCATGAACCCTAATGGGAAAAACAACGAACACATTCAAAACATCATCAATTCATCAACATACATGCAATTATATGACATTTAGAATGCCTAACCCCTACCTCTTGAAGAAACTCAAATAAAAACGTAGAAACGATCCTTCCCCGGTGAAACCCTCGTTCTAGCTTTCTCTCTCTAGACCCACGAACGGTGCGGTAAAGAATATGAATCCTATTGATGAATTGCAATCGGTAGAAGGGTGTATCTTTGTGTGAGGATTACAAATATGTGATCGGTTTCGTGAACGGGCAAGGTTTGATGTGAGCTTCGTGATTTGGAATGGTTATGGCTTTGAGTTCTTGAGAGAGAGGAAGAACAATGGAGGCACAAGGATTAGAAAGAGTGTTTGGAGTGTTTCTGAGGTGAGGATTAGGGTTTCTGATGTGGTGGCTTGGTTATATAAGGTTTAGAGTCATCGTGGGGCCCGAACGAAACTTAAAACGCACTAAAAACGCACTCTGCGCACGTCGTAATCGATTACCACGAAATGGTAATCAATTACGGTAATCGATTACAGACAGGATGTAATCGATTACAGACATGATGTAATAGATTACCGACAACAAAAATGCCCAGATATGAAGACCAAAGGGGTGTAATCGATTACCATCCCGTGGTAATCGATTACAAGGCTACCAAATAGCCTCAAAGCACCTCAAAAACATCTCAACTCGTGCTATAAACATCCATACATCATTCCTTACATCATGCATCATCTAAACATCAATTGAAACATATATATGCACCTAAATCACCCAACATAAAATGAATACACATGAACATACACCTAAATCACATAGCACATGATGAACACACACATAAATCATATAACACATATACATACACTTAGATCACATAACATATAATGGTTTACTAAAACAAACTTGTCCACCCAGACTTAATTAAATTCTAACCAGGTTCAATTACCCTTAATTTCACTTAATTAGAACTTAATAAAAATTGGGGTGTTACAGTACGGGCACTGGAGGTGGTGGCGGATGAGCGGGCGCTGAGACAGGCGCAAGTGCAGGATCGGAAACAGGGGCGGGGTATCTTGCCATGAGCTCCGGGATGAGGAAACGGTATACCCCGGATACGGTGGAGACTAGGGACACGGCGCCGGTCGATGGCGTGTAGCTCGCTACAGCGAAGTCATATGTAAGTTGGTGGCGCGGCGGCTGCTCCATACGTATCTAGAATCGAAGCATCAAGAGGGAAAAGAGTAAGACGGGGTCGTCTTAGTGAGTTACACAGAGCACACGGATCTACATGCTCGAAAACATCGATTCTAGCCAGTCAAAGTAATACTCGGGTATAAAACGGTACTTTACTTTATCAAAAGGCGGAGTCGTTACTTTGACTAGATCAAACATCTTACTGATCCGTTTCTAAGGGAACCTAGGGTCTCTCTAAGTTCTCGTATTTCCCTCAATCAATATGAATACACACTCATCTCCCGGGCATCTAGACATACCATCATGCTCTAAATCATATCATCACATGCATATCAGCAATCCAACAGTCCATCCTACTCCTAACCGCTAAATCTCCTCGCCTCGGCGAGCAACACTACTGATTATTCTCTTCGCTTCGGCAAGCGGTCATAGCCGATTGTTCTCTTCACCTCGGCGGGCGGCACTACCAATTATTCTCTTCGCTTCGGCAAGCGGTCACAACAGATTGATCTCTTCGCTTCGGTAAGCGGTCGTAGCCGATTATTCTCTTCGCCTCGGTGAGCGGTCGTAGCCGATTATTCTCTTCGCCTCGGTGAGCGGTCGTAGCCAATTATTCTCTTCGCCTCGGTGAGCAGTCGTAGCCGATTATTCTCTTCGCCTCGGTGAGCGGTCATAGCCGATTATTCTCTTCGCCTCGGTGAACGGTCCTAGCCGATTATTCTCTTCGCCTCGGTGAGCGGTCCTAACCGATTATTCTCTTCGCTTCGGTGAGCGGTCATAGAAACTCAATCCAACCATTGAGGTATACCAACACATTCATTCTATTTAATTAGCATCATCGATTCTTTACCATTAACAATAAGATTCACATAAAGCATAGTGCACATAAAGCATCATTTCATATCAATATAAAGTTCATCTTCTCACGATAAACCCATCAACTCATTATTTCTTATTGTCCACATAACCTCTTCTAATCATTTGCATATAACATCACATCCATACGCATACTTTCTATAATAAAATCTTTTCCCAATACACATAATCTCAGCATAACATCATTATGTCACATTTCATTATCTTAGCCATCATATCATTTCGAGGCGATATTCCTCCCATTTCCAATTACAATTTATTCAAGTAAATATACACCTCACTATTTCATTCATCAACTTGTCATCTAGATTAGTATCTTGTTGTTTAGATTCACTTCTCATTTAAGTAGATTATTACCTTATTAAGTCACATTCACACAGTACTCAAAATCAAACATATCATTTCATAGAGCATTACCAACTCATGATTCACTTAAGTCTCAGCTAAGGGATTTCACATCACATGCTAACATCACATATTTTCACCTTAGCACCTCAGCTCACATAGCACAATCACCTAACACATGTCGGTCATACCATATAATACATACCAAATATCACTTTGTATCAACACAAAAGGCTATCTTCATATTAGCATACCATAGCTCATGAAAACTTTTATTAGTGGATCATAGATCATCATATAAGCCTCACATAATTCACATATTCGACTTAGATAATTTAATTATACATACCAATAATATGTGGGTTACAATAGCTCTAACATTTTCCATAATATAACTCATCAAAGTGTAGCTTCTCATCACCTCATATAGACATCTCAATACTTCATTTAAAGTCAAATATAGCATTCTCCCACACATGTTAACTTAGCATAGATTATAATCATTATCTCAGTCCATACAACATAATCATTTATCATATTTCTGCCTTACTACATCAACAAGTCTAAAAATTCAATATTATTTCAACACATGCACATAATTCTCTTTCATTCACCTACTCTCTATTCAACTAAGTATTTTGCCACAATTATATAATGCATTTCATCCCTTTACTTATTAATATCAATTCACCTTACAACTACACATGCTGTCCCAACTACAATTTCGAAATATTATTAAGGTCTCACATGCATCTTTGAATTAAAGTATCTGAAACGATTTTCTAAAGACTCATCTCTTATCTTTAAATAAAATATCAAGTCAAACTAATTCAAATCAATTCCCTCTATAAGCAACTTAAATATTGGCAGCACTTTGTTTACAAAACATTTGATCCTTTCCCAAAAGCAATTTCATGTGTTAGTGTCAATTTTCAAAGATTTCTCTTATTCTTTATTAATCAAAATTATACATAAGATATATATACATATTCACAAGGCTAGGGAAAGATTCAAATATCACATAGAATGTTTTTCTCAAGGCTTAACACATATATACAAGTAGCAATCAATTTCGGGAAAGCGGGAATACATAAGGTTGCAAAACTGTCCCCTGGCACAGAGGCGACCGCTGGGGAGGTCCCGACACCGCATAGGCGGTCTCGTCAGCTTCGTCTTGCCCAGTGCGAGGAGCAGACCGCTGGGGCGGTCGCGCCATCGCCTGGGCGGCCCGATTCTGCAAAATCGCAGAAACAGAGCTTCAAGCTCTGTTCCACCATTCCAACCTCAACCCTCCCCATTTTCATACATTAGAAACGCGAAAATCTCTTACACACACACATGCAACAACCCAAGAAATCAGATTCCTCAAAGAAGCACATGCAAAGCCAATCACACACATACACAAGCAAGCTCAAACATGCATTCACAACTCATCACACCACTGATGGTTGTCGTCGCAACACCCATAAATTTAATTATTTATAAAACCAAGTTCCCCTAATATAGTTTAGTGGAAACCAGGGTCGTCTCTCACAAGGAATGACTAAGAGAGCAATACACAAAACTAGTTGTATGAGGGTTGTCACAAGTTGGGGGTTTTTGTTTGCAGGGCTCATGGTAGTGTAAATCATTTTTGGCACATTAATCCAACAATTCCCCAAGATCAGGTAGACAAGAATAACATTGTTGATGGTGATGTCTGAGTGATGAGAATTAGGCCGTATATGGTTGAAAATGGCCCGAGTCCATGCTCTGGTTTCTAAGGTGATGTGCTTCGAAGGTAGGTGGGTGGGTAGACCAGTTGAGTTTCTGTGGCAGTCACCCCCCTCTACACAAAGTCTGGCTCGTACCCTCTCTAATAGGTCCGCAGTAGGATGGTGGCGGAGCCGAGTGAACTCATCATCGTCCTGCCATGTCTTGCAAGTAGGTAGGGGTATGTGAAGAATCTCGGCTATGGCCCCCGGGGACACCGGAACTTGCTGACCGCGGAGATGGACATGAGTGGCTCCTATGGTGTGGTAGTTTGAATAGAACTCCCTCACTAGAGTCAAGTTGGCCTCCTTTGGTTCTGCGAGCAGGAAATCCCATCGACGCATCTGGGTCTCTGCCACCACGGCCCCAATAGATGGATTTGAGCTGCCATAGTAGAGATGGTGCTCATGGAGGACGGACCGCTTCTGAAAATCCTCATAATAGCGCTCTTCGGCCACTAAGCAATCAAAGAAATAACTATCTGATGCTTCCACCTCGCGAAAGTCCTGAGAGGACTCCCCTTGAGGTTGCTGCGTTCGGCGGGCTCTCTTGGGTGCCATTGATCTGCAAGAAAAACATCAACACAGACACAAAGGGGTAACAGAGGAATTAGGAGTTAGTAGCAAAAACACCAATTATCAATATACACAGCCTGTAATGGAACCAGTTTAGTCGCGGCATGACCGCCTGGGCGGTCATCGCAACCGCTGGGGCGGCTATTACCGAGCTGTTAGGGACCGCTCCCAAGTCTCGAGGGCGGTCATGAGGGTACCGCCTGGGTGGTTCGTGGCGCTCAGAACAGAAATAGTAGCAGCAACATCAGGTTTTCCATCATTTTTAACATTTCCCAGCTTACTCAGCCCCAAAAATCATGACAAAGTAGAGCTATGCAGGGGAAAAATACTTACAATCCTCAAATAATTACAATGTACAACCCAAAACGAAAGAAAAAGAAAGAAAAAAGAAATGAATGAGAAGGGAAATGCATGCAAGCTTACCAAGAGATGAGAGATAGAGGACTAGGAGGCGGCGGCAGCGGCGGCGACGAGCAGCGACTGTAACATCCCAATTTATTAACTATGCCATGGACATAACTAACAAATTGACATGTTACAACCACCCAAAAACCCCATTTTTTTTATAGCATAAACCCTTATCACGAATAAACAACATTGTCGATACTCGAGAGCCATGACCTTTGGAATCATGCACGAATGGATATCCTGGATAATCGTCTAAAAGTATATGAAGAATAACATAGGTAATAGAAGCCCATACATCAATGGCCATAATATTAAATACATAATATATGCGTAGGAGTGCAATATAAAAATATTTAAGTATAATAGAGGTTCTGTTTAATACATGCCATATAATATGAAAAAGAGCTGCTACAACCAGAAATGGACAGTGTAAAGTCTTGGTCCGGATGTACAAAGTGGACTCAGGTGGAGTGCAAAGCTGCCCAATAAATATATACAAGGCAAAAGAGTGTTTATCTCCCTCGCAGGGGTACAAAAGCTCCAGAACAAAACATACAGACCACAAGATATAACTAGAATTAAAAGGGGGCGGCTACAAAGCCGATCTTCCAGTCGTGGCTCCGGTGTCTTCCGTCCGATGTTAACCATCACTCTCCTCGCTCGGGGCTGGTCCTCCCGCTAAGGATGTTACCTACGACTCGTCCTCCATCTGCTCGCCCTCGTCGATGGGCGGGACTGCCTCATCACTCTCGTACCCCTCCTCCTCGGGGTCTAACTCATCCGACTCCGGAGCGGGTATGGGCACTGGAAGTGGTGGCGGATGAACGGGCGCGGGGACAGGCGCGGGTGTAGGATCGGGAACAGGAGCGGGGTATCTTGCCATGAGCTCCGGGATGAAGAAACGATATACCCCGGATGCGGTGGAGACCATGGTCACGGCGCCGGTTGACGGCATGTAGTTCGCTACCGCGAAGTCATATGTCAGTCGGCGTGGCAGGGGCGGCGGCAGTGGCTGCTCCATACGTATCTAGAATCGAAGCATCAAGAGAGAAAAGAGTAAGACGGGGTCGTCTTAGTGAGTTACACAGAGCACACGGATCTACGTGCTCAAAAACGTCGATTCTAGCCAGTCAAAGTAATACTCGGGTATAAAACGGTACTTTACTTTCTAAAAAGGCGGAGTCCTTACTTTGACTGGTTCAAACATCTTACTGATCCGTTTCTAAGGGAACCTAGGGTCTCTCTAAGTTCTCGTGTTCCCTCATTCAATGCAAATGCACACTCACCTCCCGGGCATCTAATCATACCATCACAAGCATATCAACAATCCAAACATTCATCTTACGTCCACCCGTTAAATCTCTTCACTTCGGCGAGCAACACTACCGATTATTCTCTTCGCTTCGGCAAGCGGTCAAAAACCGATTGTTCTCTTCGCCTCGGTGAGCAGCACTAACCGATTATTCTCTTCGCCTCGGTGAGCGGTACTAACCGATTATTCTCTTCGCCTCGGTGAGCGGCCGTAGCCGATTTTTCTCTTCGCCTCGGTGAGCGGCACTAACTGATTATTCTCTTCGCCTCGGTGAGCGGTCGTAGCCGATTTTTCTCTTCGCCTCGGTGAGCGGCACTAAAACTTAATCCAACCATTGTAACATCCCATAACGTTTAAATCTACCTCTAGTTGCTTCGGGATACTCTTCGGGAGTTTCCTGGCATGTACTTCAGGAGTTACCCGGCATTCTCCACGAAACCAATCTATTTGCACAACCATATCAATTAAACTTCATCTAGTTGTTTCCGGGGTACTCCTCAGGAGCTTCCTGGCATGTACCTCAGGATTCACCCCGCATTCCCACGAAACCAACCTATCATCAATCGTAACTCATCACTTTTTCTTAACAGTATATAGGTGCATAATTACATCATTACAACAACCATCTCAATCCAGTATTCAACTATGTACATAATCTATCTTTAGAACAATTATTTAGACAAACATAAGCTTTGAAATCAAACGCATAAGTGATGAGCATTTTTCCCGTTTCATCATTTCATACATTTATAATGTCTTTTCATCCAAGTATCTATGACCATAATCTCATTGTGTCACATAACATACTTTAGCATTCAATCATAGCACCATGTAATTGTATATACCTAATTATGTCATGTTCACATATTCATGTCATACCTGATCATCAAACATAGTATTATGTGATTACACACATTACACATAACGTAACGTATCATCCTCATGACATAATTCATCATCATCTCATATAAAGCCTCTCTTCCTCATAATAACATAGCATAATCCTTCTTTATCTCTAATTAACATAATATAATTCATCAACATAATCCCTTATATAACTCATCATCATCTCATTTTAATACATACATTTCATCATCGTAATTCATAATAATACACTCATCAATTCATGTCACTACATAGCACAACTCATATCATATATACACATTATTAACTTAACATTTTAGCATATTAACATCACAATTTATCATCTTCTCAAATCACTAATCTCATCATCAGTTCCTATCAGCAAATGCAATCACTATCATATTCTACTAAGACACGTCATCATTTCAATTGCATAACACTTTCATAAAGGCATTCGAGCTCTCCAAATACAACACTCTTACTTTAAATTAAAGCATTAAATCTTACATCATACACATAACATAATTCTACAATCATTCTCATCAAATCTCACAAAGTTCGCCATCAAATTTGCATACATTCAAGTTCCCATGTCACACTTTAGCTCACCATCCTTTAACAAAATATTGTATATTTTTCCATTCCCTTTTAAGATCAAATAGCATGCAACATACTCATTTTTATCAGGTTAAAATAGCATATTAACCCCCTAGTCATTATTGGAAAACTTGTACTTAAAATAGGATGAAAACAAGTGATATTTTTCTTTTCTGGTGCAGGGGATCGATCCCCAGGGATCTGGGATCGATCCTGCACTAAAATTGTCCCTCTCAGGTAAAATTTTGCCCAGCGGATCGATCCCCAAGGGGCTGGGATCGATCCCCCCTTAAATTTTTGGGAAAAACATGAATTTTCAGCATGGGGATCGATCCTCTAGCAGTGGGGATCGATCCCCACTTCACAGTTTCTGCAGAATTTCGTGTTTTTGCTCATTTTCACCCCAAAACTCATACCCTACCATCCAAAACACGTAGAAATCATACATCAATCATACATACACATATAATCAGTATCCAAACTCAATATCTCAGATCCTATTACAAAGAAAATACACAATCTCACACATGCAAGCATCAAAATTAACCATCCAAGCACACACATGAGCTCCAACATGAATCTCAGCAAGAATCCAGGGCATGCAAGAAGGAGCTCGAAATCTAGGGCTAGGTTTCAGCAAGAATCAGAAGCAAAAAGCTCTGAAATGGTGGAGGAGTTACAAGGATGAGAAGAGGTATTGTAACTCACCTTGAATCCTTGAGGAATTGCAAGAAAGTGGGATGACAATGGCTTCTCTTGGGTCCCTTCCCTTGCTGGCCATGAGAGAGCTTGTGGGAGCTCAAAGAAAATCTTCTGAAGTGTAAGTTGATGAATGGAGAATGAGATAATGGATGGGTCTTAATTAGGGGTAGTGGCCGAGAGTTATAGTGCTCAAAGGGGGTCTTGTGGTGTTATTTTTGTGTTGTATGTATTTAGGTGGTAAGTAAGAGTATGTGTTTGAGTATGAATGTGAGTAAGAAATTGCAACTAAATTTTGTGGTGAGAGTTTAATAAATTTTGGAAAGCTCAGGGTCCTAAAAAGTGGCTCCGGTTGTGTTTAGGATCGAGCTCAGACTCTCTCTCAAGTTACTCGATTACTCACTAAACATCCAATATTTAAAATAAGAAAATGACATATGATCGTTACGAAAATTTCCTTAATATTATGAGACTCTCAATAGGTCTAAAATAATTATCTCGCTATATTATTAATTTCACATTATTTATATATTAAAAGAATTTTACCAAAATCAGGAAAAATGTGAAATTCAATAATAATAGCTCTAAAATCATGACTTTCCAATATTGGTGGGAATATTTTCTAATTATTTTCTAAACACCAATTTCAGACTTTCAAATAAATATTAAGGTCTCACCAAATTTTTATAACGATCATTGCCTCTCTCAGGGGTTCTATTAACTCATACAAATAATAATACTAGGTTTGCTTTGCTCCATAAGCAACCTAGATTATTATGTACTAACACACAGCACGTACATTTCATTTAAATTACATAACATAATTACAGGTACATATATATATATGCACCCATATATATATATATATATATATACATACATATATCCTCATTGGCACACTTTACATTTAATATATCACTCATAAATATATCACTCTAAAAATATATTATACTTTCCTTCACTATGAGCATGAAAATTCATATATATATATATATATATATAGGCATACACCAGTTACTTGGGGTACATAAATCTACACAGATGCACTTACATATATACATATGTTGTCACATAATTATCTCGTTCCTTATTTCTCACTTCTCATGAACATGTCTATCATAGACAACACCATTATCATATTATTCATCACTAAATAATATAGGATTGCATACATTTCACCTTTGCACAACATGACTATGGTCAATTATCATACTACTCAGCCATAAATAAATTTCATAAAATTATACTTGATCCATCACCACAACAATTTGATTTTTTTATCATCATCATATATCAAATATCACTAAACATAATTAATTCTTTACGACACCTTAATTCACCATAGCACGTACTGTCAGAAAACAAAAATCGCCACATAAGTATCATCATCACACAACTTCAAACCAACACATCATACATAGTCACGCCATAAGAACACCATAAATAATCATTTAATCACAACGTTATAATCTCGTTATTTTCGCGCGTCATCAAACACGGTCATAACTCGACCGCATACTAAACACGATTTTCAGGGTGTTACAGCGGCGAGCGGCGATTGAGCTCTGCTAGGGTTTTGAGCAAGAGAGGAGAGAAAGGGTTAAAGTGCCCCAAACCCTCACAGCCTCCGCCTTTAAGTTTCAGAGCGGTCGAGCCGCTGGGGCGGTTAGTGTACCGCCTGGGCGGTCTGTGCAAAACGCATCGTCCCGCATAAGTGAAACGCAGCGTTTCAATGGTCGCGACCGCTGGGGCGGTTAAGGACACCGCCTGGGCGGTCCCTCTGCGCAGAAATTGCACTTTCGCATTTCTTAATGACATTTGCCTCCCTCACCACTGTACTTGCATCTCTTGTACCAAAAATAAGCTTAAAGTTCACAGCGAAGCTTACATGCAGTTAAGAGGATTTTTAAAAAAAATAAAAAAAAAATGAAACTATGAATTAAAAGAAAAGAAAATAACAGTGGGTTGTCTCCCATCAAGCACTTTGGTTTAACGTCCCTAAGTTGGACGTGTGGCCACCTAATTGGGTGGCTTCACTCCCTCAAAAAGGAGGACTTCAGTTTGATTTGCCTCCTTGGTGAGGCTTTGATGGAACATCTTTAGTCTGTGTCCATTGACTTTGGAGGTAAAGTTGGTCTTTTTGCATTGTATTTCAACCATCCCAAAAAAGTAGACTGATATAGCATTATTTGTATTGATTATTTCCCTTTTGTATGCATGTAATTTGACCACTTTTGAGATGAATGAGCTACTTTTGCATCATATTAGGCATTTGGTACTTGATTGGAACTTTGTGCATTTTCTCAGCATTTTGCGCTTTGTGACACTATTCTGTAATTTGCCTATAACTTGAGTTCTAGAAATTGGAATTTTGTGATCTTTGTCTTGTTGGAAAGCTTAGCCACAGGTCTACAAAGTTGATGAAGAACTCGAAAGCTTATTCAGGCCATAAGGATTCCAAATTGGAGCTTCAAGTTGAGTCAATCTTGCTGCAAAATTCTGGACAGCAATTGTTGCAGAAGCCATAGCTGGAGCTACAGATGTTGGAATCCCTCCATTTAGGTTGCATTGTAAAGCTAAGACACAAGGCTTCATTTCATCTTCAGATCGCGAAAGCAATTGAAGTCGATAAGAAGCTCAAAAGTTGACTCAAAGTTGATGCATCAATTGTGACAGCAATCTGGAGCAGCAGTCAGTGTTTTTGCTATATCTCGAGCTATACTTACTGGAATTGGATGATCTTGGTGGCTATGGAAATCTGAGACATAGAGCCACAACTTTGCTTCAGGTCTCGATAGCAAAAGGATCCATTAGAGGCTTCATAAATTGTCTTCAAGATTTCGGGCAGAAACTTAGTTTTGCTGTGTTGCCTTAAGTGTCACAATTTTGTGCAAGTTCCATTCTACCCTTGCCTTATGTGTTGTAATTGTTTAGTCCATGGGCTTTTTAGAAATTTTACCTTAATTTTATATCTATAAATAGCCTAGCTCAGAATTGGAGGGAAGAACTTTTACATTCATTTTTTACAATTCAAGTTTTAGAATTAGAGATAGTTTACATTTTCTCTCTAGCTTTCTCTCATTTTCGTTTTCTCTTTTCTTCCATTTCTTCTTGCTGAGTTCTCCATGATCATGGAGAGCTAAACTCATAGCTAGCTTGAGGATGGAGGATTGTAAAAGATATTGAGATTAGCAATGTGATTGAGGTATTTTTTGCATTTCTTTCATGATTCATTCAAGAATTTCGAATTCTCTCTTCTCACCTCTTCTTGATTTATGATTCAAGAATTATGAAGATTTTCTAATTCTTGAATTATGAATCCAATTGATTAATAATTCTAGAGATTTCTGAGTTATTTATCAATAAATTTAAGTTGAGAGAACATCTAGATCTAGAGATTTCTAATCTAGAAAATTGAATTGTAGAGCTTCAATCTTAATGTCTTGGATTAGGTTTTGATATTTCATATTTAATTCAAGTGTATTAAGATGAATGTTTGAAGATTTTCATAAGAACTTGATCTGAATTCAGATTTGAATTTGGATTTGAGCTAGTGTCTTCTACCTATTTGATTGAAATCCTGTTTGAATTTTCTTATTTCTGAAATTTAATGCTAAAATCCCCAAACCTAACCTTGCATAATCACTTTTCACTTCTTGAATTCCTTGGGAAAACGACCTAGGTTTTCCACTTGTCTACAAGTTATCTAGTTTTAGTTTGATTCAATTCGGCAGTTGATCATAGACCTTCTTCACCACATAGGGCCATTCCCACCTTGATTTCAGCTTTCCGGCCATGAGTTGGAGCCTTGAGTTGTAGAGAAGCACTTCCTGACCCTCATGAAACTCTTTCCTTAGTATGGATTGGTCATGGAAGGCTTTAGTTTTCTCCTTATAGATTTTTGAGCTTTCATAGGCATCCTGCGGAGCTCATCAAGTTCCTGCAGCTGTAATTTTCTCTCTTTACCGGCATTCCCTAGGTCCATGTTACACTGCTTAACCGCCCAGTATGCACGATGTTCAATTTCCACCGGCAAATGACAAGATTTTCCAAATACCAACCGAAAGGGGCTCATCCCAATCGGGGTTTTATAAGCAGTACGGTAAGCCCATAGAGCATCAGACAACTTAGCACTCCAATCCTTTCTTGAGGGTCCAACCATTTTTTCTAAAATCTTTTTAATTTCCCAGTTGGACACCTCAGTCTGCCCGTTAGTTTGAGGATGATAAGGTGTTGCCACCTTATGTACAACCCCATACTTGCGAAGCAAGGCATCAAAAGTTTTATTGCAGAAGTGGGTGCCTTGGTCACTGATGATGGCCCTAGGAATGCCAAATCTAGAGATTATGTTGCTTTTCACAAAATTACACACTACAGCAGAGTCATTAGTACGAGTGGGGATTGCTTCAACCCATTTGGACACATAATCAACAGCAAGAAGTATATAATTGAAACCAGCAGAAATAGGGAAAGGACCCATGTAATCAATACCCCAAACATCAAAAATAATTTCACAAAACAGTAATGGTTGCTGGGGCATTTCATTTCTTCTAGAATTCTTTGACACCTAGCACAGGACTTGCAATATTCATAACAATCTTTAAAAATAGATGGCCAAAATATACTGCACTCAAGAATTTTGCAACCAGTGCGCTGCGGTCCAAAATGGCCACCACAAGCCTGTGCATGGCAAAAGTCAAGTATGGAGTGGTGCTCATGGTCAGGAACGCACCTGCGAATGATTTGATCAGCACAAAACCTCCACAAATAGGGGTCATCCCACACATAATATTTTGCATCAGAAATAAGTTTATCCCTTTGGGATTTTGAAAAATATGTGGGGAGAGTTTTGGCAACCAAATAATTCGCAATGTCTGCGAACCAGGGCATAGAAGTTTGCACACTCATGATACGCTTATCTGGAAACTGATCATCCAATGGGATTGGGTCATCTGGAATATGTTCAACTCTGCTCAGATGATCAGCTACCAGAGTGTGACAACCACTCCTGTCTTTTATATCCAAATCAAATTCTTGCAAAAGCAACATCCACCTGAGAAGGCGGGGCTTTGCATCTGGTTTCTTTAACAAGTACTTTAGAGCTGCATGGTCTGTGTACACCACCACGTGAGAGCCAAGGAGATAGGATCTAAATTTTTCAAGAGCAAAAACAATTGCTAAAAGCTCCTTCTCAGTGGTGGTATAGTTAGCCTGAGCAGAATCTAAGGTACGAGAAGCATAAGAAATTACAAAAGATTCCTTACCTTCGCGCTGAGTTAGCGCGGTACCCACAACATAGTTAGACGCATCGCACATGATTTCAAATGGGAGGTCCCACTTCGGAGGTTTCACAATTGGTGCGGAAGTCAGTCTGTTTTTAGCAGCTCAAACGCCTCTTGGCAGTCCTTGTTGAAATCAAATTCGACATCTTTCTGTAGTAGGTCAGTCAGCGGTTTCACAATCTTTCTGAAATCCTTTATGAAACGCCTGTAGAAACCTGCATGACCTAGAAAAGAGCGAATTTCCCGCACAGAGACGGGGTGAGGTAA
Source organism: Aeschynomene evenia (assembly GCA_013621005.1). Taxonomy (NCBI): domain Eukaryota; kingdom Viridiplantae; phylum Streptophyta; class Magnoliopsida; order Fabales; family Fabaceae; genus Aeschynomene; species Aeschynomene evenia. The sequence continues at coordinate 14,402,415 of CM024271.1, forward strand.
AGAGGAAATCACTTCGACCTTTGAAGGATCAACTACAATACCCTCTTTAGAGACAATGTGTCCCAGGACCACACCTTTATCAACCATAAAGTGACATTTTTCAAAATTTAATACTAGGTTGGTCCTGATACACTGTTTTAAAACAAGGGAGAGGTGTTGCAACCAAGAGTCAAAGGAATCTCCATATACAGTGAAATCATCCATGAACACTTCTAAAAATTCACCAATAAAATCGGAGAAGATGCTCATCATACACCTTTGGAAAGTACTAGGAGCATTGCATAATCCAAATGGCATCGTACGATACGCATAGGTACCAAATGGACAAGTGAAAGTGGTTTTCTCCTGGTCTTCCGGTGCTATTTGTATTTGAAAATACCCAGAGAATCCATCAAGGAAGCAGTAGTGTGATTGACCCGCAAGTTTTTCAAGCATTTGATCAACAAACGGCAAATGAAAGTGATCCTTGCGCGTTACATCATTCAATCTGCGGTAATCAATGCACACCCGCCACGAATTCTGGATTCTAGTGGGTATGAGTTCATCTCTCTCATTCTTGATGACAGTGATTCCAGACTTTTTAGGAACAACTTGCACGGGGCTCACCCATTCACTATCAGAGATAGGATAGATGATCTCGGCCTGAAGGAGTTTTGAAATTTCTTTCTTCACTACATCAAGAATGAGAGGATTTGTTCTCCTCTGAGGTTGCCTTATGGCTTTAGCACCTTCCTCCAGAAAAATTCTATGAGTGCATATGGAAGAGCTAATGCCAACCAAATCCGATAATTCCCAACCAATGGCCTTTTTATTTGTTTTTAAAACTTCCAAGAGCTTGTTTTCATTTTCAACAGAAAGACCATTGGCTATAATTACCGGGAAGGTATCTCCTTCCCCCAAGTAAGCATATTTTAAATGAGGGGGAAGTATTTTCAAATCAGACTTTTTATCTTTTGAACAAACAGGAGAGGAATTCTTGCCAGGAGTCGCCGCGACCGCTGGGGCGGACGCCAACACCGCTGGGGCGGTAGACATCACCGCTGAGGCGGTTGTTACCGCGGGAGCGGCAATCGCCACCGCTGGGGCGGTCAAGACCGCTGGAGCGGTCGAGACCACCGCCAGGGCGGTTTTTTTGGCGTCAGAAACAGAGAAAGACGCAGCTGATGTTGTTTTCATGGGTTTTCACAATTTTGCTCAATTGGAGGAGTGTTTTCACTATCAGAAACAAGGGATTGATCCCCAAAGAGTTCAAAATCATCCTCCTGACACATATGGCATAAAAAATCAAGTTTCTCATACCCATTACATGCAACATCACTGCTTTTATTTTTGAAATTTTGATTTCCAAGCTCAAGGAGCCAATGACCCACCTCATCATCAACCAACTCATCAATGATGTCAAGAGAAAAAATAGAGTGGGTGTCAGATGGGTGTTTCATTGCACTTCTCAAGCAAAACCTTGCCTTAATGTCTCCACACTCTATATCCAATGTTCCGGCAAACACATCAACCTTGGCTTTTGCAGTTTTAAGAAAGGACGGCCAAGAATGAGTGTTTGCTGGTCTACAAGAATAGAGGCATCTGTATCCAGCACATAAAAATCTACGGGGAAAATTAAATCGTTTACCTTAACTAGTACATCTTCCAGAAGTCCCTCAGGCTTTTGCACACTTCTGTTGGCAAACTGAAGGAGAAGTCCTGTAGGCTTGAGTTCCCCAAAATCCAGAGCTTGGTAAATTGCCTTTGGCATGACATTGATAGCAGCTCCTAAGTCAGCCAAGGCATCCTTGATAATCAGCTCCCCAATCAGACATCGGATAGAGAAAGAACCGGGGTCTTGGAATTTTTTAGGGAGAGCAGGGATTAGAGAAGCAGCATTTACTTGAACATTTTCTCCCTTTATCCTTCTCTTTTGAGTGCACAAATCTTTAAGGAATTTGGCATATTTTGGCACTTGCTTTATAGCTTCAAGGAGAGGGATATTTACCTCAACCTTTTTGAAGGTTTCCAAGAGATCTTCGTCTATCCCCGTCTTTTTCTTTCCCCTTGTAGTAGCTTGAGGGAAAGGTAGTTTTGGTGGGGGTGAAACTAACTCAGCTCCTTTGTTTTCAACATCTTTCTTCCCCTTACCCTTCTGTAAGGTCTTCACCCTTGCCTCTTCCTCTAATTGCTCATCCTCATGCAGTTGTGTTTCTTCCTCAGTTTTTATGACTTGAGGTTCCCCACTAGATTTTGGGGCCTCAACTGTAGGGAGTACTATCCCTGACCTCAGAGCTATGGCACTTAAATTCCCCTTTGGATTTGGAATTGTTTGGGAGAGAATGTGATTGCTATTATTCAGAGAAGCATTTTTCTCCTCCATCAGCTGAGTAACGTCTTTCCTCATTTCCATCATCATCTTCATAATTTGTTGCAGGTCTGACTCAGAAGAAGATGGAGTGGTCTGAGGTGGAGTGTGTTGAGGTGGTTTGGGAGGTAGAGGTGGATGGCTTTGTATTCTCTGGTGAGGGGGTTGGTATTTTTGTTGGCTAGGAAAAGGGGTCGTATTTTGAGGTTGGAACTGTGGTGGTTGTTGAGTTTGAGTTTGGTTTTGGTTACTCCACCTAAAATTTGGATGATTTCTCCAGGAAGGGTTATAGGTATTACCGAATTGAGATTGCCCTTGATTGGGGAAATTTGTGGTTGCCACTGTTGCATATTCCTCATTCAGCTGAGGGCATGCATCTGTAGGATGGTCACTGGCACAAATCCTGCAAGCCTGGATTACTGGTGGAGAGGTTGGGATGGAAGTAGACGCTACCACCTTTTGTTGTTTTATCAGAGCAAGTTCTTTGATGGCACAAGTCATCTCTGCCAATTGCTTTTCCAGTGACCTTTGATCATATGGGCCAACTTCATGCACCCCTTTTGTATTAGGAGTATCACGGGTTCCGAACTGCTGATTGTTGGAGGCTATGGTTTCTATCAGCTCCATAGCCTCAGCCAAGGTCTTGTTCATCAGTGCTCCCCCACTTGAGCAGTCAATAGTACGCCTATCCGCAACGCACAACCCCTCATAGAAGAATTGGATGAGGTTGGCGTCAGATATCTGATGGGAAGGGCAGCTTGAGACCAGTCTGTTAAAACGCTCCCAGTATTCATAGAGCGTTTCGCCTTGTAGTTGCTGAATGCTGCAGATGACCTTCCTGATTGCCCCCGCTCTTGAAGCGGGGAAGTACTTTTCCAAGAACCTTATTTTAAGATCTGTCCACGAGTTCACCGCCCCATTGCGTAGATTCATGAGCCATGTTTTAGCCGCACCTTCTAGAGAGAAAGTAAAGGCACGGAGTTTCACAGCATCAATACCAGCTCCGTGTGGCCCTAGAGTGACACACACATAATGAAATTCTTTGAGATGCTGGTGGGGGTCCTCACCGGACAGCCCATGGAATTTGGGAAGCCGATGGAAGAGTGCCCCTTTTATTTCAAAATCAGCATCGACATTGGGGTAGCCGAGCGCTTGTTGGTTCAGATCAGGAGCAATGAGCTCCCTCGGAGTGAGATTTCTCCTCAAAGCCATAGGCGTAACAGTGAGAGGGTCGGTTGGTGTGTCGGTGGGTGTTACAAAAACACTCTCAGAATAATTATCACCAAACACACGGGTATGACCACAAACTTCCGCACTACGGGAACGAGTATGAAAAGAATTACCTACGTCCTCGCCTACCCGCCTTGCTCATCTCAAACCTCGTAAGGTTCTTTCGATCTCAGGGTCGAAAGGAAACAGAGAGCTATCGGGTTGCGAACGAGTTATCCATAGGAGTTACAAGAGAAGAAAAAAGGAAAAGAAAAGAAGAAATTTTTTTTGAACGCGTCGACCGCTGGGGCGGTCGGTGCGAGAAAAAGTTTAAGAAGAAGAAGACTGCGGAAAGAGAAATTTTTTTTTGTTTAAATTAAAATAAAAGAAAAGAAAAACAGTACTAGGATTAAATCAAAAATTGCCTAGACTCCCCGGCAATGGCGCCAAAATTGACAGAGCACCGGAGCGTCGTTATTTCTCAGGTACTCTGGAGCAATTTAGAAGAAGGGTTTGAAAAAGAGTTTTTGTTGCTGAATTAATCTCAATACAAGCTTGATAGCAAGTAGCAAGGCTGACTCAGGTCGTCTCTCAAGGAATCTGTGTGGCAATCTCTGATTCAAACATAGCAATGAACAAAATAAGGGGGGTTTTTGGTTTGATTTGCAATGAAATTAAATTGGAGAAAGTAAAAACGATCGAAATAAATGAATTTAAATGCAATAGCAAAATAAGTAAATTGGCAAAAATCAAAAGAGACAAGAAAGTAAAGGAAAACAGGATTAAAGACTTGAATTGAAAATAAACTTCGAAAGAAAAGAGATTGCTGAATAAAAACTTTATATTAATAAAACGAGGGAGAGATTCAAAGTGAACTCTCCCAAGAAACAAGGTTAAATGTAAAGACAATGACTGAAATCAAACAAAGCAAAGACAGTGAAATTGGACTGGTATTCTAGAGCTGGAAAACAAAATAGGGATGCAACCCCGGAGAACTGTATGTAAAAGCTTAAAGTAAAGAACACCCAGAACAGAGCGGTGAACAAAGAACCGAAAGCCTTGGAAAAGTAAATCCTAAAAATTGCCAGAGTACCAGTGCAAAAGTGAATTCGGAGTAAGAGGTAAAAAGTTGGATGATTAGACCTAGCTACAAAAGGTCTATTTATAGAATCACAATTGTTGTTGTCTTAGGCCGCTGAAGTCTGTGCTTTTTCGCACACAACCGCCTGGGCGGTTGTCACTACAGCCTAGGCGATTCGCAAAGTTCGGCGCGTCCCAGAAGAGAAGATTACACGCGCAGGACTGCCTGGGCGGTGAGCATATCCGCCTTGGCGGTTGGTTCGCTGCTGGAGGCAGTAAGCTAGCTTTCCTTGGTTTCCAGATACAATTCCCAAAACATCTTGTAATTACCTATTCCTGAGAAGCCACGACACGAACAAAAACATATCAAACGCACCAGTGGCATCAACTAGAGCAATTAATACGCAAAATGGTACTAATGCTCGAACTGGTAATATAAATCAAATGTAGCATAAGAAACCAAGTTAAGCATAATTATGAGCACACAATCATTCAAGTTATGAGGAAAAATTAGCATGAAAATATGGTTTATCATTATGCTTCCGCTACGTTTATTTATTTATTTATGTTTTCTGAGTCCGGACCTTTGTTAGTCGGCAACTATTTATTTATCTGTATTTATCGTGGAGCCTCATAAGTCTCATTATCGGGCTATGGGATGACACATAGTATTTATTTCTTTGTGATTGATTGTGTATGAGAGATCATTTATGGTTTGAATTATGTTCTTAGTATTATTCAGTATTAATTCATGATTATTATTATTATCGTTGTATTTATGCGCAAGGCTCTTATTTTCTATTCCGCAAAACATTTACGAAAGATTTACTCCCACGTATTTTCCGCGTATGATATTTTTAAAATAAAGATAAAACATGATAACATGAGGTAGCCCTTATGAAATAGCCTAAAATGACTTAAGCGTTAAGGGCTATCTAGTAGGGTGTTATAGTTGGTCCTCACACCAGCATTCTCGTTTCTGTCAATTACCCGTTTAGCATGCATGTTGATTAACTAATTTGCTTTCATAGATCTCACACGAGAAGGGATAACTGCATGCAAGTGTTCAAGCACAACTTTGGTTATAACACGATGCCCTAATTTATCCATAGTAAATGTAATCCTAGTGTTGCAATTTGCAACTGAAGTTGGATTTGACTTCACAATTGTATCCGTCTTTGACCTCCTGTAATTCTCTCTAGAGCAAACAAGGATGAGATACCTTACAGCATGGTTCTTTGTTCATTGTGTGCTTCTAGTCTTGAATGTAAACCCTACTTTCGTGGTGTATTCTTGATAGAGTGTCACCACTTCATCTTCATTCTGGAACCGCATCCCCAACTTAGGAGTTCCCAACCCACATGCATCCTTCCAAAATTTATCAGTGGGTTAGAAAAAAACAACGAACATAACAAGGTGAGATTACAACACATAAAACATATATTGTTTATAGTTAAAACAGTATGAGTTTTTTCAAATAAGTTAAATGAGTTTTTATAAATTGTTTGGTTGGCTTATTTTGAAATGATATATGGTTTGGGTCATGATTTTGGATGGGTTATTGATCATTTTTGTATGGATTATTATGTAACGTAAAAGAAAAAAATATGAAATATCCACTCACAGTAACATCATCCAAATATATTATATTAAACAAAAAAGTAGAAATAGAAATGAAAGAAAAAGTGTAAAAAACACATAACATGCATCATGTATCACCAAAACCTCTTCTCCATGTTGACCTGTCATATTCATTTCCATGTTCCTGCACCTGACTCATCTCCCTCCAACCACCACGATGCCACCCCCCACAGTTCCCTAAACAAAAGTAATATCAGCATAGAAAAAAACACAACTCGTCCTGCGTGCGATGGTGGTAGACAATGGTGATATGGACGACGGTGGTAAACGATGGGATGAGTGGCGTAAGTGGTGGGTTTTGTTTGTGCGACGGTTTGGTCATTCTATAATTATGTGGTGGTTCGATAGTGAGAATGTGATGAAAAATCCTTGAGAGCTGGTGGGTAGTGATGGGTTGTTGCTGCCTCTTGAGTTTTTTTCCTTCTCCTTTACACTATTGAATCAAACAGGGGAGGAGAACATGTGAGAGAAAATGTTGGTAAACGAATAGTCGTGCGTGTAATACATGTGGGTACTAGTTTGTTTTATCTTTTATTGTGCATTACAACATTAAATCCATTTTTTATTACAATTACTATGGGTGACCGATAATAACAATATATTAGTGTACAAGAAGCATTGTTGAAAGAAAATCATGATTATTATCAATATATATATAATTAAATGTTATCAAAGCCGTTCATTAAAAATAGAGGTACACGAGTTATATTAGATTAGATTTTATAGAAAAAAATAACTAAATCAGTTAGTCACATATGATTGGGTTAGATTAGATTAGTTTTTTATATATTTTTATTACAACATGAACCAAACCAACTCGATTACGATTGGTTCGAAACGGATGATCAGATAACTAATTATTTTTCTTTTAAAATATAAATATTTATAGATAAGCTCTTGATAAAATATAACAAAAAAAACATATTTCATGAAATAATCCAATCTCATTCCTAATTTTATAGCAAAATTATAAAAAAATATAACAAAAGACATTCCGAAAAGGCATTAAGCTAGGTAACAAGCTACCATTGCAACACAAAATATAGTAAACTATCCATTAGGAGTAATGATTTGGGTATTTTGATTGGTTTGAGTAGGTAATTTTATGCTTCGATACCTGAACTAGTTAATAAATGGGTAAAATATGTTTATCTAAACCGATCAAACGGTTTGATCCAATATGAAAATTTATGGTTGGCTCGGTTTAAATTCCTCGGATTCGAGGTTTGTGCGAACCTTCAACACTCCTAATTAAAAATAAATTCGTAGAAAGAGAAATTATTATTATTATTTTTTATCAATTGCTTCTCACTAGATAAAAAATAAACATTAAAAAATTTACATAATTACAAACACATGTATTATTTAACCTAAAAAAAAGAATAACCTATCAAAGTATGTAGCATTATATTTATGTTTGAGTATGTGTTAAGAAGTGATGAATAAAAAATGTAGAGAAGAAAATAATATAATTTAGAACACTTGCAAAATGGAATTGAGTTTTTTCGTGTTATTGATACTTATTAAAGTGTTTGATTATAAACAATGACAAAATCACGTGGAAATATCACATCGAAGGATCTATTCCCCTTGTAACCATATCTTATTTCGTGAAGAAACGAGTATGAATTTCCTATAATATCAATGTGAAAACAGAGAAGACATATCAATGTGAAGACAGAGAAGACAAAATGTTTAGTTTTGAAGACCAACAAAATTAACATAAACAGCAAATAGAGAAGAAAAAAAAGGAGAATCAATCCCTTTGACTTACTTGAGTGACACAATTCATGTGCTATTGATTCTTTCCAATCATTAAATGTTATGATATAATTTTCAGAGTAGCAATCAATAATGTTTGACGTACAACAGAAATACGTCCAACTTATATCCAACGTGTGCTATCCATGTTACAGGATGTGTGTTATACGTATATGTGATATACGTATAGCATACATCCTGTAACATGGATAACACACATTGGATATGAGTTGGACGTACTTCTGTTGTACGTCAAACATTACTTGTAGTATTAATAGTTTATGCTAAAGTATTGGGATTTTTAGGATGAAGTCATTTAGTTTTGGGTTGGATGAGGAATGAATGAATAATGAGGAGGAAAATTTTGCTATCACACTAGTGAGTTATTTCAAAGTAAAGTGGTCTCTTATGCATCCGGCCAATTTAATTGGTTATGTGTTAAATAATATTATTTTGATGAAATTTCTTGAATTCTGATGCATAGATTTGCCCTGTAATATTGAAAGAGTCAAATACTAAAAGTATTTTACAATAATCTTTTCATGATTCTGTATGTTGCAATATAGTCTTCTTTAAATCCTTGAAAGAGTCAAATACTAAAAAGTTAGATGTTGCAATATGGTTGATTGTTAAGTTAGAGAAAAAAATCAGATTCTTTCTTCACCCAATAATCCATTTACTGAGTCAAATTTTATAAATGGTCTTATATTTAAAATGACGCATTACCTAAAAGTGTTATCAAATTTACGTGTCATACATTATTTAAACTAGTTTCCATTATATAAGATTGTAACTAAAAACACTATACTGCTATCATTTTGATAACTTATATAAGACTATGACATTATGACTATCCTCTTTTTATTTTATTTTTGTATCTATACAAGAATATGTAATATATTTTTTGATAAAATAATCTAGTAAATTGTATGCTATTTAGCAAAAAGTACGATGTCTAACAACTAAATACATTACAAGAAATCGGACTTTTTGTGACGACTAAAGTTGTCACAAAAATTTTACATTATCGTCACAAAAACATTTTGTGACGACTTTTTACACTTTTTGTGACGACTAAAAGTCGTAATGTATACCTCGTAGCTAAAGGTCAATTGTGACGACTTTAAGTAGTCGTCACTAATAATCTTAACTTTTGTGATGACTTGAATCGTCAATAATACTCCAAATAGTCGTCACTATAAATTGTATATTTTATGATGATTTCACACAAGAATTGTACATTTTGTGACAAGGTTAGTCGTCACAAAAAAGTTCACATTTTGTGACAACTACTTAAGTTGTCACTAAATAAAATACTTATTTGTTACACAAATAATCGTCACAAAAAAGGAATTAGTGACAACCTTTGTTGTCACTGTATGTCTTAAAAAAATTATTATAACTTTTAGTAACATAAATAGTTGTCACTGTAACATTTTTTTTAGTATCAACTTATATGTGTTGTAACAAAAAGAAAGTATTTTATTCACCTTCTACATATAGAAGTAAATTATTTTTATAGTTAATTATGTAGTATTTTTTTTTCTCATACTTTATTACTTGTATAAGATCAAACTCATGAAATAAATAATACTTTTATAACAATGAATATAGAATTATAATCCTGATGCAAAGTACTTGACACAATTTAAAAATCTATAGCATATGCTAGATATATACGTACAACTAAAATAATAACTTTTTAAAAAATAATAACTTAAAAGTTAGATACTTAGTTTCTTTTCAACAAAAAATTAAAGTATCTTAAAAGATAAACTCTTGATGACATTCCAAACTTTTTCCTTTCTAGGACAACTTGGTATAAGACAATCTACGTTGTTGTTCAGCCGAAATGCCGGTAGATATGTACGATAACTTGTAGGATTATTTGCCTTGTTGATTGGACAAAGTTCCTGCAAAAATTTTAGACTTTTCATTAGCTTTGTGATAGAATTCCTTCACCAGCAGAAAACAAATAACCTTTTGTAAATATTTTGACTTACCAAATAAATAAAATTACAAAATAATGGCCAACAACAAAAAAATGTTTAGATGGAGGAAAATACAACTCACCTTCATTATTTTGGCGTACGGATATGGTTGCTAGTTGCTCTGTGGAATTCATCAATAATCATCAAGCATATCACTTATATCAGATTTTGAAAAAAGTAATTCTACAACTTAAAATTCTCTTTTCAGCCTCTTCCAAAAGAATAACAATTAACATGTGGACAATAAATATACCTACTACATTTGAGTTAACTTGTTCTTATATTGAGTTTGCATATGCTGTTACACTAATAAAGGACATATAAAACACTTTCTCCATCTTTATCATCTTCACAAATTAGGAGATCATAATTAATCCATGAATAAAAAAAACACTAAAAACCAGTAATAAAAAAGACATGAATCAATGGAAAAAAAAACATGAATTCTACATATTTATGAGAAATACACTAAAAACCAATAATCAAAGCCAAATTAGGCTATCTTTCAAATAACTTGAACATTATACTCCAATTCTCCTTGGTCTATTACTGTTGTGTCTTCTTCTTATCCTGTGAGAGTTTCATATTTATGAGAAAAAAAAAAGGCTTAATACTTTTTATCCATAAAACACATTTGAAAGACCACATTTTCTTCCTGAAACAAATATTATCAGTCTTAACAATGGAATTTTCAACCCCCATGTTCATAATGGGATCATTATTATTACATTACTACATTGCATTTCTGTCATAACTAAGCACTACCCTTAATTATCAATCAGCAAGTCATATATATAAGACAACTATTAAAGCTTGATTCCATCTTCAAAGGATTTTGCTGCAACATGCTTATTAATTATGTGAGTCACTATAGGAGATGCCAAGAATACTCACAGAATATGTGGCTAAGCACTTTTCTTGGTAATTTGAAAGCCAAGAAACCGAAGCTGATTCTCCATCCCAAACTTGGAGTCACGGATTACCTTTGATGGTGGAAAAGCAGCTGCTAATGATAATCTTTTTCGTGCCGGCTGTGGTGAGGCGACGACATTGTAATCTTGAACTTGTAAGTCCCTTTCCATTTTCTGCTTGGCAAATTCCAAGGGCTCAATCCACCAAGGACAGACCCTTTCTGCATGCATATATGAATCTAGTATGGTGTCCCATTGCACCTAAGAGGCAATATAAAGGTGTTATAACTTCTCAAGGAACTAAATTTAAAGAATTGGAAAGGATCTGATTAGTGATTACAGATTACCTTGAGACATGTCCATTCTGAACCAGGCCACTTACTTCCATCAATATCATCAACACCAATTATCGTTTCTGCATATCTATTTACTCAAAACCAAAAGGCAACAAGACCTGGTTACTCATTGTTTCCTTGTAGAAACCATGATTACATGTTTATCAAAGGCAATATTTATACTTCTTTACAAGGCTCATCCACAATCTGACATCATTACCTTCTTTTAGATTCTTCAACTTGAAGCAGCATTTGTACTCTCATTCCAATTGAATATTTCATTTCAGTAGACAAGGAATAACCTATCCATAGACAAGGAAAAAAATGAATAATTAAACTGCATAAAGTTATATATGTCCATACATATTGTGTCCAATGTGCAATTAAACATTATACATATAACTATATAATTATTTTCATAGTTATAAATAAAGCATGAACAAAATTTTAATTTTATGAACGGAACAAAAGTGGAAAACCTTACTTAAACCTTCCCAGCACAATTCAATTCTCCAGAATTATCAATTAATAGTTTTCACACTATTTGAAGCTCGATTCAACGTTCAAATTTGACACATTTTATACATCTCAGCCTAATCTTTTTTGTCTTTTCTCTAGTAGATTAAAAAATTAAACACTCTCACACCATCTGCAATAACATCACACAAATAAAACAGATACAACATAACAAAAGAAACATAAAACAGAGCAACATAAAAACAAGAGCAAAAGCAGAAATTACAGCAGTTCAGATAATCAACGAAGAATCAATGAAAATAATCCAAGATCCGCAACCATATCACACCGTATATAGAAGAATAGTTGAAACTGAAATCTCCAATAGCTAGAAGAGAAGGTAATGTTGGGAAATCATGCATATAGAAGCAGCGGAAAACAAAAAAATTTACATGCAATTCCCTCCCATAGACCCTTGTGAAATATCATAGATCATATTTGATATACCTGTTGAAGCGTGGCAGCTACACGAAATGAGCTATGTCAATCCTTCCGACGCAGTAGCAGCGGCGGCCTTTAGAAGTCCACACAACAGTCGTGGTCGTCACACGTCCACCTTGATGCTCCTCTGAGACTCTCTATGCTAGTAGTGAATTTCAGAGAAAACAAGGATTAGCTTTCTCTTAGTGAGAGAGTGAGAATTCCAAATTCTTGTGTGTCTAAGGCTAGGCTCATATGTGTTGCTATTTATAGCCAACACTCCACTCTCATCTCATAGAAAACTTAAACCTAATTTGTGCCTTATTGGGCCCATCTGATGTAAGCCCAATGCAATTAAACTAGTCACACTAATTTAATCTAATTAAGCATCAATTAAAACTGCTTTAGTGTGTGACCCTATAGGTTCTTATAACGTTGACAATATCATTAAATACCATTTAATAATATAAACAGTGAGCGGTATCTAGCAACACATCACTCTTACCCAAGTTATAAGGCAGTCAACAGTTTGACATAACCTTTACGTGATCGATGTTATTGTACAATTCAATCCCTTTGTCCAGATATCTAGATTTAACACAAGCATGAAATTAGTCATCTTGTATAGTTAAATCGTTAGTTTCTTGATTACCGAGTAGACTGATAAAACTAAATGAGATTAATGTCACACATTAATTCATTTCAGCACGGCCATGCATTTACCCAGTCCTACTCATCAAGGGGCCCACAGATATATCTCTCGTAATGTGAGAGGGACAAATCCTATCTACGTTACTCACATCTGCATACATGATTCATGATATATCCAATAATCGACTTTATAATTATCCTGTTACGGATAACGTTTGACGATATTAAAACATACAGTTTCTCATGTAGCGGATTGCAATAACTTCAAGTCGAAGGACTACATGTACCATCATCACTATGAGAATCACTTATGACATTCACATTACTATCCATGTAGTGTTCTCAAAGCGGGTCAGTCCAATATATATCACCATATATACCTATGTGCAGACTTGATATCACATATCCATAACCTGTGAGAAAAGGTTATCAGTCCATACACATACTAGCCTCAATGCATTACTATTGCCCTATTGGTTCAGTAATACTCGACTAGGAATACTTAAGAATGGATTCTCACCATTAGGTCATGTACCTAATATTTAATATTTAAATAATTCCATTCCAAGGACTTCATAATGTTCATTAAAATAAATAAACAATTAATGAATGAAATGCCTCATATATATATATATATATATATATAAATATATAATATAAAATGTCATAATATCATAATAAAAACGCAATTATGATTGGCCCTCTAGGGCATACACCAATAGTCTCCCACTTGCACTAGAGCCAATCTGGCATATCCCTAATGCCTAATGATCTAGTATGCCCATCATGCTTCCGCTGAGGAACGGGCTTGGTCAGTGGGTCAGCGATGTTATCATCAGTCGGTACTTTGCATATCTTCACATCTCCTCTATCGATAATCTCTCGAATGAGATGAAAACACCTAAGTATGTGTTTGGATCGCTGGTGAGATCTGGGTTCCTTAGCTTGTGCAATGGCTCCATTGTTGTCACAATAGAGAGCCACTGGGTCCTCGATGCAAGGAACCACACCAAGCTCAACAATGAACTTTTTGATCCAAACAGTCTCCTTTGCTGCATTACTGGCAGCAATATACTCGGCCTCTGTAGTAGAATCGGCGATTGTCTCCTGCTTTGAACTTTTCCAGCTCACAGCCCTGCCATTAAGACAAATCACATAACCTGGTTGCGATTTGGAATCATCTTTATCGGTTTGGAAGCTAGCGTCAGTGTAATCCTTTACAACAAGCTCTTCCTCACCACCATATACCAAGAATGAATCCTTAGTTCTTCTCAAGTACTTAAGGATATTCTTGACGGCTGTCCAGTGACTATCACCGGGATCTGGCTGGTATCTGCTCGTCATGCTCAAAGCATACGAGACATCTGTCGTGTACATAACATAGCATACATGATAGATCCAATTGCAGAAGCATATGGAATCTCACTCATCCGACCTCTATCGGCTTGTGAAAGGGGACATTGATTCTTTGAGAATGTCACACCATGTGACATAGGCAAGAACCCTTTCTTTGAATCATGCATGTTAAAGCGTCTTAACACTTTATCTATGTATGTACTCTGACTCAGGTCAAGCAATCTATTTGATCTATCTCTATAGATCCTTACACCCAATATGTAAGTGGCTTCACCCAAGTCCTTCATCGAAAAACAATTCCCAAGCCAAGTCTTAATAGACTGCAATGTGGGGATGTCATTTCCAATGAGAAGTATGTCGTCTACATACAAGACCAGAAATGCAACTGTGCTCCCACTAACCTTCTTGTAAACACAAGGTTCATCTTCATTCTTGACGAATCCAAATTGTCTTACAGTTTCGTCAAAACGGAGATTCCAACTTCTAGAAGCTTGCTTCAATCCATAGATTGATCGCTGTAACTTGCATACTTTTGCAGTATCATCTCCAATGTCAAACCATTCGGGTTGTGTCATGTACACATCCTCAAGGAGATTTTCATTAAGGAAAGCAGTTTTGACATCCATCTGCCATATCTCATAATCATAGTATGCAGCGATAGCAAGTAAAATCCGAATGGACTTAAGCATTACGACAGGTGAAAAAGTTTCATCATAGTTTATACCATGAGTATGCTTGAAACCCTTTGCAACTAGTCTTGCTTTAAAAGTAATCACATTACCATCCATGTCAGTTTTCTTTTTGAAAACCCACTTGCAACCTATGGGTTTTACCCCTTCAGGTTGATCAACCAAGGTCCATACCTCGTTAGTGTACATGGAATCCATTTCAGATTTCATGGCTTCTAGCCACTTTTCAGATTCAGACCCATTAATGGCCTCCTAATAGGTGACAGGCTCATCTTGATCTATGAGCAACACATCACCCTGTTGAGTCATGAGAAATCCATATCTCTCAGGTGGGTGACGTGTTCTGTCTGACCTACGTGGTTCTTGCGTTACTTGAGCAGGTTGTTGTACCACAACGACTTGTGTACTCTGCTCTTGTTCCACCTCAGTCTCTTCTAGTGGTTGAAGTATTTCTTCAATTTCTACTTTTCTCCCACTGGTTCCAATGAATTCCTTCTCAAGGAATACACCAGTTCGTGCAACAAACACTTTGTTGTCAGATAGGCTATAGAAATAATATCCCTTGGTTTCTTTAGGATATCCCACAAAGAAGCACTTTTCAGATTTAGGTTCAAGCTTTTTAGTGACTTGACGTTTCACATAAGCTTCACAACCCCAAATCTTCATAAAAGACACACTGGCTTGTTTACCAGTCCGCATCTCATATGGTGTCTTTTCTACCGTTTTGGTTGGAACACGGTTAAGTGTAAATGCTGCTGTTAAGACAGCATGTCCCCAGAAAGAATTTGGAAGGTTTGCATGACTCATCATTGATCGAACCATGTCTAACAATGTTCGATTTTTTCTCTCAGAAACACCATTCCATTGTGGCGTTCCAGGAGGAGTGAGTTGGGATAGTATCCCACACTCTCGTAGATAGTCATCAAACTCTTGACTCAAGTATTCACCTCCTCGATCTGATCGAAGGATTTTAATACTCTTGCCAAGTTGGTTTTCTACTTCATTCTTGAATTCTTTGAACTTTTCAAAGGATTCCGATTTGTGTCTCATAAGATACACATATCCATATCTACTGAAATCATCAGTGAATGTGATGAAGTATTGAAAACCACTTCTGGCCAAGGTACTGATGGGTCCACATACATCGGTATGTACAAGGCCCAAAAGCTCAGTGGCCCTTTCACCCTTTTGAGTGAATGGTGCCTTAGTCATTTTTCTCATTAAACAAGATTCACATGTCTCATACGATTCATAATCAAATGAGTGCAATAATCCATCCTAATGGAGTTTTGAAATACGCTTCTCATTTATATGGCCTAAACGACAATGATCTAATCTCATTTGCACAAATAAACAAGTACTAAATGTGAGAACTACATCGAGTATCTAATACTCATGATGCAGAAGTAGATAAATTGACCTCTATAACAATCATACATAAACTGGAAGTCTCACTTCCTTTGTTATTCTTTCATTCTTCCAGGTATTTTGCACAGTTCCTTTTCCAATGTCCGATCCCACCAGAATGGAAGCAGGTATCCTCTTTAGACGCATCGCCCTTAGGCTTCAAGGCTTTCAGCATGGGAATCTCATTGCCCTTGCCCTTGCCCTTGGACTTGTTGCTTTGCTTCTTTTGCTCTTTCCATCTTGAACCATCAAGATAGCCTTGCCTTTGCCCTTTGACAGAGTTGCTTGATGTGTATGATCATATCATATGCCTCTATTCTTTCATGACTCTCATGATGTTTCTGCAACTCAGGGGTTAAGGTAGCAAGCATAAGGCAACAAAACATCTAAAGCTTTATCCTGATGCTTCTTATAAGCATCTTTGTCAGCCCTAGAAGTACTTGCAGCTGGTGTCTCCTTATAAATAGATCCTTTGAGGACATAAAATTATTTTCATGCTTGAGGACAATCCTCAAGTTTCTATACCAATCTAGAAAATTTGTTCCAGACTACTTATCCTTCTCAAGGATAAATCGCAATGACAGGTTATTTGATGCGTGTGATGTCATATAAACCACAGAAATAAAATATGCAAAGTGAGTATCATGACATATATAATATTTAATTAGGACTTTAATTAAATATTCATCCCACTATTTTACTCAAACCAATGACCCTCTACATTGATTCGTAAAATTTTCCTTTGGAATATTTTATAGTGGGCCAAGATCCATATTTCATCTAGCTTTAAGTCAACTTTGGTTGATCGCTTAAAGTTTGGACTATTTAGGTAGGAAACTCTTTCCAATTGTATCTTATACAACTCTTGGATAGTTGGGTGAATAACATCTTATTTTAATTCATCTTATGAATTAAAGCCCAACTTTTCATTGCCTCTAAGCCTCTCAATCTTATTGAATCTCACTTAGTTAAGTCAAACCCAATGGTTGGCAGTCGGACATTACTTGCTTGTCCTATCGCGCCTTACTGCTATAGATAAGAGTGCCCTGCTTTGGCAGACCCACACTACATCGATAACAGTCTTGACGAGTGTCAGGCATCGGAAGGCTATCATGACTTAATATTTTATATTAAGGGATTTTGATAAATAGATCTCACCATATAATGTTAAACTATTTAACATATATAATTCATACATGTATCTCATACATATATACATAAAACATGCAAATGCAACATACATGTAATAATAGAATAAAATAAATAAAGCATATGAGAACTTATATACATGCATCCCATGACATGATAAAAGAAATACTTTATATCATTTTAATCAATCACAAACACGCGCTCAAAATAGATAGCACATGGTTTTCGAATTTTAATTAAACATATTAATTAAAAGATCTCAAATTTGAAATACAAATATACCATATAGATATATAGGTGTTCCGTTTTAATCAATCTTATTAATTAAAAGGATTTCAAAATTTGAAATATAGATACTCCATATATATAGGTGTTCTGTTTTTAATTAATCTCATTAATTAAAATATTTCAAAATTTGAAATATAGATACTCCATATATATAGGTGTTCTGTTTTTAATCCATCTGTTTTTAATCAATCTCATTAATTAAAAAGATTTCAAATTTAAAATAAGATACTCCATATATATAGGTGTTTTGTTTTTAATTAATCTCATTAATTAAAATATTTCAAAATTTGAAATATAGATACGCCATATATATAGCCATATATATAGGTGTTCTGTTTTTAATCAATCTTATTAATTAAAGGGATTTCAAAATTTGAAATATAGATACTCCATATATATAGGTGTTCTGTTTTTAATCAATCTTATTAATTAAAGGGATTTCAAAATTTGAAATATAGATACTCCATATATGTAGGTGTTCTATTTTTAATTAATCTCTCATTAATTAAAATATTTCAAAATTTGAAATATAGATACGCCATATATATAGGTGTTTTGTTTTTAATTAATCTCATTAATTAAAATATTTCAAAATTTGAAATATAGATACTCCATATATATAGGTGTTCCGTTTTAATCAATCTCATTAATTAAAAGGATTTCAAAATTTGAAATATAGATACTCCATATATATAGGTGTTCCATTTTAACTAATCTTATTAATTAAAAAGATTTCAAATTTTGAAATATAGATACTCCATATATATATATATATATATATATATAGGTGTTCTGTTTTTAATTAATCTCATTAATTAAAATATTTCAAAATTTGAAATATATATATAATGTATATATCGTATCACATTTATGCATTCCCGTACTATGGAATCAAAAGGCAACAAATATATATGTATAGGCGCTGAAGTTCCTTCACATAAATGGTGCTCCTTCATGTAACTTCACGAAGCAGTGGGATGTTACTTCACGAAACTGCCTAGACCACAATTGGCGCTGAATGTGTACTTGGAGCAAGAGTCGCGAGATGTAGTTGGTGTCACCATTGACCATTTTCGAATTGTAAAATAATCATACTTCAAAATCGAACTACCTTGATATGGACATAAGAATTTCGAAATGCAAAAATAGCCAAGAATGATTAAGATTTCGAAAAAGAAATAAATTTTGAAATTTGGGATAGCCATATGGATTCATAAATATTAATTCATCACAATGAAAATAATCATATGAATTTCAAAAATTCTAATTCATCTTATGAATTAAAAATTTTGAAAATAATGATTGAACACATGAATTCAACTCTTGAATATGTGTCTCACATGTTTATGAAAATCAAGTTTATACAAGAGTGTTTCTTAAACCACATATATCAAAATCGAATTTTGACAGAAACACAGCAATATATAAAATGAGTTACAGAGTTATCTCATAACACTAGCAACATAAACATGTTTTTATGAATCCTTATTGGCAAAGAAACAAAACCATGTTATCATATAACATATGAAATTCGAAATTATCATATAATCATATGAACAAAACACATTCATACAGAAATACCAAAACTTTGTTTATCACATAAACAAAAGAAAAAACATAACAAAACCGTATTTATCATAAAAATAACAGGTAATGCCATCAAACAGAAGTACGTTTTCACAAGTGGCTCTGATACCACTGTTGGAAAATCATGCATATAGAAGCAGCGGAAAACAAAAAAAATTTACATGCAATTCCCTCCCATAGACCCTTGTGAAATATCATAGATCATATTTGATATACATGTTGAAGCGTGGCAGCTACACGAAATGAGTTATGTCAATCCTTCCGACGCAGTAGCAGCGGCGGCCTTTAGAAGTCCACACAGCAGCCGTGGTCGTCACACGTCCACCTTGATGCTCCTCTGAGACTCTCTATGCTAGTAGTGAATTTCAGAGAAAACAAGGATTAGCTTTCTCTTAGTGAGAGAGTGAGAATTCCAAATTCTTGTGTGTCTGAAGCTAGGCTCATATGTGTTGCTATTTATAGCCAACACTCCACTCTCATCTCATAGAAAACTTAAACCTAGTTTGTGCCTTATTGGGCCCATCTGATGTAAGCCCAATGCAATTAAACTAGTCACACTAATTTAATCTAATTAAGCATCAATTAAAACTGCTTTAGTGTGTGACCCTATAGGTTCTTATAACGTTGGCAATATCATTAAATACCATTTAATAATATAAACAGTGAGCGGTATCTAGCAACACATCACTCTTACCCAAGTTATAAGGCAGTCAACGGTTTGACATAACCTTTACGTGATCGATGTTATTGTACAATTCAATCCCTTTGTCCAGATATCTAGATTTAACACAAGCATGGAATTAGTCATCTTGTATAGTTAAATCGTTAGTTTCTTGATTACCGAGTAGACTGATAAAACTAAATGAGATTAATGTCACACATTAATTCATTTCAGCACGGCCATGCATTTACCCAGTCCTACTCATCAAGGGGCCCACAGATATATCTCTCGTAATGTGAGAGGGACAAATCCTATCTACGTTACTCAAATCCTATCTCGTAATGAATGAAATGCCTCATATATATATATATATATATATATATATATAATATAAAATGTCATAATATCATAATAAAAACGCAATTATGATTGGCCCTCTAGGACATACACCAACAGGTAAAGTAGGAAATGCAAAATGAGGAAACATGCTTAACACAATTGGCGTGCATGAATCTTCAATAGCTACTGATATACTCTAAAAACTAATAATCAAAACCCTAAATATTGTATCATATTCATGTACACACCTTCAAAAATACTGCATCACGAGCAGAGAAGCAGCACGCGATAGAAGAGAGGAACACCGGCGCCGCGCGACACAAGAGAAGGAGCAAGGAGCGCTGCTCGATCTGGAACAAATCAGGAGGTCGTCGCCGCCGCTGGTCGATCTTGAACGGAGGGAGTCGACTGTTGCTTCCGTGATGATGGCAGCAACACAACAGAAGAAACCCAGCCTCCGTCGTCACCAAGCCGCAGCGTCGCTGCCACGGAGGCAGGGCCGCTGCGGGCTCTTTCCCTTCCCGGCCGCGAGTCCTCGTTCTGCGCTCTCTCTCCCTCTCCCTGCATCGCGGTCGATTTGGCAACCGCAGAGGCGGTAGCTCCCTTCTAGAGGGGCGCGCGAACCACCACCCCGGATTTGCTTCAGCGGCCGCAAGAATTGCGGCGCCGACGGTTCCCTGCCAGCCTCCGTCGGTCTCTCTCTCTCCCTCGCCGTGGAGCGCGCAGTCGCGGCTCCCCTTCTGGTCCAGCCATCCCTCTCTTCACAGCCTCTCAGACCGCGGCGCCGTGCAGTCGCGATAACCGCGGCGACCGTGGTCATCTTCTTCCTCCCTTGCTTCGCCGCCATGGCTTTCCCTCTCGCCTCACTCTTTCATCTTCTTTTCTAACCTAGATCTAATTAGTGTGTGTGTGTAAAACTGTAAATGTATTCGTGTGTACTGTCTGCGTGTGATGTGTTGAGTTTTTCTAATTATTATTAGAGTTTAATTATGATGTACCGATAGTGTAAAAAATTTTAGACTGTAAGTCAATAATATCCATTGATTTGTGTGACATTTTAGTTAGGAAATGGTTGACTTAAAGTTTTTTTTGCTGATGTGTCAATCCATAATTGGATGTCAGTGTAAAATTATTTTACACAGACAGTAGAATGAAATTAAACTATTATTATTATTATTATTATTATTATTATTATTATTATTATTATTATTATTATTACTACTACTACTATTATTACTATTATTACTATTATTATTATTATTACTATTATTATTATTATTATTACTATTATTATTATTATTATTATTATTCCGTAAATTTATGGAAAATTATTGTACTGTGAATACTTTATTAAATTTTCATAGAATATATATCTCTATTTGAATACAATGATGACTAATCAAAGTCATCACAAAAATTAGACCATTTTTATGTGATGAATTGTACTAAAAGTTAGGTCTATTGTGACAACTTTTAAATGTTGACACTAATATTGGAGGCTATTGTGACGATTCAATTAAATTGTCACAAGATATATGTGCATATTCGCATTTAGTGGCGACAAACAAAAGTCGCCACAAAAACTTGACCACATTAGTGACGACTTTTATGAGTTGTCACTAAATGTTCGTTCTATTGTGACCACTTTTAAATGTTGTCACTAATAGCGGAGGCTATTGTGACGACTTTATTAAGTTGTCACAAAATATATGTACCAATTCAAATATAGTGACAACTAACAAAAGTAGTCACAAAAAGTATGTCACTTTTGTGATGACTTTTATGAATTGTCACTAAAAATTAGTTCTATTGTGACGACTTTTAAAAGTTGTCACTAATAGTAAGGGCTATTGTGACGATTTTACTAAGTGGTCACAAAATATACGTGTCAATTCGAATATAGTGACGACTAATCAAAGTCGTCACAAAATCATCACTTTTAGTGATGACTTTATAAATGTCACAAAATAAGTTGTAACAAAAAGACTAATTTCTTGTAGTGATATATGTATTTCTTATATCTCCTTTTATATTAGGCTTTCTAACAAGCAAAAAGCCAAAAATATATTTCTTATATCTCCTTTTATATTAAACTTGCTATGTATTCAAATGACATCATATAAAATGTGAGTTTGGTAAAGTTTATTGAGCAAGTGCTTCTCATCTCAAAAAACATAAGCTCTTCTTTTGTGTTTGGTACGTAACTTAAAAAGCCAATAAGCTTTTGTTCCCAGCTTATGTGAGTCAATGGTGCTTCTAGGAGCTATTAGAAGTAGCTTTTTAAAAGCTCAAAGAACTCAGCAACATTTTGAGAGTCACAGTATTACTAAATCAAACCAAGCCGAAGAAAGTTTGGTCCATTTAGCTTAGAGAAATATGTCACTCTTCTTTTTGTCTATCACTAATTTCATAATCTTTAATCAGTCTGTCAACTTGTTATTTTTGTTCTCCTAACTTGTTATTTATTTTCATTTATATAATTCATCTTTAACGAATTTGGAAGCTCAAAATATAAGAAATGATTTGGTTTATAAATGAATTTCAATATTTGAAATAAGTTACAAATGAAAAATAATTTTATTTATAATTTTAAGAAATTCTTTTAATTCGTATTTATAAAATTCTTTAGATTTTTGATGAATTTTAAGAGAATAGAAATGATTTCCATCCAATTCATCTCATTTCTTATTTTTAAGAGATTTTAAATGCATCGAATAAGAATTGGAAATTCATCTTAATATTTTACTCGAGTCGATGTCGTCCTTTGTTGAAATTTTCTCTGAACATTTAATTTCATGTGTGTGTATATTTTTTTTTCGATTTATAGATTTCTTCCGTCTTAACTTAAATTGTTCTGATAGGAGGACTAGTGTATTTAGTAATATAGAAGACCGATTCAAATTCTTCCTAACAATGTACAATGTTGTTAAAATCGATATTTTACGTAAAATTGGAAGATGGTGATGATATTGTAACACGTGAAATCGTAACATGGATCGTAAAACGGATCGATCATATTATAATATAAATCATGTAACCCGTATTGATAAATATTTAAATTTACTTAAATAAAAAAAAAAGTCACAATGTATAATAATGATCTAGTCTAACTAGTCATCATATACACTTTGCAACCAAATTCACTCTAGCTACATAGATTTTAACAATCATAAATTCATATCAATCAACATAAAATTAAATTCAAATAAGTTTCAATATGTTTAAGACTCATAAACAACTCATAAAAAATGACACAATGTTAAAAGTCACAAAATTGCACTTACAAACAATGAAATTTAAAAAGTTTAACTATTAATCTCTAGAGGAACTCATTGGCATCTCTTGGGAGAAAATGATCATCATCAAACTCATCGTTGTCACTCGTAAGAATTGCCAAATGCCCAAATCATCTACATGGACATCATCACCTTCCTCTCAAATCAAATTGTCATCATTTGAAGTATCTTCATATAATCCTTCAATCATATCATCATCCCCTACAATCCACTCTTCATCAGAATCTAAGTCATCAATGTTGCACTCAATAGATTTTCTACTTTGTTTCTTTTTGTCCAATTTAGAATTTGCCAATTATATGATTTAACTCGACGATTTTACGATTTTACGATTTAACTCGACGATTTTACCAAAACTTGTTTTTTCAACTCGGATTGCAAAATCGGATCGTTTAAGGGTCGTAAAATCGTAAAATCGTTTACACGCGATTTTAACAACATTGCTTCCAGGTGAGTTATGCATATCTTATTATCTATGTGTTCATTATCTATCTCCTTTTTTTTATTGTATGATACACAAAACTCTTAGGGTTAGTTTGGATAAACAACTTAATTAAGCTCTTCTAGAGAAGGAGCTTATAACACAAATGCTTATAGTAAAAGTAACTTATAAATGAGTTATTTTGTGTTTGAATTTTTAGTTACAGAAGTGCTTATTTTAAAGTTGTAGTGTTTGGATAAATAACTTCAAATGATATAAACTTTTTATAGAAGAGAAATTTTAAACATTAATAAAAAAAAGATTTATATTTTTGTGAGATTGAACCAATAATAATAAAATTATTTTTTATATTTTTAATAAAGAATGAATGATGAAGAAGAGCTTTTATAGAAGGAGAAATCATTCTTTTTAACTTCTTCATAAGCATCTAAAACAACTTTTTGAAAAGTCACCGGTTAATTGTGAAAGTTGTGCCAAATACTAATGAAGTGACTTTTCATAATTCAAAAGTTAATAAAAGTAACTTCTACCCTTATTCAAATCAAAAGTTAATAAAAGTAACTTCTACCCTTATTCAAACTGGCCCTTAGACTATGCTGCTATAATTTTATTTATTTTCTTTTTGGAGAATTAGATTATATAAACCTTTTTTTGGTTTCATATGTTTTTATATCTAGCCCATTGACAGTGTTTGGATTTTTCTTTTCGATATGGTACTCAAATTGTTTAAATCAAATTTATATTAGCTTATTTAATGGTCATGGACAATCCTAAAAGCAGAAGATGGATGGAGTGTGATAGAGTTAGTAACGAAAATCTGGATGAGGTAGAGGATTTTCTAAAGGATTACCATAAACAGCAAATTGAGAAGAAAAAAAAGGAGGAATCAATCCCTTTGACTTACTTGAGTGATATAATTCATATGCTAATATATAAAGTATGAAAAATAATATATTAATCCTCCATACCAGTGTTCTATCTGTATATCTATATTTAGATGCTAAATAATAATATCGTGATACCAAAATAATGATTCTTAATGCCAAAACTTTTTTGAATGTGCACATGAGACACTCATTTAGAGAATCCATATAGCTTTACTCATATAATATTGGGTGATGCTAAATATACAATAAAAAATCAGCCAATAAATGAGATTTTGGGCCATAATTATTCAACTCATTACAATCTCAATGATTATTTGAGCCAAAACCAAAGTTAAAATAGGCTCATTGACTGTATTGACTGATTTTTTATTGTACACTTAGCATTATTGTATAATATTACACCACCTTCATTCTCAAATCTCTCACTGGTACTCAAGTCACTTTCGCTCTATTGTCTTCTTCTTACACATTTTCCCTCCCTGCATCCTCTTAGTTCACATGACATGAACATGACTCTTCATTAGCCTGATATACCATTACTCACACCCAAAAGGCCCAAAAAACCAAAAGAACCTTTACCTTTCTTTCTTCCATGGACACCCAAAAAAAGCTAACATCTTTCATCCTTCTTTTTCTCTTCTTCATCCCTTCATCATTCTCCTCCTTCACGCCCACAGATAACTACCTTATCAACTGTGGCTCACACACCAATTCTTCCATCTTCAACCGTCTCTTCATTGCTGAATCCTCCACAACCTTTCTCTCTTCAGATGACCCCCAAATTATTTCACTCACAAACCAAAACCCACCTCCGAATTTGCCTCCTTTGTACCACACAGCAAGAGTCTTCACCAGCACTGCAAGATACAGTTTCAACATGAAGCAAAATGGCACGCACTTTGTGCGTTTTCACTTCTTACCCTTTAAAGCTCAAGCCTTTAATCTTAAAGATGCTAAATTCAGTGTCTTGGTTAATGGGATCTCTGTTATGAGGTATTCCCAGCAAGCTGATGATGATGTGTTGATTAAAGAGTTTATCTTGAAGGTAGAATCAAACTTGTTTGAGATTTTGTTTAGTCCTGTTGGTAGCTCTGGTTTTGGCTTTGTCAATGCTGTGGAGGTTTTTTCTGCTCCTGAGGATTTTGTTACTGATTATGGTGCTAGGTTGGTAGGTCCCTTTGGGGTGGAAGAGTATAAGAACCTTTCATCTCAGGTTTTGGAAACTGTTCATAGGATTAATGTTGGAGGCTTGAAAATAACCCCTTTTAATGATACCATTTGGAGGACTTGGATTCCTGATGAGGAATTTCTGGTTTTTAAGGCTGCTGCTAAGATTGCAGTGAGCACTCACACCCCAAATTACCAGAAGGGAGGTGCAACTGAAGAGATTGCTCCTGATAGTGTTTACTTGTCTGCTCAGCAGATGAATTTGGAAAATTCAAGTCTAGCTTCAAGGTTCAACATAACATGGAATTTCCCTGTGTCTTCACAAGGTGTTCCACACCTTATTCGGTTGCATTTCTGTGATATTGTTAGTCCTGCTCTTAACTTACTCTATTTTGATGTTTATATCAATGATTACACTGCATATAAGGATCTTGATTTGTCATCCCTTACGGTCCATACACTTGCATCGCCTTACTATGTGGATTTTGTTGCTGATTCTGATGATTCTGGTGTTATTCAAATTAGTGTTGGTCCTTCTGACCTGAGCAGTTCTATAAGGATGAATGCCATACTAAATGGTGCAGAGATAATGAAGATGGTAAATGTAGTTGGTTCTAGTGCTGCACACAGGAAGAAGAAATTGTGGGTGTTGGTGGGTTCAATTTTTGGAGGAATTGTTGTCGTGTTTTTAGTTATGACAGCTTTTCTACTTGCTATCAAGTGCAGGAGGAAGAAACCGAAAAGAGGGACTGTGGAGAGTGTTGGATGGACACCTTTACATGCGTTCGGAGGGAGTTCCAATAGTAGAATGTCTGAACCTGGTTCTAATGGATATATTGGCTTGAAGATCCCTTTTGTTGATATACAATCAGCAACAAACAATTTCGATACAAGTCTGATTATAGGGTCTGGTGGATTCGGTATGGTCTATAAAGGAATACTCAGAGACAATGTGAAGGTTGCTGTAAAGAGAGGTATACCAGGGTCCAGACAGGGCCTTCCGGAATTCCACACTGAGATAACAGTTTTATCAAAAATTCGCCATCACCACCTTGTTTCCCTGGTTGGTTTTTGTGAAGAGAATTCAGAGATGATACTTGTGTATGAGTATGTAGAAAAGGGTCCACTTAAGAAGCATTTATATGGTTCGGCAGGACTGCCACCACTCTCTTGGAAGCAGCGGCTTGAAATATGCATCGGCGCTGCTAGAGGTCTCCACTATCTTCACACCGGTTTTGCACAAGGAATCATCCACCGTGACATTAAATCCACCAATATATTGCTTGATGAAAACTATGTGGCTAAGGTTGCAGACTTTGGTCTTTCAAGATCTGGGCCACGTATCAATGAAACGCATGTAAGTACTGGTGTGAAAGGTAGTTTTGGTTACCTTGATCCTGAGTATTACCGGAGGCAACAGCTTACAGATAAATCGGATGTTTATTCTTTTGGGGTTGTGCTTGTGGAGGTTCTCTGTGCTAGGCCTGCTGTCGATCCACAACTGACAAGGGAACAGGTGAATTTGGCCGAATGGGCACTAGAATACCTGCAGAAGGGCATGCTGGAACATATTGTTGATCCCCGTATTGCCGGACAGATCAAACCGAGCTCATTGAAGAAATTCGGCGAGACGGCAGAGAAATGTTTGGCCGAGTATGGTGTTGACAGGCCAACTATGGGCGATGTCCTATGGAATTTGGAATTTGCACTTCAGCTCCAAGAAAGTGGACAACAAAGAGAACCACATGCCTATAGCAGCGCCGATGAAGAAGTATACGCGGCAACTGCATTTATTCATGGAAATCCTTCTAGCAACAAAATAACAGAGAGAGATTGCGATAATGGTTATTCGGATTTAAGTACTAGCCGAGTTTTTTCCCAGCTAATGACCAATGGAGGCAGATAGAGAAAAGGTGCATGCTGCAAATTTTAAGCCAATTCTTCCTGATGTAAATTTCACATGGAAAAGGAGGTATTAAAGCATTACCTAGGCTTTCATAATCATACGTTATTTTTCTTTATAATTTTGCTTTTCTTTTAAAGAGATTGCATCAAAACCACATTTACCAAGTTGTAACTTGTAACTTATGATATAAGTTGTATCTCTTCTCAATGAATGATATAAATGGAATTTTAGTTTCAGAGTTCTAATCTCAATTCCAATCCTGAATGTTCCAGTAGTTAAACATAAGATACATAGTGGCTTTTTGGTTTTAGAGTTTTCATGAGTAGTTCATCTTTGAACTTGATGCTACAGATAAGCTATCATCAATTCATCAGCAAATTTTCCTTAATTTATTGTTAAAACGTGCAAGAGATTTGTCTTAATAGTGATGTGATGAGAATATGATTGACCTCCCAGTTCCAAATAGCAACGTAGGCTTATCAATGAAACAATGTTTATACCTTCCAAAACCTCAAGCTTGATTTTCACACAAAATAGAAAAAAAAAACATTAAAAACTAAAGTTTGATTGATGATCTGATCTTGGTGTAAATTAAATCATTGTGTTGTATAACTTGCATTTTTCAAACTGATGCTTACCTCTCACCAATTGAAGTTTAGTTAACTTCTAAGCTTAGTTCCTTTTACCAATGTTGTTTATTGATATATTTAGGTGAACCCCTCTTCCTTTCCTCCCACTGCCCTCCTTAGGTGAGTTCTCAGTGTAAAATTACACATGAAGTCCAATCAATAGGAAAATTGTCCCCATTTTTACTATCCAAGCTAAGATACAATTAAAGAGAGAGAACAAACCTTTAAAGTAAGATTATGAGACTAAATATGTGTTTGGTTAAGGGGTACTTGTGGGAAAATTTTTTCATGAAGATCAAATTGAGTTATCAAGAAAATTTATCTATTCATATTTTTATTCTTCAACCAAACACATTTTGTAGAAAAGAATTTGCTAAAATTGAGAAGTAGTTATTACAGCCAACCCTCTTAGAAATCATATATTTCTCTAGAATTAAAAGTTGGATATAGCATGAACAACAAACAACTTGTAAAATTGATAACTCATCAATATGATTTATCTTTGTTTGAATTTCTTAAGTATTTTATAATTTAACTAATGTGTTTTGTTATTTTCATTGATGTATTTGGAAAGAAATATTTGAAATGCATAGTTTTTATATCATGAGCTTTTTAATTTATTTGTTAAGTGTTTTACAGTAAAAAATGATTCAAATAAGATAAAAACACTAGATACTCTTGACATAACTCATCCCATCACCCATTCCATGATTCATTCTATCATTGATCCTCATATGATATCTAAGAGGAGTATTGTGAGTATGCATAAGAGATTTAAATCACAGTATAGCTATCGACCACTAGAGATAGATGACTGCAGGTTGTACAATTTTATTGGGAATGCTAGGACTTAACTCTTAGGTAGTCTAGGTTAGTCAAAAAGATCAGTTAATCATGCAAATGAAGGAGTTTAGGATGATATTGAGAAAGACTCTTAATAAAATAGGGATCTCGGTTGCAATATAAATAAAATAAAGATTGAATAACATGAATAATAATTGAAAGAGAGATATAAATTGGGTTTTTTTTACGTAAATAGGTACTTTAAAATAGTTAAATATGTATATAGGTAGCTGTAGAATTAGTTACGTGAATAGGTAGTGCATTTTTCTGTATAAAAGTCGATTCAAATCGACTATAAACTGCAAAATTGCAAAATTGCAAAAAATTTTTGTACTATTTTCGATTCAAGCATATAGTCGATTCAAATCGACTATGGAAGTTAAATGGCACCATTTTTGCTTTGTCTCAGGATAACATTACATACGTATATTTTAATTTCTAATGCTACGTACACGTCAATGTGCTTCATGACTTTTGCTATGACTCTTTACTATCTAATTTAATTTGGGAAAATGTGAGTAATATTAGCAACAATTGTGGTACTAGCTAATACACAATTTGCGTGGTTTGGTCTTGAATATATATTATATCATATAGAGAGCTATATACTGTAAGTTGGAAACTAAAGCATCGTTTTATTGAATTTTAGTTTTGGACAATTGTGCTGTATATATATACACTAGTATTTGACCCCCCTGGAATGCACGAGACATAAAATAAATATGTATAAAAAGAGTAATGTTACACGTATATTAAAAGTGACACTAAATTAGTCACAAATATAAAATATTGGATTGAGAAAGTATACTAAATTTGATATTAAATCAGTCATTCAATTTAATATTAAAATACTTCATGTATACTAAACTTGACATTAAATCAGTTACTCAATTTAACTATGATACAATCCAACATTTATAATTACTCAATCTAACTTATATTCTAACTCAATTTAACATTATATTCAAAATTTCATATTGAGACAATGACAATTTTTATACTGACATAATCCAACATTTATACTTTTTCAATCCAATATTTTATATTGGTGACTAATTTAGTGTCACTTTTAATATACGTGTAACGTAACTCTTTTCATACATATTTATTTTATGGGTCAAATACTAGTGTATATATATCCAGCACAATTGTCCAAAAATAAAATTCAATAAAACGATGCTTTAGTTTCCAACTTTAGACAGTATATAGCTCTCTATATGATATAATATATATTCAAGACCAAACCACGCCAATTGTGTATAAGCTAGTACCACAATTGTTGCTAATATTACTCACATTTTCCCAAATTAAATTAGATAGTAAAGAGTCATAGCAAAAGTAATGAAGCACATTGACGTGTACGTAGCATTAGAAATTAAAATATATGTATGTAATGTTATCCTGAGACAAAACAAAAATGGTGCCATTTAACTTCCTCGATTTGAATCGATTTTTATACAGAAAAATGCACTACATATTCACGTAACTAATTCTACAGTTACTTATATACATATTTAACTATTTTAAAGTATCTATTTACGTAAAAAAACCTATAAATTGTGAAGTTAGAATATCAATCGTTTTTTCTTTCATTAATCACATCTTTTTAATTTTTTAGTTTAATTGCTTTCTATTTTTTAATTATTATTTTTATTCTTAATTATCAATTATTCTCTATATTTATTTTTATTTTTATTCTAATAATTGAACAAATTTAATTGATAAATTAATTGATTAATCTCAAAATCTAAAACAATCGAATTTTAAATACTCTAATTTTTATTAATCGAACGATAAGGTATTTTTACCGTGATTTTTCGCATAAAAAGTTCACGCTTATTTTTTCTTCCAATTTCATCACTTCTGTCATATTTGTGTCATTGTGTGTCAACACTCAAAATAGGCGTTGAAGAAAACATTTTCAGGCTGGCTACCATTCTTGTGCCAACCTTTTATTTTATTTTAGTTTTTGATGTACGATCGGGGTATTCATTGTCGACCACAGTGACTAATCCCTCGTTGGCTTGTAGATACCTCGAAGGGTAAAACAACTGACCCGGAGTTTTAAAGTTTTTCTATACCCAATGCGAGGATCGAACCCTCAACACTTGTTTAAAGGAGAATAGGCCTCTATCGCTGGACCCACACTAGCAGGATTTGTGACAACCTTTTAGGTGAAAAAGCTTTTTGACTCTTTTTTAATATCTTCATGGGCCATGGCATCCACCCAATAATAATGCAAGTGGAGACAATGGAAGGAAGCGTGTTCTCTCCACTCAAATTCAATTAAACCTTATTCATACTCTTGAGATAATATACTTTGATAAATTTTGAATTTTCTACCAACTCCTTCCAAATTCAGTTATTATATACATATAAGTATATTATTGGATAAATATGTATCACAAATGGTCATTCAAGAAGGGCCCCAAATACCTCAGTAAATGATTAATTAAGCTGTTCAATCAATTTTTATAGATGTTGATTAATCCCATAAAAGTATAGTATATGAGAGGACCTGTATGCGATGGCAAAACCTGCATAATATAATTTTTTAAGCTTGCAAATCACATATTTTGAGACTAGAGAAAGGAGTCTTTGACATCACAAAAATATATAAAAAAAAACAAGCTTGTGTTGTCTAGGAAAGAGTTCGGTTTAGTTTCCATCTTGCAGGAATATTTTTTCTTTTACTTGTAAAATGTTTTAGGTTCTTCATGTGATTAATGATTGATTCAATTGTTGACTTTATAAATTTAAAAAGAGTGAAGTACCAAATTAACCCCCGAAAGATTTTGTCCCAGACAAAATCACCCCAAAACATTTTAACGGCAAAATAGCCCCCAAATGATGTTTAACATTTGACAAAAGACACCCACCGTGAACTTTACGTTAACTACAGTGATGAGATGGAACACACAATGCCACTGTGGATATTTCTATACAATCAAAATCTATAATTAATGTTTCTTTCCCCAAATTTATGAATTGAAACCCTAATTAGTGTCTTTTTTAGGGAGAATGAGGGAGAGAGTAGAAGATGATTTAGGGTTTCAATTCATAAATTTGGGGAAAGAGACACTGATTAGGGATTTTGATTGTATAGAAATATCCAAGGTGACACTGTGTATTCCACATCATCACTCTAGTTAACGTCTGTCGAAGAAAGTCCACGGTGGGTGTCTTTTGTCAAAGTTAAACATCATTGGGGGCTATTTTGTCGTTAAAATGTTTTAGGTGTGATTTTGTCAACGACAAAATCTTTCATGGGTTAATTTGTTACTTCACTCATTTAAAAATCTAATTTTGTTGACAAATGACTCATTTATAGACACATGTGTTCCGTTCAAAAAAAAAAATAATAAATAAATAAAGAGAAATATTTGATTCACAATAAAAAATCAGTCAAAATAATCAATAAGTTCTGCACAACATATATAATATAAAATGCAAAACATATATCACATGTTATGCATAACATGTGATATATGTTTTACATTTTATATTATATATGTTGCACATTATCTTTTTTACAACATGTGATATATGTTATGTATATTATGTAATATTCGTTATACACGACATGTAATATTCGTTGTGCATTTTATATTATATATGTTGTGCACAATTTATTAACTATTTTGGCTGGTTTTTTATTATACATATAGTATCTAAATAAATGAACACATGGGTTCCCCTGATTTATTAACTTCGTACAAAAAATAAGTTTTTCAAGAGCGCGTATTATTAGCTAAATGCTTAACCAAGCATACATGTGTTTAGTTGCACCTTATTAAATGGGCCTAACATATTGTCACCACCTTCAGTTCATGGATAATTATAATCAAAAGTTATCACGTTACATTGAGCATCCGTCACCAAACCACAAATTTTTGGTTCTCCCATTTTTTTTCACTAAACTTTCTTTCATATATGTAATGTTATCATTTGCTCCTATACTCATCTCAGGGCCCTTTCTTTCTAATGAGGACATAATCAAGGAGGTTCAGAGGCACACTATAGATAAAAAGTTTGGACCAGAACTTGGGCGTAACATATATATGACTTGAGTTAACCAATGACTCGTGCAATATACAAGAAGGCTAAAAAAACTCTACCAAGATTGTTACAATTATCATGGAGGAAAGCCTAAAATTAGAATGGAAGACCAGAATGTTGTTATGCATCACGAACAATGAAGAAAATGAATTAGTGGCCTCAAATAGTAGTTACATGAATTGGACAGGAAGATGTATGAGTTTTATTTTAATTTTGTGTTTTGTGTTTTTTTTTTTTTTTTGTGTAATAAGCTTTTGTACACTGAATATTAATTGCTTTTAATTCATGTAATTTTCTTTTTATTTTAAAGTCAATTATATGCTGATGACGTTTAGTTTTTTTTTTACTTCAATTTAGCACATATTAAAAACAAATGAACTAGTATATATTAATAGGTCAGGTACAAGTGTTAGTGTGTGTTGTTATTCAATGGTACTTAATCAATAGCTTTTGTCTTCGCCTATATGATAGGCATTCTGATTAGAAATAAAACTTAACTTGGTTTTTATCATCATTTGAGAGTTTATCTCTTTTGTTCTTGAATGAACATCTTTAGGCTTATCAAAGACATATATAAATTCATTTATAGCGTCTAAGGCTTATCTCTAATTAGGAGTGGGCCTCTCTCTATTTAGGAGTGGGCCTCTCTATCATTTCTTTTGCTGATTGTGTGTAATTCTTATTCTTAATCTGTTCTAAACACTTAAAATCATCAATTCAATTCAGATCAATTTCCAACCTCAATACTCTTCAAACTCGTCATTCCTCATCCGTTCAAGACACACCTTTCTAAAGTTCATCATTTTTCACATTTCCACCTTAATTCCACAAAACAAATCATTGACCGCAATATAAACTCAATTTCATTCTTCTTATAAAGGTTCAATTTCCAAAATTCTAATTACGATTCTGTTATCCCCGAAAAATAGCTGATAGAAAAAGAAGTCTGAATGATCGTAGCCGAATCGATACAGTCGAGTTGGATACAGCTGAATAAATTGTTAGTCGATTGACAGCTGGTCGTAGTCGAATGATTGCAAGATTTCAGCTACGGCTAGTAAGAAAATCGGCTGAAGCAGGAAGCGGCTGCTAAACGGTTGCGATTTTCTAGGAAGAAGCGATAGAAGTGGAGTTTGAGGAAACATGTGAGCAAAAGAAGGCGAAAAATAAGGACAGAAGGGCATTAAGCGAGACGTGAGATATGGAGCCGAGGAAAGCGCAGGAAAGGGTCAGATGCAAATGGCTATATAAGAGGAGGTGGTTGATGAAGATAAGACACCAGAACTAGCAGAACAATTAAGTTATTTTCTAGTTTTCTAGTCGTTTTTCTTACTGTTATTTCAGATTATTTAGGAGTAGATGTAGGCAAGTTCATTCTTATTCTTGATGTATTTTGCAAATTTGTTGATAGTAATCCAATTTCGCATTCTTATCTTCCAAATCATTTGTCTTAACTATTTCCCACCTAAAATCTCGCCCTGTTCATTGAAATATTTAGGGAACTTATAGCTGATGAGAATAAGATTCCCATTCTCGGCGTAATTGCCTCAGTTAATAGGGATCATTAGGTTGTTATTCTTCGGATGATAGTTGCTGCTGTATTAGCCGAAGCAATTCTCTGCGACAACATAAAAACCACGGTGAGTGGGTATCGTTCCCACGAGGATTAAAGAACCGAGCAAAAATTTCTTAAAGTAGATTTCTAATTAGATGAATCCAATAAAAGGTAATGAATGAACATATAATCTAAATTCAAAAGGCTATTAAATGTAACAAGACAGTAAAAGTTTAATGAAAAATTCAATTGATAAAAGGTTAGGGAATCGGGTTCACGTATTTTCTGAAATTAATAAAACAATTGCTTGCCTATAAATTTTAAAGCTTCAATTCAATGAATGAATCTTAGGTTGTCAATTCCAATTCCTTGGTAATTTAACACTTTTTCTATGAACAATCAGTCAATCCCTTGATCAAATCATTTCAAAGAAACGAAAATATTTATATTGATTCAAAAGTTCACAAAAATCTTAATTCTATTCCTAGAAATTAATCTTTTTGGCAATTTCCCTTAAGCTAATTCACAAATTTATTTTCCCAAATAAACACATGAATCCAAGATAAGTTGAAAAGTGATTTTCCAATCCTCAGAACAACACAATACAAATAAGGTAATTGCTTAAATTGAATTAATAAAATTCAAAGGTTCACAAATATAAAATTAATTCATAGTAATACGATCCCCTTCAACCTAACAGAGAAATTAGTTGCTCATAATCAAAGTAAACAAAACATAATAATCGGAAGAAAACATTTTGAAGAACGAATAACTGATTTTATTGAAAAACAGAGTAAAACAGAGTACTAGACTAATTCAAAGATAGAATAAAAGATAAAAACTCCGATCCTCTGAGCTTCCATTCTAGTCCTATATATAACCAGATAGTCTTAGAATTCAAATTGTATCTATCCCTAAAACAAAGGGATTTTTGTTTAAAGATAACTCAGGATTATACAAAAAATAGATCTGCATTTGAATTTGATCCTAAATTATAGCACACGTTCGGAATTAGTTATGGTGCAGTGGTTCCAATTTCTCCGGGCGCATGGCGTAGGAAGAACGCAGCGCGCTGCATGGACGGCTCCTCTGAGGCGCGGGGCGCCAAGTTGGCGCGAGGCGCCTGCTTCTGAATTCTTCTCGGGCGCAAGGCGCAGTCTCAGGGCCATGGGCTGCTGTCTCCCAGGCGCAAGGCTTCTCATGGGCGCAAGGCGCCTGCTCTCCTGGCGCAGGGCGCTGTCATCCAAGGGCGCAGGGCGCCCTTCTTGCGCGACGCGCTAGCTTCTCGTGCATATCTTCATTTCCATTCTGAGTTTGAGGCGCTGCGCGCGAGTGAGGCGCATAGCGCCTTAATTTGGTCTCTTTCGCGACTAAATGCACATTTCCAGTTGCCATTCATTTATCAATTACTGCTTAATTCCTGAAATTAGCACCAACATAATACCAAAACGTAATATAACCCAGGAAAATCCATTTTATTCTAAAAACACTTAATTTACTATAAAAACACACTGAAACTAATTTAAACTAACACAATTTCTTAGAATTTAAACTACAAAATTAAATAAAGATGCCAAGGCATCACAACACCAAACTTAAGGTGTTGCTTGTCCTCAAGCAACGAAGTAAAACACAAAGCAGTGCAGAGGAGTTAAGAACAATAATTTCCAGAACTCGTGTGATCAAAATAGTAGGGCCAACTACCAGAAATAAGACTACATGCAATTTCTCATTACTTTATATCCTTCAACACTTCACTTTGCAATAGGGAAGACACTCAGAATTATACTCCAGATCATGTTATAAGGGTTCTTCAAGAGATTTCTATCAAATAACTATGTTTTCATTTTCACAACCATGTAGTGCAAAGACATTTACTTTTTAATTTCACCCAGATGAATTAGCTTTCTCAACAATTTTAGGGGTAGTGCTTTTGCCTTTTTCTCTTTGAGGATCATGACTCTAAATGCTTAGTCTCAGGTGGCTCTTTAAGATGAGTTTTCGATTAACGTTCCCGGTCCAGTTGGCCCAAGACGCTAGGTGATGAAGCACCCCTCGAATCTAATTACTCAAGCCTTTCTCTGACACCATCACACCACAAGCACATAGCTAGGTTCTAAAAAATATAGAATGAAGATGTCCCCTAGCCATTGGTGCTCAGAGCCTTAAAAATTTTTCAGCATAGCCTACCCTTTTTCTTTACTTATCACAATCCATACATTTCCTTCTATTTTTCAGAGACTTCACACTACATTTATGTAATCAATTCATCAACTCAGTTGTCTTTTAGAAATACTCCAAGAACCCCTATAATCATTTTCTACAGCATTATTTCTTTGTTGCCTCTATTTATTTATCATCATTTATTTAACATTTTATTCATGCATGCTGATCAAATTCTCGAACTAACCTTAACAATTATAATCACTTCTGTTCTTTTTACAATTGCTCATCAACTCCCCTACTCTACCACACAACACCAGACACTAATGACACAAACTCGAACAACACAGAAATTTAAATTTATTCAAGCATCAGTTAGAAACTTACCTGAGGGGGGTGGTCAATCTCCCCCTTGATCCTCATCCTCATCATCCTCTTCTTCTTCTTCCTCCTCCTCATCATCCTCATCATTTGATGGATTAGGCTCTCTGTATGGCCATTTTTTCTTGCAAGTAGTTTGACACTCAGGAAATTTTTCTGGAGCCAGCTTATGAAATGCATGAGCAAGGTAAGTATACATTTCATAAGAATCAATTTTGAAGAAGTTGAAGTCAGCCCTCAGCTTTTGCAGTTCTGATAACTCATTTTGGTTCTGACTCTGACTTGGTATATCATCCATAGGCTCATTTGGGGGAGGAAATGATGGAACTTCAGGTGCCTTACCCGTGTCTTTCTTCTTTGGTTTTCAATGGTTGCAGTAGTTATTGGCCTAGGCACATGAATAGGAGAGTCACTTTCTATTACTACTCCTGCGGCTTCGGTAATGCGTTGAATGAGGCACGGAAATCCTAAGGTCATTCTTGATGAGTATACAAATTTTGATATACCCTTGGATAATAAAGTGCCCAAATCAACTTGCTCCTTGGTGATAAGGCAATGAATCATCACTGCTCTATCCACTGTTACTTCTGAATAGTGAGTGGTTGGAAGGATGGTATGATTGATGAATTCTAACCATCCCCTAGCCATAGGAATGAGATCTGCTCGAGCTAGCTGATTTGGTCGGCCTTGTTTGTCCCTCTTCCAGTTTGCCCCGGGTCTACAAATTTCCCGAAGTGTTGTTTGCAGCTGCTGATCCCCCTTCAACCGTGCACAATACCCATATGGAGATCTTTCTGGATTGACTTCTAGATTCAGCACCGTCTCCACCATTTCAGAGCTAAAGTCAATCTCCTTTCCTCTGAGGAAGCTCCTGAACTCCCTTTCTTTAGTTCTTTCAGATTGCCAAGCGTTTGCATAGAATTCTAGAATCCTTTGCATTCCCGCAATTCTGGGGGGTGAACAAACTAGCTCCCACCCTCTTCGAGCAATTTCCTCTTGGATTTCTGGAAATTCCCCCTCTCTAAACGCGAAGCCAATTTCTGGGATGATAGATTTGTTCACTACCACTGAATTGTAGTAGTCTTCATTCTCTTTCGTCCGGAAACGATGCGAGTAATAAGAGGGAGAAGCAGCCACTTCCTTTCCTTTTCTCTTCTTGGATGATGGTGCCATTTCCTGTAAACAAGATCAAACCAATACAAGAAGCCAAAATGACAGTAACACCATTAGTTTTGTTAGCTTCAAGAGAAAATATATAATACCCCTACATTCTTCATTTCATTCATATCTAAAACAGGGAATGTGTATAGTGAATAACATGATATTTTCTCCAACACCAAACTTAAAATTTTGCAAAAATTTTAAGCTGTGTATCAGTGACAAACATTTTTTCACACTTACTTTTTCTTTGCAACCCAATAGAAAAATTGATAATCACTAAAGTATTATTTCCATCTCTACTACCCTTCACTAACTCTCACTAACTCAGCATTATTCACAAAATTGTTAAATACCTCATCATATTCGTATGAACATGCTTCATAGTTAATGAAAATTTTACCTTTAATAAAGATGACCCAAAAAAAAATTTAGATGGTGTTGTACGTGTGCACACGAAGCTGTTGTGTGTAGTTGTGTGAGTGTAGTGAGAGTTTGATGGAGTGGAAGTTTAGATGGATAAGGTGAAGTGAAGGTAGGGGATGAGAAAAAATGAAGAAAATGAGTTGGATACAGGGCATTTTAATGCTGCCCGAAGCACTCCCCTGTCAGGCAAGAGGCGCGAAATTCTCGCGCCCAATTTCGAGAAGGCGCGAAGCGCTACAGGAAAAACGCGAAACGCCAAGAAGTCCAGGCGCGAGGCGCTACAAGTCGGGCGCGATGCGCGGGAAAGGAAGAGAGTGTGGCGCGAGGCGCCAAGGGGACGCGGGGCACCCTTCAGCTCGGCTCGTCACTGTCTTCCGGGCGCAGTGCGCCGTGCTAGCGCGAGGCGCTGGGGAAGGGCAACAAGGAGGGGCGCTAGGCGCCATTGGGGCGCTACGCGCCAAAAAGGTTGGAAAATTATTTATTTATTTATTTTTGAACGAATTAAAAAAATAATAACATGAATAAAATTAAATAAAAGGATACTCAATTGGGTTGCCTCCCAATAAGCGCTTCTTTAACGTCACTAGCTTGACGTATGATTTTCTCAGGTGAGTGTTTGAACCGAGACAAGTCGGTCAATTTCTCCCCTAAGATAATGTTTTAATCTTTGTCCATTCACAGTGAACTTTCTTTCAGATTTGGGGTCCATGATCTCTACGTGCCCATAGGATGAAACCTTGGTGACAGTGAATGGTCCTGACCATCTTGTCTTCAATTTTCCTGGGAACAACCTTAATCTTGAATTAAATAAAAGAACTTGTTGTCCAGGTTCAAATTTCCTTGGAGTGATCTTTTTGTCATGCCACCTCTTGGTTCTCTCCTTATACAACTTAGCATTATCATAAGCTTGACTACAGAATTCGTCAAGTTCATTGAGCTGTAGTAATCTCTTGTCATTTGCCAATTTCAAATCAAAATTCAAAATTTTATAGCCCAAAATGACTTATGTTCAAGTTCAACAGGCAGATGACAGGATTTACCATATAAAAGTTGATAAGGAGACATACCAATTGGTGTTTTGAATGCAGTTCTATAGGCCCAAAGAGCATCATCAATTTTCCTTGACCAATCCTTCCTCGAAGCATTTACCATTTTTTCCAGGATTCTCTTCAATTCCCTGTTGGAAATTTCAGCTTGTCCACTTGTTTGAGGATGGTATGGGGTGGCTACCTTGTGCTTGACTCCATATTTTTGCAGAAGGCTCTCCAATTGTTTATTGCAGAAGTGACTTCCACCATCACTAATCAAGGTTCTAGGAACTCCAAACCTTGAAAAATCATTTTCTGAGAAAATTACCACCACCTTTGCATCATTAGTGGGAGAGGCAATTGCTTCAACCCATTTGGAAACATAATCCATGCTACCAGGATGTACACGTTGGAGTAGGAGGATGGAAAGGGACCCATGAAATCTATTCCCCACACATCAAACAAATCCACCTCAAGAATAAATTGTTGAGCATTTCATGCTTTCTTGATAAATTCCCAATTCTTGGCACCTATCACATCTCTCCACAAAAGCTCTTGCATCCTTAAAATAGTTGGCCAATACAACCCACTTTGCAAAACCTTGGATGCAGTTCTTTCTCCACTAAAATGTCCACCATATTCTGAACCATGACAATGCCACAAAACACTATATACTTCTTCCTCTGGGATGCACCTTCTAATTACTCCATCCTTACACCTTTTAACAAATAGGTTCATCCCATAAAAGTACCTAGCATCATGCATGAATTTCTTTTCTGATTTCCATTCATTCACTTGGAACCCTTCCCCCAGCTTTATAGTTTGCCATGTCAGCAAACCATGGTGACACTTGTATAGCTAGGAGTTGTTCATCTGGAAACTCTTCATTCACTGGAACCTTAATCACTTGTTCCTCTCCATGTGTAATCCTTGACAAGTGGTCTGCCACCAAATTTTCTGAGCCTTTCTTGTCTCTTATCTCAATATTGAACTCTTGTAGCAGCAACACCCATCTGATCAGTCTTGGCTTTGCATCCTGTTTACTCATCAAATACTTAAGAGCAGAATGATCAGTGTAGACTATTACTTTGAACCAACCAAATAAGATCTGAATTATCAAAAGCAAAGACTACAGCCAATAATTCCTTCTCTGTTGTTGCATAATTTTTCTGTGCATCATTTAACACACGACTTGCATAATAAATCACATGCAACAACTTGTCCTTTCTTTGTCCTAAGACAGCCCAATTGCAAAATCACTTGCATCACACATTAATTCAAAGGGTAAGACCAATCAGGAGGGGAAATTATTGGTGCAGTGACAACTTGGTTTTGAGAGTTTCAAAGGCATGCATGCATTCATTGTCAAAGTTAAATTGTGAATCTTTCATTAAAAGACAACTTAAAGGTTTTGCAATTTTTGAAAAGTCTTTTATGAACCTTCTATAGAATCCAGCATTACCCAAGAAACTCCTCATTGCCTTGACATTCATAGGAGGGGGTAATTTTTCAATCACCTCCACCTTGGCTCTATCAACTTCAATACCTTTGGAAGAAACTCGGTGTCCAAGAACAATACCCTCTGTAACCATAAAATGACATTTTTCCCAATTTAAAACGAGGTTTGTTTCTTGACACCTCATTAAAACCAAAGATAAATGTTTGAGACAAGACTCAAATGAATCACCAAAAACAGAAAAATCATCCATAAATACCTCAATGAATTTTTCTATCATATCAGAGAATATAGAAAGCATGCACCTTTGGAAAGTGGCGAGTGCATTGCACAACCCGAAAGGCATTCTTCGATAGGCAAAAACTCCATAGGGGCATGTGAAAGCTGTCTTCTCTTGATCTACAGGATCTACTGCAATTTGATTGTAGCCTGAATATCCATCCAGGAAGCAGTAATATGGATGACCCGCCAATCTCTCCAACATTTGATCAATGAATGGTAGTGGAAAGTGATCTTTCCTAGTAGCCACATTTAATCTTCTATAATCAATGCACATTCTCCACCCAGTGACTGTCCTTGTAGGAATTAACTCATTATTTTCATTCTTCACCACCGTGATGCCACCTTTCTTTGGTACCACTTGTACGGGACTCACCCAAGGGCTGTCAGAAATGGGATAAATAATTCCAGCATCCCATAACTTCAGAACTTCTTTAGCACTACTTCTTTCATGATGGGGTTGAGTCTTCTTTGCGGTTGCACCACTGGTTTTGAGTCTTCTTCCATGAGGATTTTGTGCATGCACATGGTTGGACTAATCCCCTTGAGGTCACTAAGCTTCCATCCAATTGCCCCTTTATGCTTCTTCAATACTTCCAGTAATTCTCCTTCCTCTTTTTCATTTAGTGAAGCATTGATTATCACAGGATAAACTCATTATTTCTATGAAAGCATATTTAAGAGATGGAGGCAATGGTTTTAATTCGGGCTTTGTAAGTTCTTGCTTCTCACTCTTTTTCTTCAATAATAACTCCTCTGTTTCTTGTGGGGTTAAGGGAGAATTTGACATATTGAGCTGTTCTTGGTCTTTCTCATCATTCTCTTCCACCAAGGCTACTGTTTCTATATCATCTTCCCACGTTAATGCGAACACTTCTTCTACCAAGGGATCTATTGTGTCTAACCTCATACAACTTTCTTGGTCCACTGGAAATTTCATAGTGTTGAAGACATTAAAGACTACCTTTTCATCATGCACCCTTAATGTCAACTCACCTTTTGCACATCAATTAAAGCTCTTCTAGTGGCCAAGAATGGTCTCCCAAGGATAATAGGAGTGTCTTCATCTTCCCTCCATATCAAGACCACAAAATCTGCAGGAAAAATAAACTTATCAACCTTGACAAGTGCATTCTCTACAACACCAAAGGGGAACTTGATTGAACGATCAGCAAGTTGCAGAGAAATAGAAGTTGGCTTTACTTCCTCAATATTTAACTTCTTCATTATGGACAAAGGCATGAGGTTTATACTTGCTCCCAATCACACAAGGCCTTCCCAATGGTCAAACTTCCAATAGTGCAAGGAACATAAAACTTCCCAGGATCTTTTAATTTTTGAGGGATCTTCTTTTGAATGACAGCACTACATTCCTCCGTTAGCATCACTGTTTCATCCTCCTTGAGAGTTCTCTTCCTTGATAGCAAATCCTTCATGAACTTGGCATATAAAGGCATTTGCTCAAGAGCTTCAGCAAATGGGATATTTATTGTAACTTCCTAAATATGTCCAAGAACTTTGAGAATTGTTTTTCCTGGTTCTGTTTTTGAAGTCTTTGAGGATATGGGAGCCTTGGTTTGTATGGAGCAACTTGAACTTCTTCCTTCTTTTCTTCCTGCATGGGTACTTCTTTTTCTCTCTCTTCAATTATGGGAAGTTCTTTTTCTTTTTGCTTTTCCCGTACCTCCACTTTTTCTTTCTTTTCTTCTTTTTGCTCTTTAAGTGTTTTTCCACTCCTCAATTGAATAGCCTTACAATGCTCTTTAGGATTTGGTTCTGTGTTACTTGGAAAAATTCCCGCAGGCCTCTCAGAGAGTTGTTTAGCTATTTGACCCACTTGTACCTCCAAGTTCCTTATAGAAGCCTCTTGATTTTTGAAATTAGCCCTTGTCTCCTGCATGAAACTTGAGGTTTGTTGCACAAAGGTAGAAGTGGATTGAGTGAGTTTCTCCATAGCAATCTCCAATGAAGTTGGTTTAGGGGGACCACCTTGTGGAGGAATGAATGGCGGTTGTTGATTTGGAACATTGAATTGCTTCTGCCCTTGATTACCCCACCCAAAATTTGGATGATTCCTCCACCCAGGATTATAAGTTTTGGAATATGGATCATTTTGTTGCCTTGGAGGGTTCCCCATGTAGTTCACTTGCTCCGGTAACGTTTCTTTGAAAAGATCACATTCTTCATTCTTATGAGCTCCACCACAAAGTTCACAAGATGAATTTGGAGGTCCTACTGCAGCAACTTGCATTTGTCCCATTTGCTTTGTGAGTGTAGCTAGTTGTTGAGACATCATCTTATTTTGTCCCAAGAGAGTATCCAATGTGTCCAACTCCATCATACCTTTCCTTAATGGAGTTCGATCACTTGGACATAAGAAGTTATTCTCAGCCATTGTCTCAATCAACTCTAAAGCTTCTTCAGGGGTCTTTCTATGAAGAGATCCTCCAGCACTTGCATTAATCATGGCTCTTGAACTTTGAGAAACCCCATCATAGAATGTCTGAATTTGTAGCCAGTCAGGGATTGCATGGTGTGGACATTTTCTAAGCATCTCCTTGTATCTTTCCCATGCCTCATAGAGTGACTCTCCCTCCTTTTGAGCAAATCAATTTATGTCATTCCTCAACTTGGCTAGCTTCCGAGGAGGGAAATACTTAGCTAGAAATTTGCTAACTAAGTCATCCCACGTACTGATGCTTTCCAGTGGCTGTGATTGCAACCATAGTTTAGCTCTATCCCTAAGAGAGAAAGGGAAGAGCCTCAACTTGATTGCATCTGAACTCACACCATTGCTCTTGATTGTGTCACATAACTGGAGGAAAG
This sequence comes from Aeschynomene evenia, assembly GCA_013621005.1. NCBI lineage: Eukaryota > Viridiplantae > Streptophyta > Magnoliopsida > Fabales > Fabaceae > Aeschynomene > Aeschynomene evenia. The sequence continues at coordinate 14,447,254 of CM024271.1, forward strand.
TAGCTAAGTGAACATTGGGATCATCAAGAGCTCCTCTACTAAATTGTTCCTGCTGCACCAATTGAATAAGTGAAGGTTTGAGCTCAAAGTTATTTGCTTGCACTGGTGGTGGGACAATACTATTTCCACACCCATTAGTGGTAGGTGTTGCATAGTCTCCCAGAGTCCTCCTTGGTCCATTTCCGTCCTCTGCCATTTCCGCTCTTTTCTTAGCTTTTCTCAATTTCCTCAAAGTCTTTTCGATTTCAGGATCGAAGTATAGAGCCGTTGGTGCTATTTTGCATGCAAAACAAACACCAAACTAAATGAAAGTGAGATACGGCACTCCCAACGTCACAGTGAAGGGAGTGCAAAGATAAAATAAATAAAAGAACAAAATATCTAATTTAGAAATCACTCAATTACTCTAATTGTCGGTTTCAAATAATCCCCGGCAACGGCGCCAAAAACTTGATTGGGTCTCGGCAAGTGCACCGAATCGTTCAAGTAATAAAAACCACGGTGAGTGGGTATCGTTCCCACGAGGATTAAAGAACCGAGCAAAAATTTCTTAAAGTAGATTTCTAATTAGACGAATCCAATAAAAGGTAATGAATGAACATATAATCTAAATTCAAAAGGCTATTAAATGTAACAAGACAGTAAAAGTTTAATGAAAAATTCAATGGATAAAAGGTTAGGGAATCGGGTTCACGTATTTTCTGAAATTAATAAAACAATTGCTTGCCTTTGAATTTTAAAGCTTCAATTCAATGAACGAATCTTAAGTTGTCAATTCCAATTCCTTGGTAATTTAACACTTTTTCTAAGAACAATTAGTCAATCCCTTGATCAAATCAATTCAAAGAAAAGATAAAATTTTGTTACTGATTCAAAGTTCACAAAAATCTTGATTCTATTCCTAGATATCAATCTTTTCGGCAATTTCCCTTAAGCTAATTCACAAATTTATTTTCCCAAATAAATGCATGAATCCAAGATAAGTTGAAAAGTGATTTCCCAATCCTCAGAACAACACAATACAAATAAGGTAATTGCTTGAATTGAATTAATGAAACACAAAGGTTCACAAATATTGTATTAATTCATAGTAATACGATCCCCCTTACCCTAACAAAGAGTTTAGTTACTCATAATCAAAGTAAACAAAATATAAAAATTGAAAGAAGACATTTTGAAGAACGAATAACTGATTTTATTGAAACTAGAAAAGAACACAGTACGTGAAACAAAAGATAGAACAAAAGATAAAAACTCTGATCCACTTCTAAGCTTGATTCTAGTCCTACTTATAACCAAATAATCCTAGAATTCAAATTGTTCCCATCCCTAAAACAACGGGACTTAAGTTTAAAGATAAATTCAGAAAGATATGAAAAAGATTTGCATTTGAATTAATTCTGGATCATGCGGCACAATTTTAGGTATTAGTTGGTGAAGCGCGGTGCTTCAGTTTCACTGGACGCTGGGCCTCACCCGCACGCGAAGCGCGACAGACGAGGCTTCCCGGGCGCAAGGCGCTACACTGGCGCGGGGCGCTGTCTTCCTGGGCGCAAGGCGCTGCACTGGCGCGGGGCGCTGTCTCCTGGGCGCAAGGCGCTGCACTGGCGCGGGGCGCTATCTCCTGGGGCGCACGGCGTAGGAAGAACGCAGCGCGCTGCATGGACGGCTCCTCTGAGGCGCGGGGCGCCAAGTTGGCGCGAGGCGCCTGCTTCTGAATTCTTCTCGGGCGCAAGGCGCCTAGGGGGCGCAAAGCGCAGTCTCACTCGGTCCAGGGCCATGTCATCCAAGGGCGCAGGGCGCCCTTCTTGCGCGACGCGCTAGCTTCTCGTGCATATCTTCATTTCCATTCTGAGTTTGAGGCGCTGCGCGCGAGTGAGGCGCAAAGCGCCTTAGTTTGGTCTCTTTCGCGACTAAATGCACATTTCCATTTCCAGTTGCCATTCATTTATCAATTACTGCTAAATTCCTGAAATTAGCACCAACATAATACCAAAACGTAATATAACCCAGGAAAATCCATTTTATTCTAAAAACACTTAATTTACTATAAAAACACACTGGAACTAATTTAAACTAACACAATTTCTTAGAATTTAAACTACAAAATTAAATAAAGATGCCAAGGCATCACCAGCTCCTCCAAAAAGCAACCCGATAATTGTAACATAGCACATATAACAATTAGCATCATTCAGGTTTGTGGCTAAAAAAAATATCTTTAAAGCAAAAATTACGTGATACAATCAAACTTGCATAGTAGTATAAGCATCATGTTCACTCCCTCTTCCTGAAGAAGAAAATATTACACTCCTTATTATCATACAAATCAAATTAAAAAATAACCCTATCACCTTATCATTATTACACTCCTTATTATTTTTTTCATTTTCTTCCTTCATTTGAGACTTTAAAACATATCCTGCAGAAAGGGTATGCCTATAGTGGCAATTCTAATAACCACCATTGGGGCAAACCCAAAACCAGTCAAATTACTCATTAAACATTGCATCAAAAAAGTATTTAAAGATTTGGGCAGAGCACACAAACAACAATAATGGTCACTATGGAACACCCTACTAGATAGCCCTTAACGCTTAAGTCATTTTAGGCCATTTCATAAGGGTTACCTCCTGTTTTCATGTTTTATCTTTATATTTAAATACAATACGAGGAAAATAGGAGGGAGTAAATTTTCGTAAATCGTTTGCGGTATAGAAAATAAGGGCCTTGCGCATAAATACAACGATAATGATAAGCGATACAAACATCTACTAGAAATACTTCATCATATAAATAACTCCCATCAAGTAACAAACATGAAATAAATACTAGGTCTCACCCCATAAGCCAAAAACTGTGACCTATGAGATTCCACCATAAATACGAGTAAATAAATAGCTGCCGGCTAACAAAGGTCCGGACTCAGAAAACATAATAAATAAATAAACGTAGCGGAAGCATAAAAATCATAACATCTGATAAGGAAATAAAACATGTCTCTGATATCTAAGGAACTATATCATAAACTAAGTCTGCACGGGCTCCTCGTGTGCTCCGACATCCTGCTCTGTCTGCTCCTCTAAAAGATGGGAAAAACATAGGGTGAGCACTAGGAAGTGATTCAGTAGAGGAAGCCGCCCCGGGTTTAATTATAAAATAAGTGAAGCATGAATGAGTTTAATTCGGATATAAGTTGAAATCAATCTTTCCCCGGAATGTGTTACCTAAGTGCATCTTGTTCATTTTATTAATTCATATAACATATCATAATTAAAGGTCTTTGTGTAGTGCGCTATGTGCTTCTAAACATCAACAGAACATAACAGAACATATGTCAGAACTTTCTTTCAGAGCATCTTATCATTAACTTTTACTTTAAATCTGTCAGACATGGCAAAGTCTCCCTCCCATCCTTACTCCTACAATCCGGCCCCTAGGCATGAGCTCATCCTAAAACATACGGGGAAGAGGGGGTACAATTCACCTTCCTCAAGTGAAGGAGTTGCAGCCGAGGATGCCACCCCTCCCTACAACACTCATCACAAGCTGAAGGCTACAGGGTATTTTAATCTTTCAGAGTATCAGAGATCTTTCAGAACGTCTTTTAATTATCACAAATCCTTCAGAATTAACAGAGATCTTTCTGAGCATCAGAGTATCTTTCAGAACATCTTTTAAACTTTACCGGATGACAGAGTTAATTGATTCAGAGCATTTCATCATAATTTATATCGTATAATCACATAAACAATTTAACATATCATAAAAGAAATACATATACTCAGTATAACATATATATCTCATACAATAATTATATATACATCATAGCATTTAAACATACATACAACTCATAACATTACATAATGAACATACATGAATCAAATATAACATGTATTATCATATAATCGTACTTTTATATTATAATAACATATAAACATATATTACATCTCATCTAATCATATATAAATCATGCATAAATCATATATAACACTTATACAAGTCGTAGAACGCATTAGGGAGCATAAAAGGGTCAAAACATGTCATTTTTCATAAAAGGGGTGAGAGATAGCGCGCGAAAACGCGCCGGGGTGGTCTTCTGCCGCTGGGGCAGTAAGTTCCACCGCTGGGGCGGTAAGTTACGTTCCACCGCTGGGGCGGTAAGTTCTACCGCTATGGCGGTAATGCGTCGTCCTGTTCACAGAACTTCGCGATATCAACAGTGTTTCTTCCCAAAAAGCCATTTTAAACATCCAATTGATTAAAAACTTTTCTCGAAACACATTTAACTCATAGAAACACTTTCCCAACACTTTTAATCGGTAAAAACGTTTTCTCTTTGAAATAATTTTACAAAAAGGTAACCCTTTCATGAACCCTAATGGGAAAAACAACCATAACATCAGTTTCATAAAATCTTCATCAATATGCATGAAAGTAGAATGCCTAAACCCCTACCTCTTGAAGACAATTACGAAATATGCAAAGAGAAACCCTTTCCCGACGTTGCTCTCGTTGGAAACCTCTCTCTCTAGCCCCACGAACGGTCCGGTGACGCCGGAGACACTTAACGGAGAAACGGAATCGGTAGAAAGCTCCGGCTTGATGAGAGGATTAAGAATATGAGTTTATTTTCTGGATTGGGTAAGGTTTGATGGGTGTTTCGTGGTTTGGAGTATCAATGACTTAGGGAGCTCTTGAGAGAAGAATGACTATGCGGCTCAGAAGAAGGAGAAGAGTGTTTCTTTGGAGTGAAGAGGGTTACTAGTGTATATATAGGGAGTGGCTAAGTTAAAAGTCACTGTGGGGCCCACAGTCACTTAAAATTTATTAAAACACTCTAAAACATCCCAAATAATACTATAATGCTCATATAACCTTTCTAATATTTAAACATAAATTAAAAATACACATATAGACACATAAATAAAATAAAATAAAATAAATAAATAACATATAACACTTAATTCACATAACATATAATGAATACACATATTCATACACATAAATCATATAGTACATGATGAACACACATAAATCATATAACACACATACATACACTTAAATCACATAACACGTAATGGTTTGCTAGAAGAAACTTATCCACCCAAACTTAATTAAATTCCAACCAAGGTCAATTACCCTTAATTTCCCTTGATTAGGACTTAATGAAAATCGGGGTGTTACACACTATCAGTTTCATATCATGAGTCAAAGGTCAATAAAATTTTAAAAATAATACATTGTCGTCAATCATCTTAAAGGCATCCCATAATGAACCCAAATCACACTGAACTTTAGTAAAAAAAGAAAAATGCCAACACATTTATATATGGCTTTATGTTAGTGTCGTATTAAATTCTTAAAGGTCCACACTTGCTATTACTGTAATACCTGGGGTAGTTTGAGTTTGTTTGAGTAAGAGATCACGGTACACCCGGGGAGATAGGACCACGTGGGCCCCACCTCCCCTCTCTTTTTCCTTCCCTTTTTCCTTTTTTCTCTCCTCATTCACATCACTCTCTCTCTCCCTCTCACTTTCTCTTTTCTTCTTCTTCCTCACCCCTTTCTTTCTTCTTAAAATCCAAACCCAAACCCCATTAATCATCAAAGATCAAGTTAGCATTGCTCATCTAGTATATTGAGGGTAAGTGTAGAGTATTTCTTTTTCTCCATTGATGTCTAATTTCTCTAATTTTCGGATTTGGGGTTTTAGGGCTCAAGATTGGGATTTTTGATTTTGTTGTGAGATTGAGGTTTGTGATGTGTTCTCTAGGGTCTCAACCAACTAGGGAAGCTCCGGGGAACTCATCCTAGCTCCGGGTGGAGTCTTGGAGCTCATTGGAGTAATTTGTGAGTAATGGGTTATTTGTGGTTTATGTATGATTTTGATTGAATCTGTGAATTTCTTGTTATGATAGTTGATAGGGACTGAGATTGGTTGTTATATAATTGATATTGCATGTTGGTTGTGTTTGATTTGGATGGGTTGTGGTGAAAATGTGGATTTGGAGATGATTTTCGCGAAGTTTTCTGCAGAATTTCGTTTCTGACCCAGGTTGTAATCGATTACTGTGGGATTGTAATCGATTACAGACTTCCAATTTTTACAAAAATTTTCTTCGGAATGAAATTTGAAGCAGCTCTGTAATCGATTACAACAGTACTAAAACTCTATTTTTAAGACTTTAACTTCAAATTCTTATACTTTTAAGTTATGTATTCAAACCCATTCGTTCACCACTACCCCAAACTCGATATTGAACTGTTGTAATGATGATGATGAATTGATTATGCTGTGATTATGAATGTGTGATTATGAATGATATGTGCCACTAACAGCGTTAAATAAGATAAAAATTGAATGAATTAAGAGATGGTAATACGACCTGAGGAGGGGCATAGCTCGCGGGGTCGTAAATGGGAAACCTGATGAGGGGCATAGCTCGTGGGGTTTCCCAGTATGGTGTCTGATGAGGGGCATAGCTCGCGGGACATCAATACTACCTATGAACATGAGTCGGGGCTGTGCTCCAGGTGTTCATAGGTTAAAAGCTACCAAGATAAAGAGACTGCATAAGAACGATGAAGTTGACATATATATATACTTGGTTTATGTTGTAACTGCTTTGTACTGTTGTATCCTACATACATTGCTTATAACCTGTTTATTCACTGAGCGTATGACTCACCCATTCATACAATATGTTTTCAGATCAAGGTGCAGATCAAGGGACGAGTTCATCCGTTCCTCCGGGTTCTTAGATTTGGTGAGCCTCATGTGTAGAGGCATTATGTATTTCCTATCTAGTGTACGCTCCTTATGTTACAGACATGATTACCTTGGACTAGGATAATGGATGGATGTTGTATAAGTCTATGTAAGACTTATTGTCGTTGTGTTGATGTTGTTAGACTTATTTATGGACATGTATGATATATATATATTTAGATGTAGGGATTGTGTATGATGATTTATGGATTAAGTTGAATGTCATGACCAGGCTATATGTATGGATATTATGTATGTGTGTATGTTATAGTAGTTGTGGTTGCTGTTGTCTAGCTGGATTATTGTGTGGATTGCAGGTTAAGGCTGACATGGGACTCGGTGTTCCATGTGCCGGTCACGATCCGAGTTGGGTCGTGACAATTACTTTCCTCACCCTATCCATCTAAAATATTATCTAGGAGTACATTAAAATATTTGACAACAAACCAAACAATTAATACTTTTATAATTTTAGATACCATAGATCTGGAACTATGCCAATGATAAATTAATTTGCTCACATGAGGATATCAATTATTATCAACATAAAAAAGAGATAAAGTGAGAAAAATAAGAAAGAAAACTTTAACTCCAATTGGGTATCTACTTCAATGCCAAATTAATTAGCACAACCCAAATTACAGAAATCAACATAATCAACAAAAAAGAAAAAAACAAATAGGGGAACCTGAAAAAAGTAATGGAATAAAACTAAGCTATTGATCAACAAAAATAAAATAAATTAATGGTTTTAAAAACTTCTTCACCTACAACGAAAGGAAAACCTTCCCTAAAAAACACACCACCGTATTCATAGATCTCATTCTCTTCTCATCTTTTTGATCTCTTGCATCATCATCATCTCATACAACCCATTTATCTTCACACATCTTCACCTTCATTTAAAGAACCAAAAAAAAAAAAAATTCAAATCAGAGAAAAAAAAAGAACATAGAGTAAAATAATTGGAAGCTCACCATCGTTCATTATCATCGTCATCGCCTACCGCTGAAGCTAGGTGCCAGCAGCAGCAACAGCGAGCCAGCGACACCAACACTGTTATGCCCACTACCTCTCCAGACTCAAGGCTTCTAGCAATGGCAGCAACAACCATGATCGCCATGCCCAACACCCCTAAGGAGTCGCCGCTATTCTTCTTGGTCGGGTCTCTCTCTCCTCCCTCGGTTGTGCCGGTCGTCGATGTTCGCAACGCCTCTCTCTCTGTCCCTCTCACACCCTCATTCTTCAATAACCAAACCCTGAAGTGTATGTGTGTGTTTGTGAGTTAAAGAGTTCAATAAAAAAGCAAACATACGTGAACATAAAGGATTTTCTGTCAAGCTAAAATTTAAAAAAAAGACTAATACACATAATGAGAAAGTGGATATTGGAATACAGCTAGCAAACATTAATGATATGGTAGGTGGTGGTTTGGTGGATTAGTCTCCAAGGAAGTCACTCATTAAAATATCAATTTAAAAAAATAGAAGTATTGAAAAATGGAAAAAAGGTAATATTATGATGCAGAATTACAATTAGTAATAAATATTAATAATGCTAAGATGAAACAAAAATAAAGGCAAATATAATAAAAGAAAATTATCTAAAAGCAATTATCACCCAACACGCTAATAATAACACAACATTAAAATCTTATGAATAAAGAAGGTAAGAGAGAATGTGTATGTGCGTGTTTGCGTGTATAAGAAGGTAAGAGAGAATAATTTTTTTTTTTAAATGAGTGGAGATCAAGTAAAGAAAATTGTGTAATACCTCAGGTATTCTGAGTTTTATGAGTAGGAGATGACGGTACATCCCGGGGAGGCAGGACACCTAGCGGGCCCCACCTCCCTTCTCTTTTTCCTTTTTCCCCTCCCTTTTCTTCTTCCTTCTCGTGCTTCCCTTTCCCTCACCCCTTCCATTTCTTTTCTTCTTCTTCCTCTCTCTACATCTCTCTCTCTCTCTAAGAAACCTCCACCATTCTTGAAGATCCTTGTGTCAAATCTCATCTCTTGGCTTGAGGGTAAGTGTAGTGTATTTCTTTCTCTCTATTGGTGTCTATTTATCTTTATTTTCGGATTGGGGGTTTAGGGTTATATTTGGGGTTTTTGGTTTTGGTATGGATCTGAGGATTTTTATGTGTTCTCTAGGGTGTCAACCAACTAGGGAAGCTCCGGGTAGCTCATCCTAGCTCTGGGTGGTGTCTTGGAGCTCATTGGAGTAATTTGTGAGTAATGGGTTATTTGTGGTTTATGTATGATTTTGATTGATATTATGAATTTCTTGCTATGATAGTTGATAGGGACTGAGATTGGATGATAGATGATTGATGATTGATATTGTATACTGGTTGTGTTTGATTTGGATGAGTTGTGGTGAAAATGTGGATTTGGGGATGATTTTCAAACAATTTTCTGCAGAATTTCACCTCTGACCCAAGTTGTAATCGATTACAACGACTTGGTAATCGATTACTGTAATCGATTACCAAGACTCTGTAATCGATTACTGTAATCGATTACCACAAGTTGACAATCGATTACAGGCTGCCAAAATTTACAAAAATTTCCTTCCAGTGCGAAATCTGATGTTGGTAATCGATTACAAGGGGTATGTAATCGATTACAGCAGTACTGAAACTCTATTTTCAAGACTTTAACTCAAAATTTTCATATTTTAAAGTTAGTTACTCAAATCCATTCGTTCACCACTACCCCAAACTTATTACTTGGATGTTTATGATGTCGTTGTATTTATGATATGATGCTGAGGATGTGATGATGACACGATGAAACGATGATGCATGAGTGCTATGTAAATGTTGTGAAGATGATGATGAATTACTTATGCTGTGATTATGAATGATATGTGCCACTAACAACGCTAAATAAGATAAAAATTGAAGGAATTAAGAGATGGTAAAACGACCTGAGGAGGGGCATAGCTCGCGGGGTCGTAAATGGGAAGCCTGATGAGGGGCATAACTCGCGGGGTTTCTCAATATGGTGTCTGATGAGGGGCATAGCTCGCGGGACATTCATACTTCCTATGAACATGAGTCGGGCCGAGCTCCAGGTGTTCATAGGTTAAAAGCTACCAAGATCAAGAGACTGTATAAAAACGATGGAATCGATAAATATATGTTATTGGTTTATGTTGTGACTGCATTACACTGTTATATGCTTTATACACTGCTTATAACCTGTTTATTCACTGAGCGTATGACTCACCCATTCATACAAAACATTTTCAGATTCAGGTGCAGATCAAGGAGCGAATCCTTCCGTTCCTCCAAGCTCTTAGCTTTGGTGAGGCTCACGGTTTAGAGGCGTATGTTTTAGTAGTTGTTTCCGTAGTGTGCTCCATAAGATTACAAACAGTGTTAAGTCTGTTATGTATATGTGATGTAGTCTAATTAAGACTTATTGAACATTGAGGTGTTATTTGATTTCCGAGTTATGTATGCTGTTATGGCAGTCTTACATGTGTAATGGGTATATGGATGATACTTTAAAGACCCTATTATATTATGAATTTTATGTGATGTGTGTTGTTGTCTGAGTTAGTTGTGGTATGAACACAGGTTAAGGCTGACATGGGACATGGTGTCCCATGTGCCGGTCACGAATCCGAGTTGGGTCGTGACAAATTGTCATATATCAATTTTCACTTTTCTTTAACTTTCAACAAAAAAACTAAAATAATTTGAAAAGAGAGCATTGAAGGAAAGAGTTTGTTTTATAGATGAAAAACAAAAAACGAAAAAAGTATATTATTTAAACAAAAAATAAAAAAAAAAACTAATTATGAAAATGTAAAGATTTTTTTATTATTTGTAGAATAGAGAGTAAGGCAAATGAGACAGTTGGAGTCCACAAAATCTTTAATTTTTTATTTGAATTTTCAAAACTTTTATTACAACCTGTCCTAATTTTTTTAAATAAAAATATTGAGGTCATTTTGCAGGAAATGTTAACTAATATTTTTCTACTATGATATACATGTTAAAGAAATAGTGATATATTTCCAAAATATAATCCATTATTTTTCTTTAAAAAAAATATGTCCTCTTTGGGATTACTTCATCCAATATTCTAATAATTGAAATAACATTAAAATCTAATTAACTAAAAATAAAAATAATAAGGAGGAATCAATTTTTTAAATTAACATATATTTACCTACTATGCCATGTTTGGACATTACTTTACCCAACATTCTAATAATTAAATTAACATTAAAATCTAATTAACAAAAAATAAAAATAATAAAGAGGAATCCATTTTTGAAAGTTAAATATGAGAATTTCTAATATAAACATTAATTAACTATTTCTAATGAAATTAATTATTATTACCAGGCAAAATTTGATAAACTATACCCTATCGGACAACTGCTTTACCCTGTGTCTTAAAATTATACACCACACTAAAATTCATGATAGGTATAAAATAACAAACAAATTACTAAAATATATTCTAAACAAATAGTGCATTATTAGAAAATAATAGGAACAAATACTGTATTACTGGATTTGAATGTAATTATTCATAAATACATGAAAAATAAATCATTTGTTAAATTTATACTATTAGATACCATTGTTTTTTAAAAACATATGCCTGCGTAACAAACTTTTTAACCCTATGTGTAAACTCTATATAACATAATAAAGTTAAGATAATTTAATTTTCAAATCATTATAAAAAAATACAAATTATAATAAATAAGTGAAGATATACATGTTAAAGAAATATTGATATATTTTTAAAATATAATCCATTATTTTTCTTTAAAAAATTATGTCTTGTTTGGGATTACTTTACCCAATATTCTAATAATTAAAATAACATTAAAATCTAATTAACTAAAAATAAAAATAATAAGGAGAAATCAAATTTTTAAAATTAATATATATTTACCTACTATGTCCTATTTGGGCATTACTTTATCCAACATTCTAATAATTAAAGCAACAATAAATTATAATTAACTAAAATAAGTAAATAATTAAATTAATGAATCAATCTAAAAAAATTAACAAATATTTTCTTACAATGATGTAAATTTTAAAAAATTCTTCCTGCAAATTAAAAGATACCAGTCACTTGCAATGAGAAACATTGCTTCTAAAATGCTTATCTTTCAAAGCACTCGTCTTCCACTAAGAAAAAAATAATAATTGAAGAATGAAATCGTATATACCTTGTAACACTGTATGTTGGTTGTAACATCACATAAGATGGTAGGAGTAGGACCAACAAAATTTCCATTCTCATATCCTGGTACTTATCAAATATGCTCTGAATTTCAGCACCTTTCGAAAAAAAACTACAACTCAAAACTAAAAATAATAAATATCAAAAATAGATTTTAAACGATGAACATATGCCACACTTGAGTAATTAGTAACTACTAAAAAAGAACAATGATGACACCTGAGTAAGCTTCCTGGATTTGCTGAAACCGGCGCTTGGCTTCTCCGACTGTTGGTGGATTCTGGGCCCATTTATCCAGGTGCCACTTCTATAGTCCAAAACAAAACAAAACAAAAAATGAATCAAAATCAAAATTCATAAACTGTGATAAATGATAAAAGGACAGTGTTACCATGGCGAGCTTCCGGTAGGCAGTACAAATATCAGAGAAGGAGACATCTGCAAATCTTGAGAACGACATAGTAGTAAGATCCACCGTTGGATCCTCCTTCCTGATCCATCAAATGGTAGAGAACAAAGGCAAAGCCCCTTCTAGTGCGAGCACAAAACCAACATAGGAAGGGAGAGAGATGGGGTAAATCAAATATATAAATGAATGGAAGTGAAAAAAGTGTAAAATTGAGAGGCAGAGGAGAGATTTTACTGTTGAGAGAGAGAGAGATCATGGAAGAGAGAAAAAATATCTTATGGGTTATGGCATGGAAAAAAAAAAAAACACTACTTGATGCTCAAGGAATAGGCAGGACCCACATATGAAGAAGAATAAAAAACATAAAACACTACTTGATGCTCAAGGAATAGACGGGACCCACATAGGAAGAAGAATTTAAAAAAAAAATGTAGAAACATGAGGAAGCGACACGTGGAATTCACACTTCTCCTTTGTATAGTGTATACATGCACCTTTAATTTAATTCACATTAACAATTGAAAATAAACATTAAATATTACCAATGTACATGCTACCGTACATATGCACCACCCACCTATTACGTAACTACATAGACCAACTCTCTCTTCGTTTTAGTTCTTCTCTTCATTTTTTTCTCTTTTTTTTATTCTTTTTCACTTCAATCTATGATGCACTGGTACGACATTTTTTAGAAATTACCTTATACCGGGTAAATGTAACACCCCAACTTTTATTAAGTCCTAATTAAGTGAGATTAAGGATAATTGACCTTGGTTAGGATTTAATTTGGTTTGGGTGGATAAGTTTCTTCTAGTCAAACCCTTATGTGTGATGTGATTTAAGTGTGTATATATGTGTTCATTCTATGCTATGTAAATTACGTGTGTAAATTATATGTCATGATAATTATGTGTATTTATGTGAGTGTTCATTGTGTGTGGAAGAGTATGTTGGATGCATATATGAGTTTTAATTGGTATTTAGATGATGCATGAGGTTAGGAATGATGATATAAAATATTTATATGAGTTACATGATGTTATTAGATAATGTTAGTGTTATATATTATTATTTAGTTTATTTTATTTTATTTTATTTTATGTGCCTATTGTAAGCTCCAGAACCCTTCTGAGAGAATTAAGCATAAATTCTCTTAGAGTCATGAAAGTTTTAATGATAACAAGGTAAGCCATAAGTATAAAATTTTACTTAAGGTTTTGCTAATATGTGCGCTAAGTGTCTCAGAAAGCTATAAATTATTGCAATGCCATGAGCAAAGACCAAGACAAAACATCAAGTAACCTCGAGATCAATTGATAAAATCATAGCGCCAAAGATATCAGAAAGGATATCTCAGAAGCGCAGAAGGTGAAAACATGCTTCTGAGGAAAGAACACTGTCGCCTCAGAAGGGTCTCAGAAGACCTCGCGACTAGTAGTTCTCAGAAGGGTCTTCCCTCAGAAGGTTAGCCTCAGAAGTCCGTACAACTCTTAGAAGGATGGACTCAGAAGCAACCAAGTGTCTGGACTCAAGGAAGTGCAAACAGACTCAGAAAGCTCGCTACAACTAGCCAAGAAAGTGGGAACACGCGCACTGTGCAGTTCTGAAAAGTTCCTCATTTTGCGCTGACTGTAGCAGGGAGCCGTTCTGAAAAGGACACAGCCACATAAGCAAAGTGAAAGCTTCTAATTTCGCGGCCCTTTGATGCCTATATATATGAGTTCAATTCCAGAGCAATATGACGAAACTCTTGCACTAAAACTCTTGATTAAACGTGCCAAAACTCTGTTGAATTGAAAATCATTTTGCGAAAACTTAGAACTTTCTCAGAAAGACAATTTTTACGAAATTGTTTTTCTAACTTTGCAAAATCTTCTAGTTCTGAATTGGTGTAAATTCTTACATTTGTAAGTTAATCCTAGAAGTCTACTAAGTGTAAAACTAGGTTTGTAACTTAGTCTTGGTAGTTGTTTTCGATCAAAACAAACTTTCTGAAAAACGCTAAGTCCTTCGTTGTTTGAAGGCAGTTTTAAGTCCTCTAGTGTTTGAGGCAAGGAAGTCCTCTGTTGTGAGGCAAGGAAGTCCTCTGTTGTGAGGCAAGGAAGTCCTTAATTGTTTAAGGCAACGAAGTCCTCTGTTGTGAGGCAAGGAAGTCCTCTGTTGTGAGGCAAGGAAGTCCTTAATTGTTTAAGGCAAGGAAGTCCTCTAGTGTGAGGCAAGGAAATCCACTTCGGGTTGTGAAGTGGTGGAAGTCCTTTACGTGGTAAAGGCAGTGTTGTCTGGGAAGGCACATTAAGAAGAATATCTAAGAACTCTCAACTAAAGGTTGAGGACTGGAGTAGGTTGGTTATAACCGAACCAGTATAAAATCCCTTGTGTTAAGCTTTTCTCCCTAACTCATTACGTGTCCAAATCTTTGAGAAAAACTCTATCACAACTTTAATCAAGAGGTCTTTTGAAAACCTTATTGATTAAAATCAGAAAGCTTTTAAGAAACTCAAATCTTAAGTCGTTTTCTTAAAAATCTCTCAGAAAGGAACTTTCTTAGAAAGACTAAGTTCTCAGAAACTTAATCTTCTCAGAAAGCATTTTCCGCTGCAAACTCTTAATCATACCTTCTGAGTAAAAACAGCTTTCTAAGTAAAAGTTTTAACAAGCAATTTTTAAAACTTGCACGATTCAACCCCCCCTTCTCGTGCACACATACACTTTCAATTGGCATCAGAGCTCGGTCCTTAAGGGGTTGAGCACTTCGCAGTGTCAAGGAAAAAGATCCACGAAGGGAAATATGAACTCACCAGCTGCATTCATATCAGATGGGGCCTCAATAAACAGACCTCCGATGTTTCTCGGAGACAGCTTCGACTACTGGCGTGACAGGATGACGCTGTTCATCAAGCACACCAGTTTGGACTTATGGGATAGGATCGAGAATGGAGACTATCAGCCTTTGCAGACAATTACAGAGGATGCTGTAGTTGCAACAGACGCTGAGCCAGGAGCGGCACCTCCAACACTCAGAACCTATACAAGACGAGTCCCTAAGGATGAATGGACTCAAGAGATGAAAGAGAAGATACAACTCAACTTCAAAGCTAAATACATTCTTCTCTGCGCCTTGCCCAAGGTAGAATACGACAAGATTGTGTCGTGTGATACCGCTCAAGAAATTTGGGAGAGATTACACATGCTGCACGAAGGAAATGATGAAGTCAAGGAAACTAAGGTATCAATGCTCGTACATAAGTACGAGTCCTTCTGCATGCAACCTGAGGAAACTATTGACAACATGTCAATAAGATTTCTCCACATCATAAATCAGCTAAAGGTCTTGGGAAAGACCTACTCCAACGCTGAGATGGTGAGGAAAATTCTCAGAAGCCTCTCTGCCAAGTGGCGCCCAAAGGTGACAGCAATCCAAGAAGCAAAGGATCTAAATCAGCTGGGTTTAGATGTATTGTTTGGCTCACTCAAAACTCACGAGATTGAGCTTGAAGGACTACTTGGAGGACCATCTTCATCCTCAAGACCTCAGAAAGCTCTGGCTCTGAAAAGTCAGATCAAAAAGACTTCAAAAGCCTTAAAGGCTGAAGAAATATCTGAATCTGAAAACGATCAAAACTCAGATTCCGATGAAGATGACATCTCTCTTCTAGTAAGGAAAATGAAGAAAGCTTGGAAGAGAAGACCAAGCAAAGACAAAGAGATCACACCTAGAAAAGGAAAGTCAAAGTCTTCTGATGCCACATGTTTTGGCTGTGGAGAAAAGGGCCACTTCAGAACGGAGTGCCCTCAGAACAAGGGAAAGAAGAAGTTCATTCCCAAGAAGAAGAAGAAGGCAATGGCTGCTACATGGAGTGACTCAGAAGAGGAAGACTCTGAGTCAGAAAGTGAAGAGGAAGCTAATGTCTGCTTCATGGCCGGTACTGACTATATTCTGGAAACAGAATCTGAGTCAGAAGAGGTACCAAACACTCCTCCTCTCTCATACTCATACAATGAGATCTCAGAACTCTATGAAGAGCTTCTGAGAGACTCAAACGAATTAGCTAACAATTTCAGCAAACTAAGAAAGTCTTTTAAATCCTTAGAAGCTGAAAATGCTAGACTAATTCAAGAAGTAGAGAACCTAAGGCTTGAAAGAGATGACTTTAAAAATGGATATCTTGAAAGTCACAACCTCTATCAAGCTTTAGAAACAATGTCCTCTGTAACTATTGAAAAAGCCGAACTGGCTTTGATAGAATTACAAAAGACAAATGAGCTTCTCACTTCTGACCTGGTTAAGATGGTCAAGGGTGAAAAAATGATGACACTCTTGCTTGGTGGTCAAAGACCTTACAAGGATAAGAGTGGACTTGGTTATGAAGAAATCTTCGAACCAAATGACATTGATCCATCCTTAACTAAATCACCTCGCACGTGCATAGCATGTTTTAAGAGTGGCCATGGTTCTGAAAAATGTCCTATGTTGGAAAAAGGAAAAATCTCTAAGCCTCATAAGGCTCAAAAGAAAACTCAGAAGGCTAAACTTTCTAAGAAGAGTAACCCCTCTCAGAAGGGAAAAACTTCTCAGAAAGCAAAAGCTTCTGAAAAGGGCAAACAAAAAGTCTCTGACTCTCAAAACCATGACCCCTCTAAGAAAAGAAGGCAAAGTCCAAGAAAGCTAACAAGCAAGGACCCAACAAAGAATGGGTACCTAAATCTGTTAATTCTGTGACTGCAGGTGCATCATCAAGCGCTGCTTCACCACCACGATGAGCAGTGGTACCTTGACAGTGGCTGCTCAAGGCACATGACTGGAAGCAAGCACTGGTTCAGAAGTCTCAAGCCCAAGAAAGGCGGAACAGTGCGATTCGGTGATGGCGCTAAAGGGAGAGTCACTGCAATCGGAGATGTTGGTAAGGATTCCTCTCACCAAATCTCAGATGTACTTTTGGTCGATGGCTTAACTCACAATCTATTAAGCATTAGTCAATTTTGTGACAAAGGCTTAAAAGTTGAGTTTTATGCCAAGTATTGTCATGTGATTAATCTCACAAATGACAAGATCGTTTTGGAAGGAAAACGTGTTGGTAACAGTTATGTTATCCATCTGGATGATCTAAAGGATCAAAATGTGGAATGCCTTGTCTCTGTCCAAGAAGACAAATGGCTATGGCATAAGAAACTTGGTCATGCCCATATGAGACTTCTTTCTGAACTCTCTCAGAAAGGACTTGTAAAGGGCCTTCCCAGAATTAAGTATCAGAAGGATGCAACCTGCGACTTCTGTGAAAAAGGGAAACAGACCAAGGCTTCCTTTCCCAGTAAAAGTGGTATTTCTACTCAGAAACCACTGGAACTGCTCCACATGGATCTCTTCGGACCAACCAGAACAGCTTCCCTTTCTGGAAAACGCTATGGTCTTGTCATAGTGGATGATTACTCCAGATTCACTTGGGTTTTCTTTCTAGCTTCTAAGGAAGAAACTTTTGAGAAGTTCAAAGGATTTGCGAAAAGAGTTTCAACTGAAAAAGATTCGCCACATTCATGCCATTAGATCAGATCATGGTGGTGAATTTGAGAATCATGCTTTTGAAAAGCTTTGTGAAAATCTGGCATAGCTCACGAATTCTCATCTCCCAGAACTCCTCAACAAAATGGAGTAGCTGAGAGAAAGAATCGAAGCCTTCAAGAGATGGCTAGAACAATGCTCTTAGAAAGTGGACTTTCAAAAGGTTTCTGGGCTGAAGCAGTAAATACTTCATGCTACATTCAGAATCGAGTCTTCCTAAGACCAATTCTGAAAAAGACACCTTACGAGCTATGGAAAAATAAAATACCAAACATCTCTTATTTCCATACATTTGGTTCTTCTTGTTTTATTCTCAACACCAAGGACAAACTCTCTAAGTTTGATCCTAAATCCGATGATGGATACTTCCTAGGATAACTCCTCAGTCTCTAAAGCTTACAGAGTATATAACAAAAGGAGTAAATGTGTTGAAGAGACAATCCATATTAAATTCAAAGAACTTAGTAAGGACCTGTCTCAGAAAGATGCTAACTTAGAAGATGAATTTGAGAAACTCAACATCACTTCTGAGAAAGCCAAAAAGAAAATTCTTATAGATGATGAGACTGACTTCCAACCCATGGAAACAATCATCTTCATCTAAAGAAAAATCCAGTAACATCATCAAAGCTCCAGAACCTAGAGAATCTACTTCTCCAAATTCAATGGAACCTAGATTCTCAGAAGGACAAGCTTCTGATGACTCAGAAAGAGACCTTCTGTGTCTCATTCTCAGAACCCTACCCCTAAAGGGATCAGAGGTTCAAGAGACTTGAAGAACATCTCTCAGAATGAAGTCTTGGGTAATCCAGAAAGTGGCGTGAGAACCAGAAGGAAACTATACAAATCTTGCTATGGTCTCTGATCTGGAACCAGATTCCATAGAAGAGGCGTTAGATGATCCTAGCTGGGTAAATGCCATGCAGGATGAACTTGACCAATTGAGAGAAATCAAGTTTGGAAACTGACTCAGAAACCAAAGGCAAGAGTGTCATTGGGACTAAATGGGTGTTTCGAAACAAACTTGATGGAAAACGGTCAAGTCGTGAGAAACAAGGCAAGATTGGTTGCTCAAGGGTACAACCAACAAGAAGGGATAGATTATGATGAAACTTTTGCCCCAGTCGCAAGATTGGAAGCTATCAGAATGTTGCTAGCTTTTGCTGGCACATAAAGGTTTCAAACTCTATCAGATGGACGTTAAGTCCGCCTTCTTGAATGGATACCTTTATGAGGAAGTTTATGTAAAACAACCTCCTGGTTTTGTGAATGATGCATTCCCGAATCATGTATTCAAGCTTACAAAGGCTCTCTATGGTTTGAAACAAGCTCCAAGAGCTTGGTACGATAGATTGAGCTCTTTCTTGCTTAAAAACGGATTCTCAAGAGGGAAAGTGGACACAACTCTTTTTACGCTCTCAGAAGACTCTGGCTTCTTGATTGTCCAGATTTATGTTGATGACATAATATTTGGCGCAACCAATGAATGCCTTTGCAAAGAATTTCTCCAAGCTTATGCAAGGTGAATTCGAGATGAGCATGATGGGAGAATTAAAATTCTTCCTAGGATTGCAAATCAAGCAAGAGTCGGAAGGGACAGTCATTCATCAAGAGAAATATACCAAGGAACTTCTGAGGAAGTTTCTGATGGATAAGGCCAAACCCATGAGCACCCCCATGCATCCCTCTCAAGTAATTGACTTGGATGAAGATGGTGAGAAAGTCTCAGAAAGTAACTATCGAGGGATAATTGGCTCACTTCTCTACTTAACTGCCTCCAGACCAGATATCCAACTCAGCGTTGGTATCTGTGCTAGATTCCAGTCTAAGCCCAAGCAATCACACTTGACTGCAGTTAAACGAATTTTACGATATTTAAGTGGAACTACTAATCTTGGTCTTTGGTACGAGAAAGGTTGTTCTTCTGATGTTGTAGGTTACTGCGATGCCGACTACGCTGGAGATAGGATAGATCGCAAAAAGCACAAGTGGGTGCTGCTGCTTCTTTGGAAAATGCTTGATCACTTGGTCTTGCAAGAAGCAAAATACGATCGCCCTATCAACTGCTGAAGCTGAATATGTGTCTGCTGCAAACTGCTGTTCTCAGATGCTCTGGATTAAGAATCAGCTACTTGATTATCAATTAAGGTACACCAAAATTCCTATCCTCTGTGATAATACAAGTGCTATCAACTTAGCTAAGAATCCTATTCAGCATTCTCGATCCAAGCACATCGATATAAAACATCATTTTATTAGGGATCATGTGCAAAAAGGCGACATTGAACTCAAATTTGTAAATACTGAGGATCAAATCTCAGATGTATTTACAAAGCCTTTACCCGAGGATCGTTTCAATGTTCTGAAAGGATTTCTCAATTTAAGATGTTTCTAAGTGCTTTGAAATTTAAAAAACTCTCTTAGAAACCCCCCTTAGTCCTAGTTTAGATTCTGAGACGAACAAATAGACTAAGCCGCTGAGCTTGAAGTAGGAAAACACAGGAAAACCCTATCTGAGAAAATTTGGTCTCAGAAGACTCATCTCTCAGAAAGGAGATCTTCTGAAACATCTCTCAGAAGGAGGATTTCTCAGAAGGACCACCTCTCTCAGAAAGGTACCTTCCGAGAAACAAGTTACCAACGGTAACTTTTGGATAAGTGCAGAAAACGGCTAGTTATCAACCATGTCTATAAATACTTATAGCATTGTTTCATTTGAGCACTTTACGTCCAAAACTTACCAAAACTCTGCCAAAACCTCTCCTCACTTTCCAATCATCACCTGCTCTCTCTCTCTCTCTCTCTTGTTCTTCTCTATCCTTTCTCGAAACTTAAAACCTTTCTTTCAAATGGCCGTCTCTGGAGAAATCAAGGGCTTAATGAGAAACAATCTCAATGAGATATCCGAAGATATTCTCTATGACAATGAGGAATGCAGTCCCTATTCCACAAGACTTATCTCCCAAGGAATCTTGCCATGGGAAGGGTATTGCCTCTCAATGTCTACAATCAGGTGGACGAAATCCAATTCACCTTTCTCAAGCAACCCGGATGGCCAGCCATGATGAGCTCCGAAGACGTATGCTACCCAAATGTGGTAAGGGCTTTCTATTCGCAAATAGAAAGGTTCACCAACAAAGGGGTCAAGAGCAAGATTGGTGACCAACAGATCCGCTTCTCCTCCTCTGACAAACAAAGTCTTCAAGACTTTGAATGGTGGCGCTGTCATCGCCGACGACCCAGAATGGGTCAAGGAGGTAGATGACTCGGAAGAAGAAGTCGTGACTCTTCTGACTGGTAGCAACAGCCTACCACTCAAAGGAGTAAAGGTGCCTCATCTCACGCAAGAGGCTCGGATCATCTTCTCCGTTGTGCAACACACCCTTCTCCCTCGGATTGGAGACATGGGAACGTTACCACCATGGA